>JARFJB010002165.1:1692500-1700000 GCA_036346205.1 Vesta saturnalis | reverse complement strand
AATAAGTTAATTTTATCGGTTCTCTATAATTCATTGTTATTGCAAAAATATTTACTTGTTTGGGTTCACGACAAAAGGCTGGTATTGGTATTTGCACATTAAGTTTACTTTACAATTCTACGAGTTTAACACATCTGGCATGAGTTTTAAAGTGCCGTACGTTTTCGTAGAAACACGATCCTTTAGCAATCCCAAATGATATTTACGCGTCTTTTTACACGTTACAGGAATTCAACTGGTTAGGTTATTATTGTCTTTACCATTATTAACATTCAAACCTCTGGGTATAAAAATCTGTTCAAAAACTCACTCCTACCGTACAGCAACATTATTGATTCAGAAATTGACATTTTAATCACTAATCGAAGGTATAAGCTGGAGCTACCCCAAACACGTCTTATTTCTTTGACGACCCGAACTAAACGTTTGATTGGATTGTCTACGAATGGACTGAAAGTATTGGTTTTCATATTGTTCCCGTATACTTTCTATTCCAACTTCTTTGTTGGTGATTTTTCAGGTATTTTGGTAACTTTTTTGGTCCGTTATTCAATTTTCTGCAAATTTGGTCCTCTTAGTTGAAGTTGATAAAGTGAACGGTTAACG
The DNA here is from genome assembly GCA_036346205.1 of Vesta saturnalis. Lineage (NCBI taxonomy): Eukaryota > Metazoa > Arthropoda > Insecta > Coleoptera > Lampyridae > Vesta > Vesta saturnalis. The sequence continues at coordinate 1,699,394 of JARFJB010002165.1, read as the reverse complement.
AATCATTTGCAATTTCATCAATCACGGTCAATTAAATACTACCGCACCAAAATTTAGTAACTGGACAGTGGACTAAAAGTCATTGTTGTCATATTGTGATTTTTGATCAGTTTTCATACAATTTCTTTATCCGTAATGAGTAATACTCGGTATTCCAACTCCGAAATGGCAGATATGCACATAGTGTATGGCAGAGCTTTTGGCAATTGTGCTGAAGCTATTCGTTTATATTCCCAGGCATTTTCAAATCGACGGATACCGAATAAAAGACTGATGAGACAGGTTTCGCTAAAAACGGAACTTTTAACTTCCATAATAATAATTACTACGATTATCAACATGCACGCGTTTTCATTGAAACCAATCATCAACAGCAATTCAGTGTGAATGTATGGGTTGGTATTATTGGCAATAATTTAATTGGTCCATTCTTTTTGCCACAACGTTTAAATGGTAATTCATACACCAATTTGTTGGATAATGATTTACCCGAGTTACTAGAAGATGTCCATTTGGACGTTAGGGGTCGGATGTATTTCATGCACGATGGTGTGCCTTCTCATTTTGCACTCACTGCTAGGCGGTCATTGAATCGAACTTTTAATGCAAACTGGAGTGGACGTGGAGGACCGGTTCCTTGGCCTGCACGTTCACCGGATCTAAACCCTATGGATTTCCTTTCTGGGGTCGTTTAAAAGGCATGGTGTATTTGGTGCCAATGACAAACGTCCTACATGTCCAGCAACGAATTTTGGATTGCCCTAATTTAATAGGAGATGATCCGCAATTATTTTTCAACATACGTCAGTCAATCATGAAAAGAATTCGTAAATGCATAGCGGTCAGCGGTGAACAACTCGAATATTTAATCAACTAATTTGTTTGTTAATTAATACTTTGGTTAACTTAATAATCTGGCCCACTTACTACATTTTCGTGCAGTAGTATTTAAACGTAAACCGTTCACTTTATCAATTTCAACCAAGAGGACCAAATTTGCAGAAAATGGAATAACGGACCCAAAAAAGTTTCCAAAATACCTTGAAAAACCACACACAAAAAAGTTGGAATAGAAAGTATACGGGAACAATGTGAAAACTAATACTTCCAGTCCATTCATTGACAATCCAATCAAAACAGAAAAATCCTGGTCAACAATGAAATAATTTTCATGGAAGATAGTATTCTGAAATTCCTAAAGGTTTTCGAGTTATTTGCGAAAAACTATTTTCAAAATTCCACTTTGAGGGCCTGTCACTTTGTAGCCTGTTACATTCGTTACTTTTGCTGTACAATTAAGTAAATTTTTGCGATCAATTAAAATTAATGGATAACTTGTAGTTTTTTTGAACTTTCTATTTTTCCAAAAATAATGTCATTTCTCTAAGCTTATCTCGGTAGTTTCTTGAATATATTACGCTTCACAATTAAAATTAATGAGTTCTGGTATTTTTTGACTTCATTTCAAAATATTCAATTCAAGTTATTGGTCTCTGTAATATATACGTCAATTACATCGGATATTGACTTTTATTCACTTCATGTTTTCTTAATAAGTTTGGATGTTATACTTTGATCATATTACTTTATTTATCACTTTTTCAAATTTGAGGCCATCGATAATTATGGTTTAAACATTTTTAATTTGTGATCATATTAGGTATAATATATATTATATATATATATATAATATATATATATATTATAGTATATATTTTTGGATTTTTGTATGTAATTGATAATAAGTTAGGCATTATAAATGTATTTATTATTCAATATTTGTAAAAATTTAGCTTCATCAGAAATGAATTAGACAATTACAATTAATGAAAAATAAATTCTAAATAAGTGTTGATAATTTTATGGAAAGACAGTTGCAAAATTACAATATTATAAACATTCATAGTATGTACAATTTACGTACGTTGTTTAATACAGGATGAAATTTGAATTATTCACATCATCCAATGTAACGATAACTCGAAATATTGATATAAAAAAAATAAAATTAAATTTGATTAACAATCAGAATATACATTCATTAAATGATTGTTAATTAAACAATGGTACAATTTGACTAATTAAATTAATACAGGTCGTAAAGGGTAAATTGACAAGAACGTTGTTAAAAACTAGTGAATTTATATTAATACAATAATATAATTAGTTACTCTGATAAGTTGACTGATTGATGAATTTATAGAACCATTTAAAATTTGGTTGTTAGATCATTAAAATGAAACATTGTCGAATAAATGTTGTTGTTTAGTATGTAGATACACCAGTTTTTAGTTTAATGTCACTTTATAATCTCAACCGTTAACCAACAATAGTAAGACTATAATCTTGAACAAGTAGCACTACACTATAATACATGAAGAAATCAAATTTGCCTTTTACAATCCTTCACCACTTAATCAATTGTTCACTAATATCAAAGACAAAACTGAACTTTTAATGCAATCTAACGTAATTTATAGTGTACCTTGTGCTACTTGTTCCAAGATTTATATCGGTCTTACTACTTGTTGGTTAAAAAACCGGTTGAGCATTCATAAAAGTGACATTAAAATTAAAAAAACTAGGTGTACGTTATCTGCACATGCTCTAAACAACAACCACTCTTTTGAATTCGACAATGTTTCTATTTTAAACCGATCTAATAACAAAACCACCCTCAAATTTTTAGAAATGGTTGCTATCAACAAACACATTCACAACTCAGTCAACTTTAGATCAGATGTAGACAACTTAAATGTCAATAATTGTAATTTGTTATTTATATATAATTCCACTAAAGCTTTTTAGCTACCAACGTTCTTGTCAATTAATTTTACCACTTCTTGGTTACGACCTAGCATTGTACTTAATTATAATTTATTCAAATTGTTAACCATTCTTTAATTAACTTACAATCAATTAATGAATGTATATTCTGATTGTTAATCCTAAATGTTAATTTTTATTTTATTTTATGTATTAATATTTCTCAAGGCACGTTATCGTTCACATTGGATGCGAGTGTGATAATCACATAAAAATTCTCCATTTAACTTTTCATCGCTCTGTCAACTATGAACATTAACACAACGTACGTAAAATTGTAGTCAATTAGTTCTAGAATGTTTATAAGTAATTGGTGTAATTGCTCTTGGCAACTGTCTTTCCATAAGCCGAATTTTAATTAACAACTTTTATTGTAAGTAATTTAGTAATTTTAACATTAATTGTAATTAGTCTAATTCATTTTAGTTCCTGATGAAGCTAATAATTTATTAGCGAAATATTGAATAATAAATACATTTAATTAACTTGGCTAGGTCTAATGCCCAATAACCTTTAATTTTATTATATATATATATATATATATATATATATATATATATATATATATATATAGGAAATAATAAAAGCAGACAATCGATCTGGTTCGATTTAAGAACTAAATCCAGGCGGTCCTATAAAGGTGTCTCCTCTGGTATGGTAAGTTTTGGGTACAACATTGAAGTTTGCACGTAACAAGCCATAGATTTTAGAGAAAAATTTTCGTCTTCAATTTATGTGTAGAATATACTCTTGAAGCAGGGGTACGTTTTTTTAGTTTACGTTGTATATAAAATAATAAAAAATATAAACGATTGTAAAATGTTAAGTAACATGCTCTTCCAGTAGAAAATCATTTTGAACTCACTGCTGTGCATGTTTTAAAGTATAATGTGTGTATGGAGATTTTGTTACATTTTTAGAGACATTAGGGAATTTGTTAAGTAGTTTAGGTAATAAGCAAGCTATAATTGCTGGGGATTGGAACGTTAAATTTTATTCAAATGAAACTAACACTGTCAGACTATGCGATTGCATGTTATCATACGGTTTCGTGCAAACTGTATTCACCCTACCAGACAAAAAAAATGTTTAGATAATATTTTTCTTAATTTTGCAATGCATGATTACACAGCGTCCATAGTCACTAATAATATCTTGGATTATGGCGGCTAAATACTTAAACTACCTGTAATTACTAATATTTCTTATAATCAACAGTCTGTTAAATTTAGCCATCCTATCACCATAAGGGGTTATTGTATTTTATACAGTATTCTGCAGAAATTTCCTGGGACTTTATTGACAATACTCTTGCAGACGTAGAAAATATTTCTCGATGTATGTAAAACTGCTTATCCTGAAATAAAAATGAGCACTAGAATACGTGATGAACGTATCAAATGGTTTACTCCGGAATAAAAACGATTGCGAAAACCGTCACATTCTTAAATGACTATTGTGCAAAGTATCAAACTCATGCACTCCTTGCTAAGAGACATTACTACAGAAACAAATACAAATACGCATTAGACAAGCAAAAATTCACTCAGCCGATAATGTTATTGCTAGATCTAATAATCAAAATAAAGCTTTATGAGCAGTAGTCAACTCAAACACTAACAGGAAAACTATTAGTCCCAATACTAGCGGTAGTATTTCGCCTAATGGGTTCAATTTACCCCAGGTATCTGTGCACATGTGTGCGACATTGTAAATTCATTATAGTGTACCAAAACTAAAGACATTTTTGGTATTTGCGCATATGCTTTAAAAAAAATGTCTGTTTTAACATCGCCAATTACAAAGCTTGTATATTTGTGCACAAAAAAAAAGTTTCCTGAGAAACTAAAAATCAGTGGAACCCGTTCTCAAAAACGGAAAGAAGAATTGTCTAACCAACTACAGGCATATATCAATACTTCCTATTTTTTCAAAAATATTCGAAAAAGTATTAACTTTTCTAATAACAAACTATTTTGAAAATAATCAACCGTTTGATACACAACAACTTGGGTTCCGCAAAAATAGAAGCACAATTGATGCGATTTTAGAGAGTATATAATACGTTCTAGTCTGTTTTGAAAACAAAGAAACTCCAATACCGCGTTTCTAGACCTATCAAAGGCGTTTGATTGTGTGAGCCACGAAATTTTAATAAATAAATAAAACCTATAACTTTAAATCGGATAGTATAAAGCTAATTAGTTCAGATCTATCTAACAGATATCAGCTAGTAAGCTGTAATGGAATGTCAACAAAACTATCCAATAGAATTGGTGTGCCGCAGGGAAGCATTTTAGGGCCGATGTTATTTCTAACCTATATTAATAAATTTGAAAATTGCCTAGATATCAATATACATCAAACTGTATGTGTGGACGATACTACACTATTGATGAAAAGTAAATCATTGCAGTCTACTGTGTTCGAATCGAATACCGTACAATTAAAAGCCACTGGTTGGTTACCAGCAAATAAGCTATGTGTAAATACCGAAAAAACTCAAAAACTGACTTTTGCTCAAAAAGATCAAAATTTCAGAAATCCCGAATCTATCAAATTTCTTAGAGTATACTTAGATTCTAAATTAAATTGGACTGCACAGACTAATAAATTAGCTTTGAAGTTGAGTAAAAATATTTGTTTTACGCAACTTGCAAAATCCAATTTCATCGGAAGTCCTGAGAACGACATACTTTGCAATGTGTCACTCGCTCATTTCGTGTACCATCCTTTTGTCGGAGCACTCATCGGGTAGTTAACGAATTTTTGCGTTACAGAGATGTCCAGTACGAATTATTGGAAACTATTCGTATAACATTGACTACAAACAAGAATTTATAGAGTTGGATATTATGACATTACGTGGAATCTTTATTTACAAATGTCTAATTAAAGAACATTATGAGGGTGAGGTGCATAAAAATTCCATCGAATTAAAAAATCCCAAAACGGTCCTAATTTCTTATGCATCCAGTTCTAAAATAAGTTGCCTATACAAATACGAAAATCGCCTTTACTACAATATAAATTATCTATAAACAGATGCATTTTATAAGCTTGATGATTGCGTAAACATCAATAATTATATTTGACGTTCTAAATAATCGGTATATTAAATAATTATAAATATTAAATTATATATATATATATATATATATATATATATATATATATAAATTATATATATATATATATATATATATATATATAATTTACACATATACACAACAAAAAACAATATAATCGCACCCACAACTGTCATAAATAAATCAGAACAAAAATTGTAATACCAAACTTGTCCTCTAAAACCAATCATGTCGGTCTTTAAGTAAATGAGCAAGTAACACAATAAGGCAAACTACGGTACATATAAAATACAACAACAGTAAAATCGCACAGGTGATAATAAGAGAAAGGCAAGGACAAAAGGAAATAGACAAGGAATTTACACGTACACAATTGTTTAGTGACTACTGAAGCACAAAATCCATACGTACAGTCACAATAAATGACACATAAAGAGAAATCCGTTGGCGGGCAAACAATTCTACTTAAACAAACTGACACAAAAAACCCGTTCGTCCACGCACACCTCTATACAAATATAAATATAAACAGCAACCAACATTGCTAATTCACTCAATTACATGAGTGAGGGAGTCCTGTGCTGTCTTTTATTTTATCAGATTTCCGCTTACGTAGCCCGCGTACGAACTGGTTACCCTTACAAAGCAGTGTTTAATCGTTAATACGTTACGTAGGCTTGTAGAGTTGGTTGCTGCAAACGTTAATTACATTAAAATACTTTACGTTGAATATTCCTTCAATTAACCACTATTCACCAATATTTAACGGGTTACGGTACGCCGTTTAAACCCAAGACGATAACGATTATTTATACATATATTGTTTTCAAGAATGTATACGATCAAATATTTATATTCAGACTGTCTACAATGAAGGTATTTAATCAAACACCCCCATCCATGTTACTCAATTGGAACTCTATCTACAACTGCCTTCCCCTCCGATTTCAACTAACCATCTTTTCTCCCGAAAATCAAC
>JARFJB010002165.1:1640000-1687500 GCA_036346205.1 Vesta saturnalis | reverse complement strand
TATAATTCTCATAAAAATAACTGAGTTGTAATCGGCTTGTCTAGAAAACTTAAACAAATACAGCCAAAACAACAAAATTGATTTATTGAACTGAATCTTGGTGATCCTTTGTGTAACTTTACAGATAAGAGAAATATTTGGTGTGAAAATACTAAACCTCCCAACCTACAAAGTGGAAATTGGAAGAGATGAAATATTTCTAATAACATTTTTTACGATAATTATACAGCTTTTTTGTTAATACATTCATAACGGAAATAGACAATATTCTAGAAACAAGAACCATAATCCATGTCAGATAGATGTTTAAAATTTCATGTAAGGTGGAGGTCAATGGACATCTAGATTCTAGCTGGAAAAAAAATTCCATAGCCATCCGCTTCTATAACACATGTGCATAATACATATTACAGCATTTTAAACCTTGTTGAATTAATTTTTTTAATGCGCACACGCATACGCACACGCACACGCACGCAATGCTGTACACGTTTTATATAATTCATGTAACAATATTTTTTTAATTTTCCACATTTACTAACTTACTTATTATATTGACTTTTAAGCTAAAGACCGTTATTACATTTAATATATTCCATAAAAATGTAATTTCTATTTGCTTAAAACTACATTAAAAGATTTCTATACTAAATATCAGCTTATTACAAGAACAAAATAAATTAGAACATAGCCATATGACAATGACCACCATTAATAGTTTCAAAAGTCAGCATGTATATTTGGTACATAAGTTCGATTTCTATTTTAATAAAACAGATTCAAATTTATCTGTTTCCAAGTACTACTTGTTTGTATGAACCGTATTTAAATTTGAAAGTTGAAACTGGCTCTTCCAAGTACTAACCTCCAAACCAATGTTTCATCAACCGTCAGATAGAAAATACGAACCGGTTCTATACACAGATTTTGAACTTTCACCCTAAAGGGAAAGTTATTCTATTCGGTCATTAAATTCAAAATTGGTCCCAGACCGGAGATATCCGTTTTGAATGATTAGTGAGCGCTCTTCTAAAATGATTTTAAGTTAATTCATCTTCGCATTTTCCGATTTTTGGCACAAAAAGTAAATAAATATGAAAATATTTTCTGAACTACAAGATAACTCTCAAAATTATACAAACTGCTCAAACGCTTAAAAGTGACCAACACACAACCTTCTTATGCATTTGTCGCCTTACATAAATATGAGCAAAAGCTAATCAGTGGCGGTACGTAAATTCAGAACAATATTCATTAGATTCTTATTTTACTAGTTATTTACAGAAAAATAAATACTCCTTACCAAAATTTTGAGACACCTTTTCATACAGTAAGTTTATTACATAACTTCAATACAATATTCAATAGATTCTTACACTACTAGTTATGTACAGAAAACAAATACTTTTTTAACAAAAATGTTATGTAACACCCTTTAATACAGTAAGTTTATTGCATAATTTCAGAAAAATATTTCCTAGATTCATACTTTGCTAGTTATGTATAGAAAATAAATCCCCTTTAACAAAATTTACATGTAACACCGTTTAATACAGTAAGTTTATAACATAAATTCAAAACAATATTTACTAGATTCTTACGTTACTAATTATGTTCAGAAAACAAATACCTTTTTAACAAAAATTTTATGTAACACCCTTTAATACAGTAATTTTATTACATAATTTCAGAAAAATATTTCCTAGATTCATATTTTACTAGTTATGTATAGAAAATAAATCCTCTTTAACAAAATTTACATGTAACACCGTTTAATACAGTAAGTTTATTACCTAAATTCAAAACAATATTCACTAGATTCTTCCACTACTAGTTATGTACAGAAAATAAATACTTTTTGAACAAAAATGTTATGTAATACCCTTTGATATAGTAAGCCTATTACATAAATTTAAAACAATATTCACTAGGTTCTTATGCTACTAGTTATGTACAAAAAATCAATACTTTTGACAAAAATTTTATCTAACTCCGTTTAATACAGTAATCTTACTCCATACATTCAGAGCGGTATTCACAATATTATTACGTTACTACTTATGTACAGAAAACAGATACTTTTCAACAAAAATTTTATGTAACACCCTTTAATACAGTATGTTTATTACATAATTTCAGAAAAGTATTTCCTAGATTCATACTTTACTAGTTATGTATAGAAAATAAATACCCTTTAACAAAATGTACATGTAACACTGTTTAATACAGTAAGTTTATTACATAAATTCAAAACAATATTTACTAGATTCTTACGCTACTAGTTATGTTCAGAAAACAAATACCTTTTTAACAAAAATTTTATGTAACACCCTTTAATACAGTAATTTTATTACATAATTTCAGAAAAATATTTCCTAGATTCATATTTTACTAGTTATATATAGAAAATAAATCCCCTTTAACAAAATTTACATGTAACACCGTTTAATACAGTAAGTTTATTACCTAAATTCAAAACAATATTCACTAGATTCTTCCACTACTAGTTATGTACAGAAAATAAATAATTTTTGAACAAAAATTTTATGTAATACCCTTTGATACAGTAAGCTTATTACATAATTTTAAAACAATATTCACTAGGTTCTTATGCTACTAGTTATGTACAAAAAATCAATACTTTTGACAAAAATTTTATCTAACTCCGTTTAATACAGTAATCTTACTCCATACATTCAGAGCAGTATTCACAATATTATTACGTTACTACTTATGTACAGAAAACAGATACTTTTCAACAAAAATTTTATGTAACACCCTTTAATACAGTATGTTTATTACATAATTTCAGAAAAGTATTTGCTAGATTCATACTTTACTAGTTATGTATAGAAAATAAATACCCTTTAACAAAATGCACATGTAACACTGTTTAATACAGTAAGTTTATTACATAAATTCAAAACAATATTTACTAGATTCTTACGCTACTAGTTATGTTCAGAAAACAAATACTTTTTTAACAAAAATTTTAAGTAACACCCTTTAATACAGTGAGTTTATTACATAAAATCAAAACAATATTCACTGGATTCTTACGATGCTATTTATGTACAGATAATAAATACTTTTGTAACAAAAATTTTGTGTAGCACCCTTTAATCCAGTAAGCTTATTACATAAACTCAGAACAATGTTCACTAGATTCTTGCTTTACTAGTTATGTACAGAAAATAAATGCTCTTTAACAAAAATTTTATGTAACACCCTTTGACACAGTAAGCTTGTTACATAAATTCAAAGCAATTTTCACTAGATTCTTACGCTACTAGTTATGTACAGAAAATAAATACCTTTGTAAGAGAAATTCGACGTAACGCCCTTTGATACGGTAAGTTTATTACATAAATTTGTAACAACTCATTTTGAGTTGTATTAAAATATACCGTAATTTATGTTCTTCGTTCATTTAGTTGTAAATATAAGAAAATTTTAATTATTAATGATTCGTATAAGTATGTGGTAGGCAACTTAATTTGCATTTTGGTGTAACTTAAGTGCATATCTTCTTAAAGGTTTATACTCCCATTTCTTCAAATTATTTTTTTTTCTGCTCAATATTTTCGCTCAATGCGTCATCGTTGACTTAATTCTTTGCGCAAATTTTTTCGCGCATGGCTGTATCACTAGATATTCGGAGCGTCCATTTTTTTTCACTTCTTGTGGTACGCTGTTAGATGCAGGAAGCCTTTTTTTTGGGTTTCCCCCTAAATTTTGTGAGAAGTGCCATTGATTTAATGGTAAGATGATTTAACTCGTTATATTGAAAATCTAAAACATTTGCTTTTGCAGGCACTTTGACTTTTACTTTTATTACTTAATTACACGTTTAATTCTATTTTTACGTACGCTTTCATTTTATGATTGCAATTTTGCATTCAATGCTGATCTAAATTTTGATCACAATTTTTTATTGGAAATTTCAAGAAAATGCAATAAACGGATTATTTAATTTCATGAAGACAAATTTATAAGAAGGAAAATTCCATTTTGGGTGAGGTTTACAACGTAAAGTATTGTTATTTCGAGATATTGCGCAACATTGATACAAGGGTTACATCACCTTGGTTTGCATTTCCGCATTTATTTTTTATAATACCTGGGGTTCTCAAGAAGATTTATTATATTTTGTACAGGTATTTATATTTATAACCATTATTTAATAATTCAAGGCCATAACTAGTTTTTAAGATATATTTTATTTAACCCTATCATTAACTGTTAATAAACATTGTTTGTATATTTTTTATTTTTTTACGTTTTGGTAGAATTTTTATTGTAAACAACCTCGGTTTAGTTATTCCGAGCATAATTAAAAAATAACTTGGCGTCCGAGATCTCTTTTATCAGTGTTACATGGCAGTTATTATATTGATGTTAAGTGGAAGTAATCGAGCAGAAATTGTGGTAATTAAGCAAATCAAAAGATTGAATCGGCCTACTTTAAACTACCGAATGAGCCAACGGCATTATTTTTGGTGAATGGGTTGTATCTCCAGTTAGTTTAACGATTTGGTCGGAGAACATTTTTACACTTATTTCTTTATTATATTATTAAAACACTTTTTATACCTGGCACCATTACACCTTATTTACAAATTCAAAACAATATTCACTAGATTCTTAGGCTGCTAGTTATGCACAGAAAATAAATACTTTTGAACAAAGATTTTATGAAACACCCTTTCATACAGTAAGTTTATTACATAACTTCAATACAATATTCAATAGATTCTTACGCTACTAGTTATGTACAGACAACAAATGCCGTTTTAACAAAAATTTGATGTAACACCCTATAATACAGTAAGTTTGATACATAATTTCAGAAAAATATTTACTAGATTCATACTTTACTAGTTATGTATAGAAAATAAACACCTTTAACAAAATTTACATGTAACACCGTTTAATACAGTAAGTTTATTACACAAATTCAAAACAATATTCACTATATTCTTACACTACTAGTTATGTACATAAAATAAATACTTTTTGAATAAACATGTTATGTAATACCCTTTGATACAGTAAGCTTATTACATAAATTGAAACAATATTCACTAGGTTCTTATGCTACTAGTTATGTACAGAAAATAAATACTTTTTTGACAAAAATTTTATGTAGCTCCCTTTAATACAGTAATCTTACTCCATACATTCAGAGCAGTATTCACTATATTATTACGTTACTACTTATGTACAGAAAACAGATACTTTTTAACAAAAATTTTATGTAACACCCTTTAATACAGTTAGTTTATTACATAATTTCAGGAAAATATTTCCTAGATTTATATTTTACTAGTTATGTATAGAAAATAAATACCCTTTAACAAAATTTATACGTAACGCCCTTTAATACAGTAAGTTTATTACATAAATTCAAAACAATGTTCATTAGATTCTTACGCCACTAGTTATGTACAGAAAATAAATACTTTTTAACAAAAAAACCGTTTAATACACAAACTAAATTTGAATGAATGTGTTTTTTAGATTTAATGAAAGTATTATAAGGTAAGGTATTTGATTAAAACATTAAGTACTGTTAGATGTCTATAGCGGTTCACATCTTAATTAGCTTTTTAACAAAAAAGAAAGACATGCTAGCATAATTTTCAATGTTACAATATTATTATCTATGTACCTACATACAAAATACATGCATTAATTTTTATCTTTTATTATTGATAAATAACGTAATAATTAACATGCAATATATACCCAATGTAATAATGCAAAAATTAGTATTAATATCCATAATAACCCGTATTATACCCTCTGTATGGAAAGCCAAAATATCCACTAGTATATGGGTAGCCTAGATTAGAGTAAGTAGGGTAACTGTATCTATTATAGTAAGGGTAAGCACCAAGATTATATGGTACTGATGTGTATGCAGAAGGATAGCTTCCGTAAATGTAAGGTATTACAGATGATCCTCCATATTGTGTTGAAGGTTGAGGAGCGGTTAAAGCCGTGATAATCAAACAGCTAAGTATTATAATCTGAAAATATCAATTATAGTGCATCGAACAACAAAAAAATTACTTACATTTTTCAACATCTTCGTCTTAAAGCAGGTTTAAACATCTAACTATAACTGTCATTAATCTGAACACCTATTTATATAAATTGCCTGGTTTAATTTACATAAAAAATACATATTATGAAGTGAAAAAATGAGATGGCCTTTAATTGCAAAGATGCAAACATTATTCAATGGTTTGGTAATTTTTATATATGAAAGAAGTAAAAATTTAAATTTGTTTTGAATACTTGGTCATTATGCTGTAATTAAGCTTTCTAGGACAGTTAATAAACCACCAAGGGTATTACCTAAATCCATTTCCTTGTTTACCAGCACTTAACGCATAATTTTAATTTTTGTTTGTAACCTTAGTCACCTTAACATTACTTATAATAAGTAAATAACAATTGTTTCTTTTCTTTTAAAGATTTCTATGTTTTAGCATTGACTATAAACTTATAGTCAATGGTTTTAGTAATGGTAATGACCAACTGAAATTTGAATAGATTACAATATGATAATAGCTATTACTACACTTTATCTTAGACAATCATTTATGTGTTTCGATGTAATTAAAATAAAGAAATACAAAAATAATTATAATAATAATATTTACAGGTAATGCATAATGTAAATCTATTTAAAGTACTGCTCGCTCGGGGCCACCGAATGCTTAGAGCGTAAAATATCAACACGTTATTTTTTTGTTGATAACCCGTAAAGTTTACCCCTTTATTCCATTTCACAAAACGTAAAATGCATTCATGTATATTTTACTAAATAAGTGCTTTATACATGTGCGTTACGATCAATATGAATAAATACTTAGTACGTCAGTGTACATCAACACTGTTCTTCTACCCGAACATTGACTTGTTATTACTGTAACAAATTACCAGTTGGTTAATGCCTATCATTAGCAGTAACAAACAAATTTTGATTATAACATAGAAGCAGCGAAATAAATAAACTATTCCTGTCACCCGTTATTCTATACTTTACATGGGGTTCCTACGGAGAGAGGGTAATTGTTGCACTCGTAATACTATCGCCTACATTTCAAATGCAGTTCGCTGTTCTCATTCTAATTTCTTCTATCAAAGGTTTAAACCTTGATTTGCTTTGTTTACGTTTATTTAATATTAACTTAGGTCAGGGTCAAAAATTTAATTTCAACTTACCTGGTACTTACAAACGTATTGGTAACGAACAGTATACAGCAGATTTTTTTCCTTATTCCAATGAGGAATGATATTCCAGTAATATTTGGAATTGAAATTCAATATTCAATATAGCTTGTATGTTTTACATTAAGTAAAAGTGTTTCACTGTACTACATTGTTACTTCCACACAGAGCCTACAAAAATAGGTGAATGTCATTCGAAGAATACATTTTAAACACCTTAAAGAATAAACAGTTGTACTATTTAGGATCCTTTTATGATGAGAACACAAATTTTAACTAAACTTAGCTTTTTTGGAAGCATTGTAGACTTGGACATTTACATAACTAAATCATATATATATATATATATATATATATATATATATATATATATATATATATATATATATATATATATATATATATACAGTGATTTTAAGTTGATGCTTTTTTTAACTGTGTATAGAACTAATTAATTCTTCGCGTGTTTACCGTGTTTTAAAAACTAACGCTTCATGTAACACAGAAAAAATCGCATGGTGTAAGGTCTGGTGAGCAGTGGCCACGCAGCTGGCCCATTTCGACCAATCCACCTGTTTGAAAAGTATAATCAAGAACTGCACTTCTCATCAAAAATGAGGAGGTGCTCGTCTTTAGAACACATGTTTGCCTTATATCCAATGGCAATTCTTCCAGCAGATTAGGTAGATGATTTTCCAAAAATTCAGATAATTTCGCCCGTTAAACGGTCTGGCAAGATGTGGGACCAATGAGTATTCCATTTACAATTCCAGCAAACATTTACGGAAAATCTTTCTTGAAAACTTGATCTCCGTATAGCATAGTCATTTTCAAATGACCAAACATGAGTATTGCGAAAATTGTTGATTCCATTTCTGGTGAATATTGTCTCGTCCATGCACAAAATTTTTCTTGTAAAATTAAAATGATCTGCATTGTTTTGTAAAAGCCATGCACAGAACTCAACTCTACGAGGATGGTCTTGAGGAAGTAGCGCGTGTCCACGTTGAACGTGAAATAGGTACAACTGATTTTCCCGCAATGTTTTCCACATCTTTGTTTGACTTACACCGACCTCACGTGCAGTTCCTTTATTTCTTTATTCTGCATATTCACAGGTTGTCTCGGTCTTCCTACATGCCCTCCACGATGTTCTCTTAAATAACCAGTATCCCTTGGCCTCTGAATGAGATTTATAAAACTACGGGATGTCGGATGCACATTAATGGAAAACGTTCTGTATACACCCTTGCGGCTGCAGCCACACTTTGACGACACTATGAATCAACAGCATGTCTACAAGTTCATTATTTTCATACACATGAACCATTCTTTATTTTTCAATAATCACAAACTGACTGAAATCTAACACGCGATTAGCTGACAACAAATTGACACATTTCTGCTTGACATAAAAAGTGTAAACAAAACAAAATTAACAGCCGTCTTATCACAAAGATTGTTTGCAGTTCCATAACAACCCGAATGTGCGTGGTGAGGCTATTAACACCGGTTGTAAAGATCCAGCTTAACTTTACTAAAATTGATGTAATTAATTTTTTTAATTGCCCTACAGTAATTAAGATAGGTACAATTGTTAAAACCCATTACAAAAGATTGCGCTATATTGCACCATAAATAATTACTTTCAATCCGCTCCGACGTAGATATTAAAAAGCATAAAATGCTATTACGTCTGAGAACCCTCAGCCAATCACAGCCAGAGGACCCCTGCATAGAAGCCGGATCCACCCACCGCGAATCAGCTATAAAAACCCCGGCGATACCGGAAGAAAACCTACTTGACTACTTGTCCGCGATTCAGCTACTACTTATCCGCGATTCCGCGACTACTATCTTACTTACTGCGACTATTGTTGCTACTTTATCGCGACCACTGCCGCTACTTGTTACTTCGCGACTCCGCTATCCTGATACGCACGCGTCTTCAGCAGCCAGAACCGAGATCCAGACTGCGCGCCTGCCGTAGTTAGTGTCGTTGTATACGTCGCCGACCTGCCGATTTCCGCATCCATTAATCCTGAATCATCGTGCATTTTTAGTCGCGTTATTTCGCCACCGTCACCAGTCAATCAGCTTTGTACAATCAAACTGCTGGTTGAGTTACGCTAAGGTTAGCAGAACGTTAGTTTTATTGCACCACTTTTATAAAACATTACACCAGACACCTAGAGAAACGACGGGCTGCAGAGCCTGAAGTTATCTAACCGTTCCAGTACACGCACTAGAAGTATACGCCGGGCTGTATAGCCTGAAGTTACCTTCTACAACCAGTACACACACTAGAAGTAGACGACAGGCTGTAAACTGAAGTTGCCTTCGACACATACACACAAACCAGACGTTGCTAGTTCGAGCTAACGCCCAGAAGGCATCTTCCATTTACTCCACCGACAAGAAGGGTACTCGCTCAAATTCTACCGCTGCACCTGGAGATCCCTTGGTACAGCAGCCGACGGGCTGGGCCCAGAATCTTAGCAAGGGCTCTCCATTAACCAGATATTACACATACATTACACATACAATACACCGACCTGATCCTGAGGAAAATAGCAATACAAACAAGCGACGCCTTAACCTAGAGGTAATCTCAATACCAGAAGCCGCATTCGTAGAGATCACCCGCGTGATCCTCCAGATATAAAGAGGAACCCGTGGTGCGTCTACGTGAGAAATTACATTAAACGTACTCCGGCGTCTCGCAATCGCATATAAATCATTTACTTGAAACACCTGCATTCCGTCGGAAACAATTTTCAGAATTGTTCAATTTATTACACGCAGTCCTAAAAGGTCGTGTAAACTCGCCTCCGATTAATTCGTTTACAACAATTAATAAAGAAGCAATCTTTAATAATTATTAACGTAAAAGATCGTGATAAACTGTCTTCCCTGTATTTTTAGTTAGAGTAAGTTTCCAATACGAACAGTATCCGCGTTTAACAAAACAGACGTTTTCTAATAATACAGAATTAATACATTTATTTTCGGGCATATTAAATGTTAAATATTCATTTCATTACTGTAAATACGTTCTCCATTAAATAAGAAATCCTGAGATCAGATTGTTTAGTTAGGTTAGATAATTAAACGTACGTACAATTTGCATTTAATACATGTAAATAGTAACCTATCCTGTATAAAGCATTCAAGTACTGAGCTCATATCCAGTCAGTCTGAAAGCCAAATCCGTATAAGATAGTCATGCGCACCAAGGTTACTTTAAATTATTGATTTTCCTTTGACCTGCTTAAAGACACCAACGCGTTCGTTGCCCCAGTTTATCTAAAATATATAGAATTTTACATAGCACCACCTGAACAAATACTAGGCTACCGTGTACAGGGCCGGCCTTAACTGTACCATAATAAACAAAATTAAATTGTCATTAGTAGGATTTTTGGGTCATAACACACCAACCATTGTACCACAATAATAAGGAAATTCAAAACTTTGATGTACTGAAGATTAATGATGATGCTGATGTTGGGTATGTGCTAGAAGTAGATGTACACTATCGGCACCAACTGCATGATTAACAAAATGATTATCCTATAATGTATAATGTATAATGTATAATGTATAATGTATAATGTATAATGTATAATTAAGTATAACTATAACGTATAATGTATAATGTATAATGTATAATGTATAATGTATAATGTATAATGTATAATGTATAATTATAATGTATAATGTATAATGTATAATGTATAATGTATAATGTATAATGTATATAATGTATAATGTATAATGTATAATGTATAATGTATAATGTATAATGTATAATGTATAATGTATAATGTATAATGTATAATGTATAATGTATAATGTATAATGTATAAATGTATAATGTATAATGTATAATGTATAATGATATAATGTATAATGTATAATGTATAATGTATAATGTATAATGTATAATGTATAATGTATAATGTATAATGTATAATGTATAATGTATAATGTATAATGTATAATGTATAATGTATAATGTATAATGTATAATGTATAATGTATAATGTATAATGTATAATGTATAATGTATAATGTATAATGTATAATGTATAATTATTAATGAATATAATGTAATATAATGTATAATGTATAATGTATAATGTATAATGTATAATATAATGTATAATGTATAATGTATAATTATTAAGTATAATGTATAATGTATAATGTATAATGTATAATGTAATTAATGTATAATGTATAATGTATAATGTATAATGTATAATGTATAATGTATAATGTATAAATGTATAATGTATAATATAATGTATAATTATCGTATAATGTATAATGTATAATGTATAATGTATAATGTATAATTATAATGTATAATGTATAATGTATAATGTATAATGTATAATGTATAATGTATAATGTATAATGTATAATGTATAATGTATAATTATGTATAATGTATAATGTATAATGTATAATGTATAATGTATAATATAATGTATAATGTATAATGTATAATGTATAATGTATAATGTATAATTATATGTATAATGTATAATGTATAATATAATGTATAATGTATATGTATAATGTATAATTTATAAGTATAATATAATGTATAAGTATAATTATAATGTATAATGTATAATGTATAATGTATAATTATAATGTATAATGTATAATGTATAATGATATAATGTATAATGTATAATGTATAATGTATAATGTATAATGTATAATGTATAATGTATATGTATAATGTATAAATGTATAATGTATAATGTATAATGTATAATGTATAATGTATAATGTATAATGTATAATGTATAATGTATAATGTATAATGTATAATGTATAATGTATAATGTATAATGTATAATGTATAATGTATAATGTATAATGTATAATGTATAATGTATAATTATAATGTATAATGTATAATGTATAATGTATAATGTATAATGTATAATGATATAATGATATAATGTATAAAATGTATAAATGTATAATGTATAATGTATAATGTATAATGTATAATGTATAATGTATAATGTATAATGTATAATGTATAATGTATAATGTATAATGTATAATGTATAATGTATAATGTATAATGTATAAGTATAATGTATAATGTAGTAATGTATAATGTATAATGTATAATGTATAATTATAATGTATAATGTACTAAGTATAATGTATAATGTATAATGTATAATGTATAATTTATAATGTATAATGTATAATGTATAATGTATAATGTATAATGTATAATGTATAATTATAATGTATAATATAATGTATAATGATATAATGTATAATGTATAATGTATAAGTATAATGTATAATGTATAATGTATAATGTATAATGTATAAATGTATAATGTATAAGTTATAATGTATAATGTATAATGTATAATGTATAATTATAATATATAATGTATAATGTATAATGTATAATGTATAATGTATAATGTATAATGTATAATGTATAATGTATAATGATAATTTATAATAGTATAATGTATAATCGTAATAATGATAATGTATAATGTATAAGTATAATGTATAATGTATAATGTATAATGTATAAATATAATGATAATGCTATAATGTATAATTATACATGTCATAATGTATCATAATGTATAATGCATAATGTATAATGTAATATAATGCATAAGATAATGTTAATATATAATGATATAATGTATAAGTGCATAATGTATAATGTATAATGTATAATTATAATGTATAATGTATAATGTCATAATATATAATGATATATATAACATAATGTATAATGTATAATGTATAATGTATAATGTATATGATATTATAATGTATAATGTATAATATAAATGATAATGTATATATAATGTATAATGTATAATGTATAATGTATAATGTATATGTATAATGTATAATGTATAATTTAATGTATAATGCTATAAATTATAATGTATAATATAATGCATAACATAATTATAATGTATAATGTATAATGTATAATGTCATAATGCTATAATGTATAATTATAATGTATAATGTATATATGTATAATGTATAATGTATAATGTATAATGTATAATGTATAAGTATAATGTATAATGTATAATGTATAATGTATAATGTATAATGTATAATGTATAATGTATAATGTATAATGTATAATGTATAATGTATAATGTATAATGTATAATGTATAATGTATAATTATAATGTATAATGTATAATGTATAATGTATAATGTATAATGTATAATGTATAATGATAATGTATAAGTATAATGTATATGTTACTGTATAATGTATAATGTATAATGTATAATGTATAATGTATAATGATATAATGTATAATGTATAATGTATAATGTATAATGTATAATGTATAATGTATAATGTATAATGTATAATGTATAATGTATAATGTATAATGTATAATGTATGTATAATGTATAATGTATAATGTATAATGTATAATGTATAATGTATAATGTATAATGTATAATGTATAATGATAATGTATAATGTATAATGTATAATGTATAATGTATAATGTATAATGTATAATGTATAATGTATAATGTATAATGTTATAATGTATAATGTATAATGTATAATGCATAATGTATAATGATACAGATATAATATGATAGGTTAATTGTATAAATTCATAGAGTGTTTACGTATTCGTCATAAGTCTTGCTATAATGTATAATAAATCGTCGATAATGCAACAGACAATTCGAAAAGGATTTGCTTTAAATGCATGGACAATGGTATATTTGGTAATAATGTAGAATGTCGACAAAATGAAGAGTAATAAAGTTATGTAACACATGTAAAATTAACGGACGTCGCTATGGGTCTAGCACGGTACGTCGCAAAACCGTATAATTTACAATTTGTATTCAATGTATACTGATAAATTGTATAATGCAGTGGAATTGTCAAACAGGTCGTTACTTATGACAAACCCGTATATGTCTTGTCCAAAATTATAATGTATCGATTTCTTATGATATCTTGTGCAGTTATTATGGTAATAATGTAACGTTGCTCTATACAGACACAAATTCTTTAATTGTCGAGATAACAACTGATCATGCGTATATCCATATGCGGAATAATGTTGATGAGTATGACACATCAAAACGGTCTGCATGGTATTACAATGAATACATCCGTCATCGGAAGAATGAAACTTGCAGGGAAAGCTATTCAATATTTTTATGGAGCAGGATCATAATCTTATTGTCTAAAGTTTGCTGATGTTCAAGCGTTTAAGAAAGCGAAAGGTGTTAAGAAAATCGTTGTTTAAAAAGTGCTGACGGAGGTAAATTACAAATCCGTTGCGGAGGCATCTGATAAAACAGTAATGTGTAAAATGTGTTTAGATCAATTTTGCATGATATATACACTGAGATGTTAAACAAAATCGCCTTTCGGTCCCAGGATGACAAACGGTATCGATTGCGTGGCACGTACAACATTGCTGTGGGCTTGAATTCGGAATTGAGACGTCGATCCTTTGAGTGGTCTACTAGGTTGCTAGCAAATGAATTCGTATAATCCAGTTATGCTAATAGTTTGGGTACTGATGCTTGTTAGTTTTAGTTGTGCATATATTATCTCCATAATGAAGCGATGAACATATATAACCATACATGTTAATTTGTATAATATCGATACACCATTCCAGGTTGGCTACTTAATGTAGTCACTTTTAGTGTAGTATATACTATTATTACGCCATAATTCATTATAATATATATATATATATATATATATATATATATATATATATATATATATATATATATATATGTAAGTTATAGTTCAGTGCTACAATGGGTGACATCCGTTCCATTCTACAAGATACTGAATTACCTATAAAAAATTTGGACATCACTTTTAACAATAATCACTACTCAAAACATAGTGGTCTGCTAAAAGGAGGTTGTAAACGAGGTATAATTGTCGGTCCATCAGGTTTCGGAAAAACAAATGTAATGATTACCTTATTAGAACATCCAAATGGTTTACGTTTTGTAAACGTTTATGTATACTGGAAACCTTTATACCAAACCAAATACCAGTACTTACAAAATTTACTTGCACCATTAAAAAATATCAGGTATTTCGAATACTGTGATAACAATGACGTTATATCCCCTAGTGATTCACGTAAAAATTCAATAATGATTTTTGATGATGTAGCATGCCATAAACAAAATGAAATAAGGGATCATTTCTGTTTTGGGAGACACCAAAACAATGATTGTTTCTATCTGTGCTAAACGTATTCTTCTATTCCAAAACAGCTTATACGTGATAATGCGAATCTACTAGTTCTGTTTCAACAAGATAGTACCAATCTTAAGCATGTGTGTGATGATCACGTTAATATAGATATGACATTTGGTAGATTTAAAGACTTGTGTTTCTGTTGCTGACGTGACAAATTTGGATTTCTTGTGATTGATAAAGAAAGTGATAGTAATGCAAGTCGTTTCCGTAAGGGATTTGACTGTTACATTGCATTATAAATACTATACTTGATATGTAAACATGCAGTAGTAATGGAGGAGCGCTTAGTTCAAGACATTTTTCGCGCTCGCAAGAGTGTTCAACAAAAATATGCTAGTTTAAAGGAAAATACTGCACTTACAGTGTGTGCAATGGAGGTGCACTTTAAACCTATAACACAACCATTGAAACAATTGATATTACTAAGCAAGAGGGTTCTCTCGTCAAATCCGAACCATTTACCTCAGAATTCGGAAAAACTAAGCCTGTTGCTCATGAAAAGGAAGTTTTTTTACATCATACGCCTAAAACATTTGGAACTCGAAGGCACCATGTATTCTTGTTCCTGATGCCATTCCATAAGTTTTAGAGGAAACTGTGATTGTTAATACCACACATGATGACGAGGGGGAGATTCCTACTTTACAACAATTGAAATCAGAACTGTAGCTGCTGGATCTCAACCGGCCTCTGAGGAGTACCTTAGTCAGTATGCAGGATTAGCGAAATATTATGTGGAAGGTATATTTAGAGATCCCGAAGACGAGTATGATTTAACATACGGTGTACTCCTTCTTCCCGAAAAAGAGAAATCTGAAATGCTGTACTATGCTTCGTTGGAGACAATCCTGATGGATCATCATTAGACAATGAAGGAACTCCGGGATTATATGAGCCACTATTTAAAAATGCTTCTACGGGATACAAAAGAGTGATCTGCAGCAATACAATGACATCTTGCGCCGCACAAATGCTGCTCGACGTAATTATAACCCAGATGACCAAATCCAAGGAACTAATAGTAGAAAATAGATTGAGATCATTAAACCATTACTTCGCCCTAAAAAACGACCCGCTACATCAGCTATTGCACCTCTGCCACAGGATCTTGCACAAATTCTATCTCCAAAAGAAGAGGTGGAATGCAACTATTACGATATAATGACAAAGCTATTGAGTTAGTACCTTGGAATGATCTAAATAAATTAGTGGATTGGTTGCGGGAGTTATTGGGATCAATGTCGGCAAGAAATACTAGCAATCACAACGAAATAATGTATATACTTAACGAATTACTTAAAGCGAAAGCAATAAAGTAGGATCTCTGGTTATAAACCTATTACTATATTCATTTCATTTTATTATTGCAACTACCATCACTATAGATACTACTACATATCCAGCGCTGATGTCAATAGATAAGTTTGGTGGACACCTTCATCATTAAATGACAATAGATAAGTTTGGTGATCTTCATTATGAAAATAGAATAGTATTCCTACTGGTATAGTTGAGACGTATACCTTTCCGTGTAACAAGGGCAAAGTAGTGTATCGCAAATGGAGTCATTTAGGTCTCGAGCTTAACATCAGCGACAAAATGTTTACGCTTGCTAGCGATGTAATTGGTCACCACCTAACTAGATATTCCGCAATTAAAATGTCTATACCAGAGTTTATACAGTTTGCAACTGCGACGATGTTCCATGTAGATCTCGCAGTACAATCCAAACTGATAAAATGAGTAAAGCTGATGTGGTTGAAGAACTACACAAGCCAGCACGAAGAAATTTTCCGCGGCGTTGTGTGGTACTTAAAGGTTTAAATGACCTGTTTCAAGCTGATTTAGTAGATATGATACCTCATGCTCGGGTAAATAAAGGATTTAGATACATTTTAGTAGTCATAAATGCATTTTCTAAATATATCTGGGCTTATCCCATGAAACTAAAGAATGGCAAACTAGTCGTATATGTAATGAATAACCTTTTGTCTGGTTTGCAAAAGACGCCTACACATATACAAACTGACATGGGAACGGTGTTTTTAATGCTGAATTTAAAAAAAGTTATGAAAAAATTTAATATTAATCATTACAGTAGTTATTCCAACCTGAAGAGTAGTATAGTTGAACGTGTAAATCGTACTCTTAAAGCAAGAATGTGGAAAACATTCAGTATGCAAGGTTCCTATAAATGGTTATCAATATTATGTTAAATGGATTATAATTCAAGAAAGCATATAACCACCGGATACAAACCTATAGAAGTAACGGAAAATAATGCTGCCTATATTTTGAAACATTTAAAATGTCATAAAGTTCTTGACCGGAAGACATCTAAATTTAAAGTGGGGAATTATATAGGTATTAGCGAATACAGAAGCATATTCTCTAAGGGTTACACACCTAATTGGAGTTACGAAGTCTTTCGAATATGAGCAGTGAAGCGTTCCAGTCCAATTGACTACACATTACGTGACAGTCGAGATGAAGAAATACAGGGACGTTTCTATGAGCCAGAACTTCAAAGTGTTAAACATTCTGACATTCACCTGAACGTGTAATACGACGTCAAGGAAAAATGTCTCTCGTTAAATGGTTAGGGTTTGATAATTCTCACAATTCATGAATTTCTAACAAAGACATTATATAATACGCTCTGTACGGTTTCTTTTATATATTGTAATATTACGATGCAATAAACAACTCTTTTTTTATTTTTTGATTTATTATTAATACTTATAATACTATACAGTACTAAAGCGTTTTATAAATAAACAATGACGATGTTGCTGTTCCAGGACAGCTGTTCCCATTCTCCTTCTCGCTCCCATTCTACTACATCGTGAACTACGTTTTTGATCTCATGAATTCAGACTTCCTTCACTTGTCGTGTTGCCATCTGTTGAAATATATTTCGGTAAATGACATTCTATTTCATGTACAAATTGTTTCAGAGATATTTCTCTAAAGTCTTCTATTAACCGCTTAATACAACAAATGCACTCTACATCATAGTAATGCGATAGAAAATATTTCTCACAAAGACGTATTCCACTACCATACTTATAAACTAGATTATCTAAATAGTCATCACTAAACGTATTAGTCTTTGCACAATCCACAGCCTTAGGCCACGACTCTGCACTATAACAAATCCACATATTGACTAAACTTGATTATTATCCCTATTCTCGCTTTGGTCGTTACCCTCACTTATTGCTTAACGGCTTTCGCAACTTCTACGTCAATATCAGTTTTCACCTTGGCAAATTCTACAATTTCCATAACACATGCTACATTGAGATCAAATATATATCTCAGCATCAGGCATTTCCGCTGCCGCATGTATTATTTTATTATGAAATGCAGGAAATTCATACTAGGTACTAAATCCAATCGGTAACTGACTATCTTAAGTAGTCTCCATAACTATTCTGTAGACTTCTATCCTAAATAAGTTTTTGATTCTTCAGAATCAGAGATGCATGTAATTTTCGTCTTGTTTATAGTTTCATATGATATCATTTTAAACCCATCTTAGTAGGAAGCCATGTCCCTTCAGGTGTGTAGAAATAATTTGTGATTATCCCTTGATTGTCTATAAGTATGTGCCATTCCTGCTTATTAAACACCACTCCATTACTCTTGGATCCACCAAGTTTCACGACTGGTTCAAAATTGAATTGGGGTGGCAGACAGTCACTAACATACTTCGATTTACTTTTATTTAAAAAATACTGCACATTGTTAATTAAAATATCACGACATTGACTTGAATTCATAACAATCACAATTTTCGCCTTTTGTACCGCTTGACCTAATATGTTTTCCGTTACATACAATACTGGTTTCACATGTACTCCCTCTGCATTTATATCCTAATTTCCCCACTACTTCTACCGTCAAGGTTACCTGCTTCACCTTGACCGCCACACTGCACGTTACTTCAGCGATCCTACCGTTTCATGGCCTTTATTCATTCTGCAAGGTTGGCGGGATCTCACCATTTACTTTAAGGATATCTCCTTCACCTTTCCGCCCCCACATTTTTAAAGTCTCCCAATACGCAGGTTCACTCAATTACAATTTCCTCCATTCTCACGTTTGCTACTATTACAAGGTTATTATATTCAAGGTTCACACGCCCTCAAGGTCGTCACAACCTCAAGGTTGCCACACTTACAATGTCCTTCACTTCTCACGTTTACCACTTCTTCAAGGTTACACAATGCCGACATCAATTATGTCATTTTTCAAGGTTAACTATACATATGTTTTCACAAGGTCTTTCCTTTCTTTAAAAGTAGAGATAACTACACATATAGTATCGTGTTAATTCCACCAGTGTCAGTATGTCTGATAGCCCAGTACAGAACAATTGGGATGATAGGGAATGCTACCAACAATTAATACTTTTTAGTCTAAGTGTGCGGCGAGCATGTGAACTAATTCCCAACTGGGTGCAATTTGAAAAAAAAGGGCTACTGCGTTCTACGTCATTAGAAACATTAAAGAGTACATATGAAGGTGTGCAATGGAATAGTGAATGGTTTGCCATCCTAGATAAAAGAATTCGCGACTTCCACCATAATGTCTTCATGGGTAATTTGTGATATTATTCACACACATTTGCTCTTCATACTCGTTATCATTTTGCTGGCCATATGCATTTATGCTATGACTGCTACAAAGCATTGCAACCAAGTGAATACCGAGTTATTGACCATCATACACATATGGATAGATGGGTCGCAATTTACCACATGTCACACCAAGAACACTGATGCTTATCGTATACGCCGCCCGTAACAATGCTGCATGAGGTATATGAAGATGATTCATGCATATTCTGCGGAGAAGTGTATTATTTAGATAATTAGTTTTTTTATAATGTATTTATTGTATATAATAAATCATTTCCTGTTAATATCTTGCTGTGTTCTACGGTGAGAAGATGTGTGACGTTACACCAACCTTTTATTATCCTCAGTATTAGAATTGTTTTGATAAACGTTTACTTACGTATCGAATATGGTCTGGAGTTCACTCACCTACATCGCTTGCAGCAGCAGGATTCATTTCCATATCTTCAGACGATACGGTTGAATGCTTCATGTGTGGAGTTCGAATAAACCATTGGCGGTCATCTGACACTCCGCCACAGGAGCATTTCCGATGGGAACCACACTGCAGGTAACTCAATTACTTTCACCACGTCCTCGCAGGTGTAATGATACAGAAGTAGAAAGAACCTTTTGCACTTGTACTAAATCAAAATGTTTTATTCCTAGAGAAAATCATATATCTGAATAATACACTGATTAGATTTGTGCATACAACAAATAAATATATTAGGATATCATTATCTTTTTTTTTAATTTGGTTCTAAGTGTGGTATCAGCGAGGTGTAACAAATTATATGAGCAAGCCTTGAAAGAGTGAGATGTCTATCTGAGTAGGTAGTGTGCGCAAATAGCCTTGAGAATGTGTTGGGTGTTAGTGACCTTCGTATTTCTTTACACCTTACAGTGTGGTAATCTTGGAAATGTGCGACCTTGGGATAGTTGTGTGCAAGCATGACCTACTTATTGCGTAACCTTGGGCGGGTGGGACATTAAAATTGTGGTAACCTTGGAAAAGTGGGACGTTGGAAATGTGGTGTTTTCCAAGTCTCCAATCTTACCTACTTGAAACCTTAATTGAAATATTTTCCAATCAAACATTGACAAAATGTCATATTCTGTCTTCGTCAACGGTGACTTAATTATAAATAAACTATCCTTGCCTGCATACCTATTTCAAAAATTTATTTGCAAGAATACTTTCATTGCGATCTTTAAGACGGCAATGATTTCGAAAGCAGGAAATTTTCGAAAGCTTTACGTAAGTGATTTTCGACTTTTTGTCATAGAGTCTAACTCCGGCGGCTAGGGAATCCATTTTGGGACACATTGTATAACTAATTTGTTTGTGAGGTAACTATTAATGATTAATATCATACAATGCGTACATAAAGTATAGAATAAGTTCAATTAAAAATTAGGTGTTTCTTTTTTGGAAAAATGGTTGGACACCTCCATTCCTTTTTTTTGTTGTTGCGGTTCTTTTCACGGTAAATGCATGTATACACGGTGACCCGAAAACAAGTTACGACCATTAACTTCATTTTTTCATTCAGAAACACTGATTTTTAATTTTATTTTTGAATTCAGCATCGAATTCTAAGTATATTTTATGTAACCCGTCCTATACCTAAACTCAACAGTTATCGAGAAATTTACTTCTGAACGTATCAGTAACCAAGACGATGATTATGGCGACTATTAATATATTTTCACGATACATAGTATTTCATAAGTAAGAACAATAATTATTTACTAAATTAAATGTTCAAATTGAAAACCTGATCCATGTTTATTGTTTCCGGACTAACATTAGGGCATTCTCTTCTGATTTTAGTTTTTAAGTCGTCAATCGTTTCAGGTCTAGTTTTTTAGATGGTCCCACAAAAAATACTCTAAAGGATTAAAATCCGGAGACCTTGGTGGCCATTCAACAGATCCACGCCTTCCAAAACCATATGTTGGGAAATCCTACATCATCGAGATATGGTCTAACCTGAGCTCCATAATGCGGTGGCGTACCATCTTGCTGGAACCATAAATTCTCTTCATATGTAATTGCATTATTAGGACTGGGAAATAAAGCTCTTAACCTGGGGATTAGATGTTGTTGTAAAAATTCAAGGTATCTTGGACGGTTCAAAGTGTATTCAAAACAGTAGGGCCAATCACTTGATTTTTGACAATCCTGGCCCAAACATTAATTTTTTCGGGATACTAGGTATGGTGTTCTCTCATGCATCTGGGATTTTCTTTTGTCCAATAGCAGCAGGTTTGTCTATTAACTTCGCTGGTTAATTTAAATGTTACTTAATCTAAAAATATAATATTTTCAACGTGGTGGGGGAAATTATAGCACATATCCATTAGGATGTGGTAGAATTGCATTCTTCGGGCTGGATCGTCTTCATTTAAGTTGTGTACAATAAGTATTTATATGGATGCCATTTTTTTAATTTGAAACCTTACCCACAGATGAATTAGGAATATCGCGACTAATTTGCCAAATGCTACCATGCGGATTTTCTTGTACAGGTAGTAAAAGACTTACTTTTTATCATCATTGATCGCAGAAGGTCCAGCCTTCAGCTTATCTTTCACAGAGTCAGCATCTCGAAACTTTCTTTCAATTCTGCTAACTATCGTTTGGTTTATTGATCTACCCGGATATTTGTTATTAAATAAAACACACACATCCTGTTGTGTTCACATTTCGCACTCTACTACCATATCCAATCATCATAAGAATTTCAATTATTTGTGTTATGGATAAATGTATTTTACCTAATATAACTTTTAATTGAAATTAAACCGTCTTTACGCCAAATCAAAACTGACAAACATGCCAATGTCAATGTTATAGGAATGTTGTGTTAAAAATGCCATTTCTATGGAAATAAATACAAAATATCACATAAATAATTGTCTTGGTTACTGATACATTCAGAAGTAAATTTCTCGATAACAGTTGAGTTTAGGTATAGGACATAGCATAAAATATACTTCGAATTCGATGCAGAAAATAAGTGTTTCTATTTGAAAACATGAAGTTCATGGTCGTGACTTGTTTTTGGGTTACTCTATATACATGCATTTACCATGAAAAGAACCTCAACAAAAATAAGAATCGACATGTCCGAGCGTTTTTCCAAAAAAGAAACACCTGATTTTTTATCGAATTTATTCCATACTTTATGTAGACACTGTATAATAATTACATAATTCAGAAATGAGCAAACACGTAAGTTATTTTAGGTACATTACGAGATGATAGAACCGTTAATTAACTTATAGATAGTTTGATATAACTTTTAATAACACCCTATTTCTGTTTCCATTGCACATAAAACACTTTATTCCCAGATTAGACGGAATCTTAAATAAATTGTGTAATTACCTTTTCATATCTCTAGAATGGAATAATAATCTCTATTAGTTTTTTTTTTATCTTTGACTAGAGTTAGAAAAGAAAATTCAGCACTAAATTGACTGTTTCCCCACTGGAGGACTATAATTAGGTCATTTAACATTAATAATTCATTACTCACAATTACACATTCAAATGAAATTTTACACGTTACAAAATAAGTCTTTAATTACAAAATAATCCTTATAATCGATTGCGATTTGATATGTCTTTTAACAAGATTCGTAGGTTTACTTTGTTTTCTATTTATTAATAGATGAATTCATGGTACTTCCGTCAAAATAAAGCATGAATCAGTTAATTAAATAAGTGATATGCATGGTTGAATTTTGCCACAAATAAGGATAAAAAATAACTTTTATTTAAATTATGTTGCGTATGTACATTACACATAAATCCGTTCTGTCTAAAAAAGTTGGATATTAACAAAGTTAATTAAATTTGTTTATTAACAAAACTTATTAACCAATTTACATTGAATTACCTTTAATTAGAGTGCAATTGAAATAGTTTGAAACGTAAAATCACAAATGAAAATTTATAAAAAGTGAGAATTAAAAGTAATGATTAAGAATAACCTATGTAGATAGAATTATAAGAAGCTCATTCACTTCTTGG
Organism: Vesta saturnalis; assembly: GCA_036346205.1. Classification (NCBI taxonomy): domain Eukaryota; kingdom Metazoa; phylum Arthropoda; class Insecta; order Coleoptera; family Lampyridae; genus Vesta; species Vesta saturnalis. The sequence continues at coordinate 1,663,279 of JARFJB010002165.1, read as the reverse complement.
CAATCTTCCAGAAAATTGCTACTTGAACCTTATAGCCCTAAATTTTGATTATTACGTACAATTTAAACCATTCACTTAAATGTGGCCCTGGAAAATCGAGTGTTATAATTTATATGCTTCCTCGCTCCAAATGGCCGAATTATGGATGTTTTCTTTGCTTGATAGGTCTTTCAGTTATTGCTCCTTACACATATTTTACGAAAGTATCTCATCAAATAAAACGCTCTAGGCAAGTCATGCGTAACTACAATATTGAAAAGTTTTAAGATTTACATATATAAGGTTTTTTCACTGTTCCTTTCTTAATTACTGGAATATTAATTAATGCATGGCCAACTTAAATTATCAAAGTGTAACATAAGGGCTCCCTATATTTTATTAAGAAGACAATCTTTAAGGCATCACAAGAAAAGAAAAAAAAAGGTATGTGACATACCTTTCAGTTGTTCTAAGTGCAAAACCACCTTCAAAGTAGGAATTACGATAATATAGATTACGAAAACACAGGAGTAAATTTTTAAAGTAACATATATACAAAAACACCTTCTAAATGTACAAAGAAAATGAAAAGTGTAGATTTCCAATACACAAAAAATTCGGTAAGGTAAAAAATGTCGTAGCAGCATAATACAATATCAAGCAATATGTTTAAGTTACGTAAATAAAAAAATTTACACCGTAGGAACAGAAAGTAAACAACAAAATATAGATTTAAATATATCTGATGTGGAACAACACACGACCTTCCAACCTACAAAATGGAAATTAAAAAAAATGAAATAATTTTAATAATTTCTTTTTGTAATTTTCTTCCGTTTTGATGCTTTAATAGACATATTAAGCACCCGGCGTCATCATCTCCGATGTCATTATAACCATTAATTCACAGAACATTCTTCCAAACCTTTTAGGTAGGCAAAGCTTGATCCAGAATTATGCAATGAGCTCTACTAGTTCATTGGAATTATGTCATGTATGTCACTCTTGACAAAATGTGTCAAAAACAGCATGCGTCCAATGGAAAACTTTGATGTGAGCAAATTCGCGACCGTATTTTTGGCACTTTCACGTATTTCAGGGGGGTACATGCAAGATTATCTTGATTATTTTCCATTTTCGTGTTTTTCGATAGAATTTGGATAAAACAAGAGGTGACTAGATGAAATGTTCTCGTTTAGAATTTCCAACCACTACAAAAATTCCTAAATCAACTAATGTAAATATTTTTATTTAAAAACGGACAAATTACAAAAAATAGCATAAAAACGAGTCCAATAAGTGCTTGAAGTACTCATTCTTTGAAAAACACGCGTCTTTGCTTTACATTAAGAAACTTTCTAAAGAAAAGTTAAATTTTCTTTCTAAAACATGTCTACACATTATCTTATAAAATTAATCATTACCCAGATATTGAAAAAAATTTAACTAACATCTAAATTCTACCTTAGGAATTTTTTTCCAAAATCTAATCAGCACCAGAAAAAATGAAACCAAGTCGACATTTTAAGTACGCTCGTGTCTTCGTTCTGGAGTTATGGTGGGTACTAACACACACACACACGCGCGCGCCCGCGCATTTACGAACGCACGCGCGCATGCACGTACGCACGCACGTGCACACACACACACACACACATACGTAGAAGCACAAATACGCATACGTAGAAGCACACACACGCACACGCATACGTACACGCACAAGTACACGCACACGTACACGCACACGTACACGCCCACGAGCACGCACACGTACACGCACACGTACACGCACACACACGCGCACACGCACACGCACACACACACGCACACGCGCACCCGCACACGCACAAGCACACACACACACGAGCACGCATACTCACACGCACATGCACATGCACACGCACACGGACACGCACACGCACACGCACACGCACACGCACACTCACACGCAAACGCACACACCCGTACACGCACACGCACACACACACACACAGCACAAGCACAAGCACAAGCACACGCACACGCACACGCACACAGCACACACACACTCACACACACGCACGCACGCACACGCACACGCACAGCACACGCACGCACACACACGCGCACCAACACACAGCACGCAAACGCACACACCCGCACACGCACACACACGCACACGCACACGCACACGCACACGCACCACACGCACACGCACACGCACACGCACGCACGCACACGCACACGCACACCACACGCACACGCACACGCACACGCACACGCACACGAACACGCACACGCACACGCACACGCACACGCACACGCACACGTACACGTACACGCACACGCACACACAAATGCACATGCACACGCACACGCACACGCACAGACAACACACTCCCATTCGCATACACACGCACACGCACACGTACCTGCACACGTACACTCGCAGGTACACAGAGTGTTACGTGTGGTTAAGATCTACCACAAAACTCTTTTCATCTTTAAGCTTTAGGATATTTAGTGGTACACAGTCTTGTGATTGGCGTATAGGTTATTCCAAATTTTGATTAGATTCGGTTATGAATTTGGAAGGTACTAGTTTAGTTACACATTTTACTCTGATATCTGGATTTATTACAATTAGAATAGCGTTATACTTATTCTGTAAATGGTAGATAGATCTTTTTTTTTGTTAGGAATTGAACTCTTAGTGTAAAATAACGATCGATTTCCACGCGTTGACTTTGTGTATAGGGTTAAGGAGTTTAGATTAGTTTTTACTTATCATAGATATCAATACATAAATTAAAAATTCCCATTCACTAGTCCTGGGATACTCTAAATTTACCGTCACATAACTTTGATTCAAATTGGTGATTCTATCCTTTTCTAATTGGTAATTTCCTTATCTCAACACATTTGGTCACTTTCAAATTTCATAAGAAAGTATTTCGTCGTGGCCTGTCATTTTGTCCAGTTTTACATTAATTGTAAGTTTTGAAGTTATAGTTATTTTATTAAATCTGACTTAAATTATTTTAGCACACTCTGTTTGAGAATCATTCTTATATTTTACTCATATTTAACTCACATAGTCCGCATTGGTTCCATGTTACATCTTAGCAACTAAACACCATTCATTAATAGAGTAAGTTGTAAGACTTCCATAAAACTTTGTATTATGACTTCAGTAAATTTTAGATTTAGTCCCGATGAAGAAATAAAATTATTTCGAAATATCTACTAGAATAATGTAATTAATTTTTTTTTAACCTTTTAAAGGCCGTATACAGTTATACTTTACACAAAGGGTTCATTTTGCAAGAACTTGTTAGTTGTGCCTAACACTAATAAAATAAAGGATTAAAATTGATGTTGCAGTTGTAATTTCCAAAATAACATGTTCCCAAAAGGGGAACGTTGGCCTCTTATGTTGTCCAGAATATCGTAATAAATATAACAGGTATAAAAGAGCAATGATAGCCCAAGGACAAAGATTTATTTTTGTTTTTGCATTTTACATGAAAAGTATGAAACTTACTTAGCTAGAATAAGTGCATATAAGTAAAAATGTACAAAGGATTCACTTATTCGAATGGTACTGTTCAAAACAATAATTTTTATGTAGTCGTTTTTCGCATTTGTTACATTGTAGTCTGGTATTTTTCTGACAAACAACGCATCGCCCTTGAGTGATAGTAACAGGCATGTGATTTACTCCATCAAATATGATATCTCCCAGCACAGGCGCAGTCGGTCCACCTTTTCTTTTCCGCTGGGTTGCACCAACTTTTAGCAAAGCCACTGCAACACTTCTTCGAAATTCCAAATGCACAGTGTTTTCCTTGGGATTCACGTGCTGATGGAATCGACAAGCTGCTACAACAGCTAAATTCAACGCATGGGAAAAAAAGGTTCCACCACCATTTTTTTGATCGGTAACCTAGGCCGGTAGCTGGCACATAGATGATCCGCTAAGTCCACACCGCCCATCCCCATATTGTAATTTCTGATTACATTAGGTGGTACAATCTCCTTTTTGTTTTACTTTACACGCCTGGTTGTTTTCTGAAGAGGGATAACTGCATAATAATTGCTAGTCATTGTGACGACAGAATTGTCATTCCATTTTACACATAGTACGGTACCATCTGATCTATAATCGTATGCATCCCTATCTTGCTTTTTCAAGACGTTTGATGAAATAAGAAGACATTTATTTGTTCGACTTTCTCTGACAGTACCACAAGCACGGATGTTTCGTTCTAACACTTCTTTCACAAGATCATAACTTGTAAAGAAATTGTCGAAGTATACAATGTGATTAGCTGGGTCTTCGATTACCGGTAACATATTGTTCACCACTCGTTTCCATAATGGAGTTGAAGTATCACTCGTTTTCCCAAAATAAATTTCGAAGTTGTAAGCATAACCGTCGCTTCCACAAAGCATCCATATTTTGAACCCGAAACGAATAGGCTTGTTCTTTATAAACATTTTAGCTGAGTGATGTCCATGGTGCGGTACCAACGCTTTGTCAGTAGTGAGATGTTTATGAAAAACTCCAAATTGTTGAAGCTTTTCTTTGAGTTTTTCATAAAACACAGATACTTTTGCAACTTTAGACTGAACTAAATTGTTATTATCGGCAAGATGAAGATACCGTTTTATTATGTGGAACCTTTCTCTACTCATGACTTTAGGAAAAATTGGTGCTTGCATGTCTTCTGACGTGGACCAATAATCATTTGTAGAGAGCAAACTGTGGTAACCGCTAATAAGAAGTAACCCAAGAAATTGACGCAGTTCTTCTTCGGATAAACTAAACGTTTGACAATTTCTATCCCTCCGGGCATAAAGTTCTATTTGATCGCGAATGAAAGTGATAATCTCCTTAGTAAGGAACAAGGAAAATATTTCATAAGGCGATTTTCCACAATGTTCTTCTCCTATTTTGGGGGGATCACTTTCCTTTTGTATAGTTCCAACATCCTCCGTTTTTTCCATATTCCTTTTCTTTCTACAATCACTTCGTTCTTTTCGTCGTCAGACAGCTCCAACTCATTACTATGCAATTCTATTTCACCAGGTACATCCTGAGGCAGATCTTGCATACCCAGAATTTCATCATCGTCAAATTCCTCATCGAATATTTTAATCTCCAGAGCTAAGAGGTAAAATTACAACGTCAACTACATCTTGTGATGTTGAGGCTTCAATATCCTGTACAGCATTTTTCAAGAATTTATAACTTGTGATGCTCTTCCTAAAATATCGTTTTTATTTACAATTGATTACGTCATAATTTACTATTTACACTTACCCATAAAATTTCTTAGGATCCATTATTGCTACTAACAAATCGAGAAAAGCACGTCACTACTACACAGGAAACAAACCATAAATGGAATAATAACCAATGTCTGTGTGACTAACGCGTCTATTCATGTCTAAACTTGTAAACTGCAGCATAATGTAGTTTTATCACTTTTACTGCACCGGCGCGGCCAACGTTTCCAAAAAGGGACATCTCAAATTCTTGCATTGCTGTGACTACCTCAATAAAATAAAGAAAAATATATCTTACTTATGATGAATCCCACAACGTTACAAAACTATATTCAAATTTTGGATGTAAAACGACAATAATTACAGGATTTATTCCCAATTTTCCGCAGACACTACGTGCTACACAAAAATAAAAGTGTTTGATAAGTGTTTTTTCTAAAAAATTACAGACAATTGAGAAATGTAGATTAATTACATTCAACTAGAGTGCTTTTACATTGCAATCAAATAATTATTTTTACTTAAAATTAACTCAGCTTTGTATAAAAAATTACCAACGTGATGTTCCCAAAAAAGGAACGTTGGCCTTCAAAAGGTTAAATTACCAGTTTTAGAGCCTATACTCAATAGTATTCCTAAACAAAGTCGGTCAAATTACTTCTTGTCGCTCTAAAACTTAAATTATCCTTAATTCTTAGTTTGAGCTAAAATTACGTCCTGGAAAATTTTATTTAGTATTACAATGGTTACTTTGATAAATTTATTTTAAAGAGCAGAGAAATTGAACTTAATAACACGTTACATCAGAGTTAATATTTCAGGATTTTTAGCTGACAAAACAGGTCATATTACATGTTGTTTTTTTCAAGTGGCGTTTAAGTCTATGACGTAATTTTTTTGGATCGTTTCCCGAAACTGTGTTTCGTGTTTAGCGCGTGTTAAAATTGGAAGTAATGAGATTGTAATATCGGTTTATTGGAATGTAAGAGAGATGGTGAAAACTGAAAGAATCTTTAATCAGTCCTAGTTAAAATATAGACGTAGCAAGTCGTGGTTGCAGCTTTCGCCTTGTCCATGCGAGATACGTGGAGGACGTTGAACTTAGTTACGCAATTACCGGGAGTGATCGAACAGTATCGTAGGAAATCTTTTCGCACCTTGGGAACTTTATATCGTTTATCGTTTGTCAGTAGTGCAATTTTATGAGTTCATTGAAGAAGGGTTAAGTGTACTGGTAGTGCATACCGCAATCATGGGCTGTTGTATCGCATATTTTTATATTTGGATCTTTGCAATAAGTTCGTGGTTATTTAAGAAAATGTAAACTTTCACCATCATTATTAGACAGTATAACATCTTTTTTGGGTTCTTAATGGTGTATTGATATATTAATGTAATACAATCTAAACGTTTCGATAACACTTACAGCTATCTTCGTCAGTAGTAATACCTATTAAGGTTGTGAAAGATGTTGTTTCAACATCTTTAATAATTTTGATAGATATGTCTCATGGTTATTTGTTTTTTACACAAACGCACCAATGAATGAAAGGGCTGGATTAGTCAGTTTTGTGTGAAAATAACTTTCTATTTATTAAATTTGTATGTAGATAAAGGTCAAGGAACGTAGTGTAAATAAAAATTCATGTGCCGTTAGAGGAAGTCAGATATACCGTAGTTAATCATTTTTGCCTTGATTTAAATAACGCTCATTAAACGACTCTCAAAATTGACGAAGCCTAATCACAGTATTAGAGAAGCTGCAGGTGATCCTTTACTGATTCCGAAACCAGAGGGTCGTCCTCCGGGAACCTACCATCATTGCAGTATAAAGGAAGAGGGAAGGATGTAGGTGGCCAATTTAATGTGTATGCTGTTCAAAAGTAAGCTAAATACTTCCATACATTTAATTTCTCCGTTGCTGACACTTACAATAAAGTGTTTTGTTATTTGTAATTGCTGAACGGTTGAATACGCTTTTTGTTAAATTTTACTTAGTAGCCTGTACTTGTTCAATTCAGTTTTAATGCATAACTCTGAATATTCACAACTAACGTAGAGTATATATATATATATATATATATATATATATATATATATATATCTGCAGGGTTGTTTCTAAACCGAAAATCGATGTTTTTTCCCAAAGTTAATGAAATTATTTAGTAATAGTAGATATTTCCTCTGTTATTCTGACGCAATATTGTTAAAGTAATGAACTGGAGTCAAAAATTGTGCTAGTACTGTAACGGTTAGGACGCGATTATTTTGAGAATATGGGCAGAATTGTGAGCCTAGACTTTTTTTTTCTGATTATTAATTCATTAATAATAATTTAAAAAATTTTTTTGGGTGACATCATTAGTTATGTGGCAGCATTGAACAATCTAGTGTTGAACGGCCCTAGTATGTGCGAGACCCACTGAACTGTACTTGTACTAGAACGCACATTGGCGGTCTCTGCTACAGAAAAGCCGCTGGGCGAGAGACATATCGCGCAAGGGTCACTCCTATAATTTTCATTACTGCTCTACGTATGCACGTACGCTCGAGAGTAGGACAGAGATGTCCCTTGCGGCCCTCTCTCACGGATCAGGCTGGCGGACGAAGCGTGCGTTCCAGAATAAGTACAGTTCTGTGGCGAGACCTGTCGGCAAATGTTTATGTATAAAAAAATCAGTGGTGCCAATCTAAACATTTTTACGTTTTGCCAACTAGGAACTAGGAAAAACCACTATTGCCGAACAGAACCACAATAAAAGTAATTATTATAATCCACAATGGAAAATACCTTCTTTGTCTCGTTTCTTATGTCTTAATAATACAACTCGATTTAAAAAATTTATATTTTGCGATTTACTTACATTTCAATTTCTTGACGTATACATAATTGTCAAAAGTAGTTAGTCTCTACATGTTTTGCCACTACTGGTAGAACAAGATTTCAATTTTTAAGGAGCGGGCAGTAAAGAAGTGTTTGATCATTTTTATTTCAAGACTATAACTATTTGTTACGCAAATAAAGGTAAAAAGTTTAATTGGGAAATACATATACTAATATTTTGACAAATTGATGGACGTTTACGCTGTAGTAACAATTAATTCCAGTGACTATTATATATCACCATTAATAAAAATATAATTTCTATACTTTATTTTAATCGAAATGAATGTAAAACGTATTGAATGTGAACGTTTTCTACAAGGACACAATATTTTTTTTTTTGCACACCATGTGCAAAAAACTAGCTTGGTATATAATTACTATTCCAACTTACAAAATCTTAAAAAAAATGTGTTAATTAAAACGCCACATGCGGATACTCTTAAGTATACTATAAATGAATCATCAATGACATATTTTTAAGAAAAATTGATGACATCGTTTGGTAACTATTCAGCTTTAATATGTAAATTGAATGATGTTATTTTTAAAGGGCAATCGATCTATTTCAGATTCAGCATGCAAAAAAAATTGTATGAAAATAAAATATCCACTAGTTTTTGCAATACATAGTTGTGTACCAACAGTGTGACAAAGAACCGCTTTAAAGATGTTTATATCAGTATTTTTATGGTTTTTATGCGTCATTTTCTTTACTCTTACAAATTAACCAATATCATTGCAGTTCGCTTGCTTTTTTGTCGCTGTAGCTTTAGCTGAACCCGAACTAGAAGCGAGACCACCTATACGTTATGTAGTACATTACGGATATGGTGCAATTATTTTAGATAGTAACACCATTCGGCAGTATACTGTTATAGGTATGGTCATTATACTGTTTATGAATATCCATACCTTAAGAATAATTACAGTTCCCTACATCGGCGTGTACATACCCGTATTCTGCTTATCATTATTAGCTTGAGTATCATTGTAATACCATCCTTTACCAATAATTCTTTATAACAGCTTCTAAACAAAGTCCCTCCTGTAATTACCAAACCGAAACAATGCAGAAAAAATCAGCACATATACTGACAGATCGTGATAAATACCTGTAAAGTGTGAAAATGCTAAAAAATATTTCCTTTAATTAACACGTTAAAGGAGTGCTATAGACCGCCAGAAGAATTACCGTGTAAGCTTCATCGGTTATATCGACCGATTACGTGACACTAATTGAAGTGAGTTCTAGAACATCAGAGAGTAATAAATCATTTTGACAACAACAGGTCAGTGATGTACTCAATAAAGGCATATACTATAAGGTCTGTAAAATATAAAAATACACAATCTCTAATACACTGAGATCCTAACCGCACGTCTATGAGTTGTCTAATCTTCAGGCTTAAGTCGAATTTAAAGGGTCGTCTTTTAAATACCGTTTATCGGAACCGTCAATACTTAACACAATTTTTGCAGGCGGCACACATGCAGCATCCTGGTTTAAACACGATCTATTACCTTCTGATATTCTGGGACGTTCTTTTTTTCCAAAATGGTGACTCGAAAAGTGGGATTTTTATTGTAATAAAAACATTAATTAAAGTATACCCTGAAATAAAAATAAACCTCCATGGGTAATATTAAAGAGAATATACCTGGCCTGGAACATCGTAGCCCAACCTACAAAATGGAACTAAAGAAGAGAAATAATTTTAACAACAACTTCTGTAGGATAATTGCGCCACCTCTTTTTACCAACAGACTTTTAAAACTTCATGTCAGATAAAGGTTGATACATACCTAGCACGCACACGCACAAGCATACGCGCACGCGCACGCACACGCGCGCACGTACACGCACGCCATACACCAACCCCCCTACCAGACATAGATAGACACACACGTACGCACGCACGTACTCTCGTACGCATGTACGCACACACTCACTCACTCACTCACACACACACGCAGGCACGCGCGCATGTACACACACACACACACACACAGAAACACACGCACTATATATATATATATATATATATATATATATATATATATATATATATATATATATATTTCACGGAAGAGGACGAATCAGAGTCAAATGGCTCCTCCTTCTCGGACTGAAAAGGCCGCAAGAACTTCTACAGCCAGATTCCCAACTCGCATTGAGTCTGCGTTTGATAAGCTGCAAAATATTGCTCAAGTAGCTTGTGAAAATGTACAACCCAAAGCCACAAGTGAAGACCAGTATGATAACCTTGCTAAGCACATGGCATCTCAGTTTCGTGAGTTGCCAATCCGGAGCTTCATCATTTTGCAAAATAAATTTCAAGACCTAATTTCACAAGAAAGATTGGCACAATTAAATCAACCAATTTACTCTCCAATCGTCTCAAACAGTAATGGCTCAAACAGTACTTGTGACTAATACATACTACGAGCGTCAGCAAAGCCAGTTTAATGAATCGGAAATCTGTGTTTTAGGCGAGCTTCCTTCCAGCATAGCGCTCCTCTTCATTTTCACAGCAACTGCTTGTATCTTCTTGCCCTTGAGTCAGAGTTGATAAATCCTGAAAAAAAAACCTTATTGTTAATAATGCCATTTATTTTTTCAGGCCCCTTGCACTGAGGAAGATTGGACCGAAATACAGAACGTTTTTGAAACCACATGGCATTTTCCCAACTGCTGCGGAGCACTTGATGGCAAACATGTGCAAATAAGACGGCCATACAACTCAAGATCCAAGTTTTTTAACTACAAAGGAACTTATAGCATAGTTCTGTTTGCATCCGTAGATGGAAATTACAGTTTTCGTTATATTGATGTTGGCAGTAATGGTCGAGCTAGTGACAGTATGATTTTCCAAACGTCGACCTTGCTAAGCGCCTTGGAACAAAATTTATTGGAGTGGCCGGAAATGGGGGTGTTCATTGGGGATGACATTTTCCCTTTAGGTTCAAATTTATTGAAACCATATTCTCATCGTAGCTTGAGCTTGGCAGAGAGAATTTTCAATTATCGTTTGTCTAGAGCAAGGCGTGTGGTCGAAAATGCGTTTGGTATACTGGCTGCAAGATTTCGTGTTTTTACCAAACCAATTCATCTCAACGTTGATACCGCTGAACGGGTAGTTAAAAGATGTTGCTCCATACACAACTGGCTAAGAATGACTGCTTCTCGAATATACCTACCACCTGGATCAGTCGACGAAGAGAACACAAGTACGGGTGAAATTACTTTGGGCTCTTGGCGGAAAATACGGTCAGCTATGACACCATTTGACCGGTTGTATGGGTCTAACCACTTGGCTATGGACGGTGAAGACGTAAGAAAGGGTTATTTCCATGCATTCATGACTTACATGAAAGTTCCATGGCAAGAAAAGTTCGCATAACAAGCTGCTCCTGATAGTGGATTACGTTGTGTTCAATAGCAAATGTGTGTTCATGTAAACTATCGTATGTTTAAATAAACATTGATTCACACATATTTGTATGTTTTTTTACTTTATTACACTTTACTTATTTATACCTTTGTTCTGAAATAGAAATTTACTGTTTTTATTACCAAATTTGGTATGGTCCAATCGGAATTAAAAAAATGTCACCAAAGATTTTTTTTTACACTTAACCAACTTTTTTCGATTTTAATTTTTTTACTCATTTTTACTTCCCAATTATTTTATTTTTTAGTGCGTTCCGGACAGTTAAACCCAAATTTTTTTCAATAAGCCGGAACCTTTTTCGTTTAATTAGCATTAAGTCCCAAACTTTATTTTTAAATTTTGGTTTACATACCCCGAATTATTCCTCATTTTACGCAAAATAAAATTCTCAAGTAACAAACAAGTAAAATCAGAGCATAAGGTTCAAATTAATACACATTCCCGCACTCTGTTTCAATCCGTTAACCAAAAATTAACATGCACATGTTAAATTTTACAGCGGCTACGTTATAGCCATAATGTCAACTAGCACAGGGCTACTTGTAGCGCTAGTAAAGTGCCAGTGTGACAAAAAAAAATTATTTTAGTTAAAATTACAAAGTGTAATTTAATCTAAACTAATTGTAAAGCAACTGTCCCTTTCCAAAAGTATAAATGGTAATGTTACAAAACTTGAAAGTATAAATTGTTTAAATTAAAATTTAATAAGAATAAACCATAAGTAATTGTTTGGAAAAAAATGTCCATGTTACAATTCAATTAAAAGAATAAAAGAACAATTGAATTAATTAATGTTTAAATTTAAAAAAATAATTTAAGTTTTAAAACCAAAATAATGGCGAAAAAAAATTCCTTTTATCAATTAAAGAAAAAGAAAAATGTTAAAATTTACTTAATTTAAAAGAAAAAATTAGTTTTTTAAAACCAATAATTAATAATAAAACGGAATTAAATATTTTGTTATTTTATGGAATAAAAAAAAGTGTAAATAATAAAGTAAATTTTAGAAGATAAATTTATTGGAAGGACTTATTTTAATTAAATAATAACGAGAAATTTTTGGTATTGTATTTTAATTTAAATGTATAAATAATTATAAAAGAAAATATTTTAAATTTATAATCATTGGCTGTTAATTTTTTGAAAAATCTAGATTAATTTTGGAAGCAAGAAAACATTCCAAAGTAAAAACTTAAAAATTTCAACAAAATTTAAGAATTAATAAAGTATCCTTATTTGTGTGAAAACAAAGTAAAGGGGACTTAATTTTGAAATGAAGCATTTCAATTTAAACTAGAATTTTCTAATTAAAGGGTTTCATGTATTTTATAATTTGTTACTCCAAAATGTTTTAGATAAAGTAAGATTTAAAAATTTAAATATATTTTAAAAAAGAATTTTGAAAAGGTGGTTCTATTGTTAAGTTTTATAAATTTAATTGAAAATGGGTAATATAAATTATTAAAAAGAATTTAATAATTTTTTAAAAATTTAAAATTTATGAAAATTTTCAAAATATTAAAATTGGTGAAAATTTTGAATTAAAAATTTAAAATTATAAAATAAAACTTCCATTGGAAGTTTTAACAATAATTAAAAACAAACTTTGAAATTTAAAGAAAAAAATGTAAATTTAAGTTCTTAAAAAATAAATTATAAATAAAATTTAATTTAAATTTAATTAAATAATTAAAAAAATTTTTAAATTTAAAAAAAATTAATATTAAATTTTATTGAAAATGATATAAATATATAAATATAATAAAATAAAAAAATATATAATAAATAAATATAAAATTTTAAAAAAAAAATTTAAGGTTAATTTATTTAAAAAATAAATACCTGGTGAAGATTGGAATTAAAAAAATTAGTGTTTAAATTATTTCCATTTAAATACAAAAATTTTGGAAGGTATTTTTTAATATTTTAAAATTCAACCGTTTAAACCGGGAAATACAATAAATTAAAATTTTTAATATTCTGAAAAATATTAAAAATTACTTTAAAAGAATTCTTATTTTTTAAAAATTTATTAAATAATAACTTTGGAAAATCAATTGGTCCATTTAATACTAAAAAATTTAAAAATTTTTAAAAAAAATTTATTAATTTAAATAATTATTTAAAAATTTATCCGTTGGTTAATTTTAACTGCCTTGAGATTTTAATTGCCCAAAAATTTAAGATTTTAAAAATTAGTAATAAAAATAAGGTTGAAAAAAATGATTGGGTGCTCAAAATTCCCCAAAGGATTTTTGTCCCATTTTAAATTTATAAATTCTTATTAAATAAAAATTAAAAATGGCAAAATTATTCTTTTGGGATGATTCGTACCAAGGTCCCGTTGTGGCTGGATTTGGCAATTAATTTAAATAAAATTTTAATTTTAAATAAAAAATTATTCTGCAAAATAAAAGCTTTTAATACAAGGAAACGGATAACTAAGATAAAGTTAATATTATTAATAAATTTAAAAAGTTAAAGAAATAAATTTAATTTTAAAAAATAAATTTAATTTTATCAAAAAATTACTAATTAAAAAATAAATTATTAAATAATATTAGAAAGAAAAAAAATGGGGTTTGGGATAAATTTAAAATTAATTTAAAATTATTACCTTTTTATAGGAAATTTTTAAAATTAAAAAAAATAATAAAACCAAAATTAAAGGTTCGATTAATTAAATTAAAATAATAAAACCTTTCCCTTTATATGAAATCCGTTATTTTGGATTGAAAATTATAAAAATTAAGGAATTCAAATTATTATATTAAAAATTAAATTTTTGAAATTTATTTATGAAACCAATCCCTGCATAATTGGTTCACCAAAAATAAAATAAGAAAGAATCCTAAAATATTTAATTTTTACAGGGATAAAATTAAATAAATTGGTTTGTTTTTTCAAAAATTGTTATTACAATTATAAAAGGAAAAAATAATAAATTATTTCAACTAAAAATGGCAGTTTTAAAATTAAAAACATTGCTCTTTTTTACAAAAGTATTAATAATTTGGGAAAATTAAAAATACTTTAATGGAAAAATTCATTTTAGCAAGAAATAAAGGCCTTATGCAAAAGAAGAATAAACAAACCTGCAAGAGGTTAAAATAAAATTAAAGGAATATTTTAAATTTTAGAAAAAAAGGCAAGTGGCAAAGATGGGAGATTCAACCAATTGTTTTAATAAATTTTTCCAAGATCAGGTAAAAATTTTAGAAAAAAGTTTAGTGGACATGGAAAATTAAAAAATTTGTGGTTTAAAAATTTTTCATAAGTGTAGAAACTTAACAATTAAACAAATTTATGACTTGAATTAATAAAAGGAAAGTTTAATTATGATAATATAAAGGAGGAACTTGGGAACCAAATCAAAAACAAAATTTTGAAACCTTTTTAGAATTATTAGAAAGAAATTTTAAGTTTTAAAAAAAAGAACTTGCGTTAAAATTAAATTAAACAATTTAAATTTTCACTAACATTTATTAATGTAATAAATTTTCAGTTATCTAACTTAAAATTATTATTATTTTTAATTAAAATTCTTTAAATTAGTTTGTACAAATTGTAATTTAAATATGTAATCTAAAAATTTTAATAATCCAAATAAAAATTTTTAAAACCCCAGAAAAAAACAAAACCACCAAAAAAAACACCCAAAAAAAAACCCAACCACAGCACACCACCACACCACAGCACCCCACCACGCACCACACCCACCACCACCCCCCCCACACCGCACACCCCACCCAGCACAACCCAACAACACCACCACCACACCACCCACACCACACCCACACCCACACACCACCCACACACACAGCCACCCCAAACACAACACACACCACCACACACCACACACACCACCACACACCACACACACCAACACCACACACACACCACACACACCACACCACACACACCACCACACCACCACACCACCACACCACCACACACACCACACCACACCACACCACACCACCACACACACACACACCACACACACCACACACACACACACACACACACACACCACACACCCAACACCACACCAAAACCCCACACACACACCACACACACACACACACACCACCCCCCCCCCCCCCCCCCCCCCCCCCCCCCCCCCCCCCCCCCCCCCCCCCCCCCCCCCCCCCCCCCCCCCACCACACCACGCAACACCACACACGACACCACACACAACCACACACACACACACCACCACACCACACAACGCACACGCACCACCACCACACCACCACCACACCACACCACCACACCACACACACACACACACACACACACACACACCGCGCGGGTTTGGACAATTTTCACTATTGCATTATAAAAAAAAAAAAAATTTTTTTTTTTTTGCGAATCAAAGATTTCCAATCTAAGGAAAATATTTTTGAGTTACTAGGACATCCGGTTAAAGCGGAAGTATACACTAGTTTTGCTATCTTAAATGGAACACTCCGTATATTTTTATATTTTTGAATTCGAGATTAAATTTTAAGGCGACTATGTTAAGATTTTTGAGATATTTGCTTCATTCCGAAAAATATGACGTTTTTATCAGTTTACAAACTTTAGAATTACTCAGAACTTATTTAAGGTAGGTTATTGAAATTTAGCATGCGCGTTAACTGAAACAATGTACGTTTTTTAAAACAAAAATCATGGAGGTCTAAAAATTAATCTCAAACTTTTAGTCAATTCAAACGGCCAAAACTACGGTTTGTTTAAATGAAAACCCCCGTTTTTTATGTTCATCGTGTTCTCCATAAAAAATGATGTGTTAAATAATGTATTTAGGTAAAGTAAAGAGGTTTGAAGTTATAACGCAATACATATTAAACGCAAAGGAATCAGAGTAATTTTTGATAGAAGCTAAAAACACGTAGGCTTTGTTATTATTTTATTTGGTATCTGTTTACTATTTGGGACAGATTGCAGTTAGATTTGTTAAAAAGTTAGATTGAAGTTAAAACTACACCATATCTAGGCTAAATCTCAGTAATGAAGATTATTTCAATTTAATTGTGGTTTATGGTGAGTGTGGACAGAAACGCTACCCAGGCGGACCTAAACCTAATAGCAACACGCATAATAAAAAATCCTAAAAATCATGGTAGCTTAGATAAGTGTAGAAGAAAAACCTGTCACCGATAAAGAAGAAAATGTGGTTAATGTTTTGCATATTTCACAGCGCCCTTAAAAGAAACAGTAACGGATTTCTAAAATAAGCATTTTTAAAATTCTACGTAAATTAAAATTCCATTGCTATTCACACATTAGAGTTTAACAATTAAAAGAACCAGACTTTGCCAAAAGAAAGCGATTCTGCGAGAATATTTTAATAATTATCCAAGAAGATAATTTTCTCGATAAAATAATAAAAAGGAATGGAATTTGTAACAGAAAAAATTGCCATTATTGGAATGATTCAAATCCTCACACGTTTCGTGAGAGAAATTTTCATGAATCTTGGAGTTTCAATATTTACCGTGCTCTTAGAAACGACTAAGTCGTTGCGGTATACATCTACGATGAACATTTAATAGGTAAACATCACCAGAATTCCTTTACTTTACTCTTAGATAGAAAAATATCAAACAAATTTTAGGAGATGGTACATTAATATTCTATTTAATATATTAATAAGCAATGTTGACCTTATCGTCGAAACTGACTCCTGGTACCAACAAGATGGAGCTCCTCCTCATAACGGTGATGATGTAGTGAGGTTCCTTTATGAATTGTTTGAAGATCGGTGGTTTAGTCATAATGATGCGTTCACTTGGCCACCAAGGTCACCTGACCTTACGCCCTTAGATTTTTATTTTCGAGCTCGAGTGAAGGTGTACTGACATCAAAGGAATAATGTATTGACAGACAATTTATGATTTCTCTAATGAAGAAATTAGAAGAGCAACACATCAAGCTATTGAAAATCATGTAAAAGTGTTTATTTTCCAATGGACAACATTTTGGACACTTTTGTAGCAATTGTTAAAGATATTTTTTGTTTAATTAAACTTTGTATTTTATTCCTGATTTTTTTGAGTTAACATCAAAGCACTTTTAAATACTCTTTTAATACCGACGAAATACTGGCGAAATCTGAGATTTTAGTTTCTATAAAAATTACTCTGAATTCTTTGCATTTCATGTTCATTGCGTTATAACTTCAAACCTCTACTTTAGCTGCATACATTATTTAACACTTTTCGATCAGTTTTTATGGAGAATACGATGAACATAGAAAATGGGGGTTTCCATTTAAAAAAAACGTTAGTGTTTCAGTTAGGAGCATATGTCATTAAGCACTATTCCATATTTCAACAATTTACCTTAAATAAGTGCTTAGTAATTAAACAGTTTATAAACTGATAAAAACGTCATATTTTTCGAAAAAAAGCAAATATCTCAAAAATGGTTTAGAATTTTAACATAGTCATATTCTAAAAGTCACCTTAAAATTTAACTCGAATTCAAAAATATAAAAATATGGGGTTTTAAATTTAAAATAATATATATATATATATATATATATATATATATATATATATATATATATATATATATATATATATATATATATATATATATATATATATATATATATATATATATATATATATATATATATATATATATATATATATATATATATATATATTTAATTATATAAAACCCAAATATAAATCATGTAATTTTGTATATAATAAAATATATCCGATTTCAATTATTTAAAGAAATAAATGGCTTCAAAAGTTTGACTGTATCTAAGTATTTTATATTTTAAAAGTCATTTCAATACTAACATAAACTGCTGAAAACTGAAAATAGTATGAATAGATAATTATATAAATGCTCACCCCAAGCTTGGTAACGGCGAATTAAAGAGTTTTTCACCCGAAGGAGAATGTTTGGTTCATTTCTGATGTGAATAACAGCATTTTGTATTCTCTCCTCAAAATCTTTGAAGTCGTCTATTTCTTTAAATAATTGAAATTGGACATATGTTCCCATAATGTTTTTTTTTCTTAAAATTACATGACCTTTCATATGGCAAATTTTGTCGGTGAGCTAATAAATCACCCTGTATATATGCAATACTAAATAAGGAGAAAATTTGGATAGAAGGCCTGAAACCGGACTGACAATGTAAAAAAATTAAATTTCCATTATAATAGTCAATATTTCGAAATAAATTTATTTCTTCCTTGGGACTAAAATATTGTTGAACGTCAGGTATATCAATTTTTGAAAGTCGTCCAGATACTTACAATTTTAAAATGGGAGTGAAAATGTTAACATGTAATATAAAATATAATGTGTATTAAATGGCCAACTGAATTAAAAGGAAGAATGAATCCTAACTTGATATGGTGAAATTAATGTAAATTATAGCAATTAAAATATTATAAATAGAATAAAATTGGACAAGGTGCCAAACACGCGAAACGTGCTTTTTGAATTTGAATGTGTTAAATGTACCAACGTACGATAAAGTTTAGTGGCGTGATATTTAAAAGTATCCCCATGAATAAAGGAATTAGGTGTTAAAATATGGACTGTTTATGAAATAACATCTATGTTTAAAATAATTGTGGATTTGTTAAGGTTTTTGTTAGTAGCCGTAGTTTTGTCTGATATTTGAGATCTTTTCGTACTGGTTGTTAGGCAACACACTTTACTTAGATTCGATTTCTAGTTTTACGTGGCAACTACCTGTAAAGTTTACTCAAGATTTATACCAAATTTTAAAAGTTAGTGATAGATTGTAACGTAACAATTGGTGGAAAAGGAAAATTTAGATCAGGTGACCTTCTTTTCTTTTAAGAACGCCATTTTGTCCAGTTAGCGTTCTAAGGATACCACGCGTTTGAATATTTTCTGTAATTTTTACAAAAGTTAAAATTGAAAGTTACATTCAGTATTGTGTGGTTTTACTTTCCAAACATGTACGTAATACTAATGTATGGACATAAGTTTGAGAAAAAGCTTGCTTTGAAATTTCTACTCGATTTGGATGCCTGATCTAGGTGTCATGCGATTGGTAAACAAATCAGGTTTCTTTCTTTTGGCAAACGTCAAGTTTATTCAATAACGGCGTTCAGAATGTCACATAAACTTGAAATCCGCGAGTATATATGGCTTAGTTGGACGGTTGCCCAAAAGTGAAATTGTAAACTTGTTGAGGGATTAAAATGTTAGTCAGGACACAATTTCTCTGGAAATAGGGGAATGCGAAGATGGTATACCATACATTAATTTGCCTAAAACTGGCAGACCGATTTGTCACCTTTGAGGGATTAAAGTGTTTATTATTAAATTTTAGGAGTTCTATTTTATGAACTTAATCATTACTCGTGGCTATCGTATTGAGTCACATACCCCTTTCGGCTGTTCTAAAAAAAGCATTACACATTTGCTTTAGGTTCTTTTGCCAAAAATACAATCAATCGTGATTTTAAAATAAATCGAGAATTATATATTCTCAACTTTATTCAAACACCTTGTACCACCAGTAATTATACAGGGCGAGTCACAACTGACCCGACGCAGTTTTAAGAGAAAGCTAGATATATTTCTTATTTTTGTGGCTGGGACATTGTGTAGGTCCATTAAGGCTACATTTTAAAAATAATTTCAAATATACAGGGTGCTTCAAAAAAGAGTGGCATTTCAAAGTTATGTTTTTTTTTAATGGAATGCCCTATATTTTATCACCTTTTTTAATTAATTATTAAAAATAAGATAGACTTTCGTTAGGGTTCCCTATACCTAAATATAGAGCGTTTCAACTTATTTTGATTATTCTTAAATTGTAAGGTTTTGGAAAAAAATTAATTGTTACCAAACGAAACTAATTTTCTCAAAACTGCTTCAGGATTTCGAAAATAGACTGTTTCGTTGATTTATTTGGCAATTTAATTGCGAAAAATACTATACTGGGTGTTCAGATTTTTCGGTTGTATTATTAACACATTCAAACTATAATATCTTCCTTATCTTAAATGGAACACCCTGTATATTTTAGATCAGTCATATTACGAATTCAATGATCTTCCAAAAAATACTAAGGTATCCTATACCTAAACCTTCACGTGAAGGTTTTTTTTAAGGGACTTACAGGATGGAATAATGTTTGTCAATCATTTTTTGAATCAAGATATTTCTTATTTTGTCTATATGTGTACACATGCTTCAAGTTAGTATGCAGTAATTTTTAATTAAAATATTACTTATGAAGATATGTATATTGTAATGACAAAAAACGATGCTGCAAAGCTGAATTCTAGTCTAGTCTGCTATTGTCAAAATGACAAGTATTATTAATTAATAGTATGTCAATATAATTGGGTATTAATTATTTGCACTGTGTGGTGAATATCAAATAGTTATTTTAAATTAAAATGATTTATTCGAAGTAGAAAAAAATTATAGGATTTTAACTATTGGTGAATGTTACGGAAATTTTTTTATTGGCTTCAAGGGTCTACGCAGCAAGGTACCCCAATCTCATTCATCCAAATAAAAAAGTACTAGAGAGATTGTTGCAAACGTTTCTTGAGACAGGAAGTGTTGCTTACCCAAAACAGGAAAAACCAAAAGTGGTTACCAATAGCGAACATAACGAATTTTTGGAGTTAGGTTCCGTGGTTGATAATCCAAATACCTGTACTAGAATAATTGGGAGAGAAACAGACATTAATTAGTCAATCAAGTGTCTCCAGAATTATAAAGAAACACAAATACCACTCATATCATTGTGCCATACTTCTTCGGTGGCACTTTAAATGGTCGCAAATCCTTAAACTTTTTAAAAAACGACTTTTGGCTACTTTTAGAATATATTCCATTACACATCAGACAAAAAATACAGTTACAATTATATGGTGCACCTGCACATATTTCACGACGTGTAAGGGAATATTTAGACCGAAAATTTCATAACACATGGATCGGAAGAGGTGACCTCATTAACTGTGTAACCCTGCTTTTACTTTCTTTATTTAGAAACGGGTATTGATAGATTATTTGTAATTTGCGCCTTCTGGGTGTGTAACCCAACGCGGTTTTATTTTACCTCGGTGTTGCTCAGTCGTGTCTATAAATTCTTATAAAACGGGGTGTGGTTCGTATTAAATAGTGGGCTTACACTGTCACCTTAAATAAATATCTTGAAGCGTTTTAAAACGTATATTATTTCATAATATCTCATATAAACATATTAATAATTAACAAAACAAAGGTATTTTCTCTTGCGATTAACGGCTGCTCACACTCGTTCTCCTGGGGGCGTTCGCTTTCTAGGTGCGTAATCGTTTCTGCAAATAGATATATATATATATATATATATATATATATATATATATATATATATATATATATCTTAATCTACTTCTTACTTAGTAGGTAATATTTATATTACGGTCCTGTATTTACGAAAGCGGGTGTGGTAGTCTCGATACCGTTTGGTCTGAGGCGCCAGCGCAATGAACTCGAATCGTTTCAGGGACGGAGAAAATCAATACCGTGCTTATCCTTCAGTAACTCTGGAGCGCTGAAGCGAGTATGTCGTCCTCCCAGGAAGCATATATATACACGCAAAATGCGCGTATGCAAATGCACGATCTCTAGACTGTCTTTACTTAATTAGAACCGGTTTGATTATACGTTTAGATTATTTATCCAACGGGATTAATCACGGACTTCGATACTAAATTTAATTATATACAATTTATCAAGGGAGCAAGATACTTGATATTAAAACTACACCAAAATGAATTTACCTTTACTAAGGTAAATCGTTATATACACCAGGTCGTATTTATATTATTTAATACCGGTAAACATGGGATAATTTACGTACTATCGAATGTTTTAATTTCCGACTTATCTTCCTAGTTTATTTACAAACGATATCACACTAGGTGTTTCGCGATGCTTATGCTGGCTACAAATTTATGCAACAGGTCTCGTGTGTACTCTCCTGCGATCAAAGACACCGTGTGGTTTTATTGTGTTTGTCTGTAGGTGGTGTATGTATATGTATAGAGCGGGGTCTTAGTGATAACCAGGAGACGGAAGACAATGGCCTGTCTAACCTAGTGAACTAAGAACAAAAAAAAGGTCGTAGGTCTTTACAGCCCTGTAACAAACCTTCACCCTCAAGTGGTTACGAGTGACGTCGGGATCTACCCTGCGTGGCACTCTTGGTGTTAGTGTACTGTGTGTTTGCGAGTGACGTCGGGATCTACCCTGCGTGGCACTCTTGGCGTTAGTGTAAGGTTATAACTCCTGGAGACTGAGCCCGGCGTTATTTACGTGTGATAGTGTGTTACTGGGTATGGTTAGATTGTATAATTAAACAACTTACGTGTCTTTTGATTGCAGTACAAACGTTAGGTCGCCCGGCGCGAAGTGGTGCGCGTTATCACACGGTCGCGAGAGACTCCTCGGTCGCAATCAACAGGTCGGTGCTTACACGAAGCAATCGGTGCGGCGGCTACTGGATATCTGAAACGACGCAGCGGTCTCGTTCACGATCGGGCAGGTGGTGATAGATGATGAACGGAGAGATCAGCAGATCGGTGTTTACACGAAGCAATCGGTGCGGCGGCTATTGGATATCTGAGAGCGAACTCCTTCGAGATGATCCCCGGAGAGATCTCCAAAAG
>JARFJB010002165.1:1372500-1635000 GCA_036346205.1 Vesta saturnalis | reverse complement strand
ACGGTAACACAAATACATTATAGGCTGCTCTACGCTTCATTGTGTACTTCCTTTAATAGTGGCAACAATGATCAATCAAAAGCAAAATATTGTAGGTCGACTGCTAAATTATATGCTCTAGATTTAAGTGAAAAATAAAACTGCATTAATACTTAGTTAATTCATATATGCATTATAAGCTGTTCTACGTCTCACTCCGTGCTCCTTTTAATAGTGTTATTAACTAAAAGTAAATATTGAAGATTGACAGTTAAAATTATGTGTACAAGGTCTAAGCAGAAAATAAATGCATTAAATGGTTACACATATGCATTACAGTTGTTTGTTCGTTTTACGCTTAGGGATATCTTTTTTGAAATCAATTGCATTACTTTTAACAAATCAAATTACGTAAAATTGATTATTGATATGGGATGTCATACTTTCCCAGTTCACGATGTGCTGTGGGAGCAGTTTGAGGAAAGTGTCGATGTTTTTAGTGGTACGAAGATATCGGTAGCTTCCGTAATTACGGAAGTTAGGTCTCTAATGGCTCTCTCGAGATCTTGGGTCGTTTGAAAATTGGGTGTAGGAAGGTTGTTGGAGATGCGTTCAGAGAACACATTCCAATCTGCTTTTGAAAAATCTTTAATGGCTGTGTTGAGGAGGTGTTGGGGGAGCTGGACAAAATGAATTTTTGATCCGATGTGATTGTGGTGCCTAGAAAGCACTCACAATCGAAATAGTGAGCTATGGATTCAAAATCTGTGATGTGGTCTACTATTGAGGCGCCTAAGTGTTCGAAGTATGTTGGATGTGTGTTGGCGATTCGCAAGAGCGGCAACTGCAACAGATCAGATGATAGCCTGTTGCCGATTAATTGCGATTAATTGCTGTGTCACCAAATTGGATGAGGCGGGCATTGAAATCACCTTGGAAGACAAGATTAGGGAAGCTGGAGGCGTAGATTAAAACGTCATCGGATAGGGTATTGTGGCCGGACGGGTTGTAATATGAAATGAATACTATAGGGATGGGTAAGTGCACCGTCACAGCAACGCATTCGAGATGCTGTAGGTGCGCAGGAAGTTTGAAAGGAGTGGATGGGAAGCAATTTTTAATGAACAGCGCGGTTCCGTGTTGACTGTTATTTATGAAGGTGTGATATGTGTTAAAATTAAGTGTGTATCTGTTAGTTAGCTTTGTATCCGTGATGATGTGTATTTTATGTGTGTAGAAAGTGTTTTCGACGAACGCCCCTTGCATTAACGGTCCCTGTTAGGATATCCATTTTGTAGGGAGTTAAGGATTGGTTTGCTTGGTTACGGAGACCTTCATCCGCGTACTGGTATGCAGGTGCCGATTCTCTGTTGGAAGAAGGATTGGGAGAGCGAATCTAGGATGCGTGCAACCTTATTTCGCCGGTCGGGTAACATGTGGAGAAGAGTGTGGGTTAGCACTTGAAGGAAGTATTTAATGGTAAGGGGATCGGTGTCTGGGGTCGGTTTGAAGTGGGCGGTCTGTTCCCAGTCGGTCTTTTCGGAAAAGCGGATGGGTTTGAGGGTTGCCACGTTCCACGCGGAACTGGGAGGTTCCCGTCGCTTCCGGCACTTAAGCGATAAGGTAGGGTGAGCTTCCCCGTAGTTGTTACACCTTCGGTTAGCCGAGACTTGCACGATGAGGATCTGTGGCGTTCGCCACAGTTGGGGCAACGGATGGAGCGGGAAGGGCACTACTAAGCGATATGTCCCACCTGCGTGCAGGCAGAACAATACTTGGGGAGAGGTTGCGGGATGTGGGATGGTTCGCAGCTATAGTGTCTCCTAAACATGACAACACCGCGTGCAAGGAGGAACTCGAGGATGGTAATGGATGGGGTTAAGACACGGACTAGGGATGTGGGAGTATTCGTAGCTTTAGAGGTGATACGAACGATCTTGCTCACTTGTGGAAAATCAATCACATCCCGTATCTCTTAGGCTAGGATGTCCTTATCCATGTGACGAATCACGCCGGAAAAGGATGGGGTCTAGGAGGGGAGTTGGAGGGACGTGAAGCGAAATAAGGCTGATGGTGGGATCGCCGAAGTGGTGTCGCAGCCTGAGCTGTGAACCATCCGGCAAGGGAGAGAGGTCTTTAAGAGACAGGTGTGGTTGTGGTTAAACGTTAAGTTTAACCAGGGAAGGTTTAGGAGTTTAAGGGTAGTGAATAGGGATTTCTGTGTAGATATGGATTTCGGGATATTGCGGATGCAATACCTCGAGGATTGAGAGCGGTTGGGATTAGAATTAGGAGAGGCGGGTGTAAAAATCACGGCAGGTACAGGTGGCTGGGCGGTTTTGAGTAAGAGGGCGGGTTTGTGTGCTTGTGCGGGTTTGTGTGAGTGTGCGAGTTTGTGTGTGTGTGTGTGTGTGTGTGTGTGTGTGTGAGCGGGTTTGTGTGGTTTTGTGGAGGCGGTGGAGCGTGTTGGGATGTAGGAGTGTGTGGATGAGGTAGAAATGGACGAGGTGTTTGATTGGGACCGTGTACGTGAGGGTGGTGGTGGCGAGGCGATGGTGTTTGCGTATGTGTGTGTTGTGAGTGTAGGTGTAGGTGAACGGGCGGCGTCGGGGGTTGGGGATACAACCATCGCGGTTGTTGTTAATAAGGTTTTGAAAATGGAGTAAAGAAAGAAATTGTTTTAAAGACAGGCCGGGTCTCCGCCGAGGTGCAGTCTCACACCTCGAGGAATAAAGACTTGGAAATCAGAGACCCAAATAGAAAAAGAAGGAAAACAAGTGTTAAAATAAACAATAAATTAAAATTAATTAAAACAATATTTTTATTAAACTGATACCTATTGCTTTACCCGACGTCGATCCTGTAGTTGGCGGTGGCAGTATCCTGGATGCTTCTTTATGATGTTCTTCGCTCCTGCTGTATTCCGGCGGCTCTTGCTTGCTGCTAGGCTGAGGCTCCACTACTGATGACCGCTTTTTCGTATTATCTATATGCAAGCAGTGATCTAACTCCGAAGCGGCGGATATCACGATGCCGGGATGAAGAGAGTAAGTTCTTTTGTTTGGAATTAAAAGATTAAGAGATATAAAAATCACAAAGGCTCTTACGCGAGTAGGGGCTTACGTTCGACACCGAGGTTAGGACTACCCTGGGGGTGAGTGAAGGTCAGGCTGGTTATTTATAGTGGATTTACTAGGAGAGGGAAAAGGAATGGGTAACGGGTAGGATTTATGAACAATACTACATTCAGTTTCAGGAAATAAATGGGAAAGAAGTTTTAATAGAAATGTCTGTACTAGGATTGGACAATTAATTTGTGATGATTTTAGGATCATTACAGGGAGGTCCATTTAATATAATGAAGAAAATTTTATAAGCCTGTTCTGACTCACCCTGTGTACAAATTAATCAATAATTACAAAAATAATTTTTTGTATTATAAGAAATCCTGAATTTTTTTATTAATTACCTTGGGCAGTACAGGGCGATATGTTATACCCAGTATAACATATCAAAACCTTATATTGGCGTAATGTAAGTGCAATTCAAATTTATAATAATATACAGGGTGTTCCATTAAAAAACATAGCTTTGGTTGATGACCGTGTTATATAGCACCATGTATATTCCTTATTAATTTTAAAATGTGAAGCTCATAGCTAGCTACAATCTTGCTATAAACAATTTCCTGATATCTAATCTACAAACGAAGATACGTTCGACATGGCTATAGTGAGAAAACGTTGTAGCACTTACATAAAACTTGTATACGAAATATCACCTTGTTTAGATTCTTGTCTATCTCCTTAACATCGCTCTTTCGAAGTAAGGCTCATTACTCTATATTAACCTTCACTTCTTGTTCACCTAGTGAGATAGTAGTGTACGAGCATTAACGTACGAACTCAAAGATTTAGTTTCTATCGGTATCTTAATATACCTACCTAATGATCATTGTACTTTTTCTAACCAAACCGTTGAACTTTTGGGAAGGGTTCGTTTCTAGTCTGTAACTTAAATTGTGTGGACATTTTGTAGTGTTATGTGAGTTTATGAAGCTGCTTGTTGTTGATCCGAGACAACCTGCAAATGAACTGGTGATTTTAAAATATTCGATTGTCTTGATAGTATTGAATTGTAAACAATTTTTGGAGTTTTGTTTATTATACTAGTTACTGTCTAAAGCTTAGTTTTGAAATCAAACTAAATAGTTCAAATCGGGCTACCACCTAATTTTCTTGTTAACCAGTGCTTTTTATTTGACTCGATATACAGTGAGGCTTCCTGTCTTGATAGTATTTAATTGTAAACAATTTTTGGAGTTTTGTTTATTATACTAGTTACTGTCTAAAGCTTAGTTTTGAAATCAAACTAAATAGTTCAAATCGGGCTACCACCTAATTTTCTTGTTAACCAGTGCTTTTTATTTGACTCGATATACAGTGAGGCTTCCTGTATTTCTTTCCGATCATCATACATACTACTTTTATTGAGCTACGCTTTGAATATCCACTACTTGAAATCTCTTTATCTTTTTTGCGTCATTATTAATTTACGTTTAAGTTGTCAGAGGGTAGTGAGCCTATAGAAGACTTTTTTTATTCCAGATGTCCAAGTGACAAACTGCGCGATGCTTCGAAATGTTTGCGTGTTGCACAACAATTAATGCGTAATGCATCACATAAAATGCGCGTACACATAAATGCGTAATGCACTAAAATAAATGCAGAATTCACTTAATCTCTTGTGCTTTGCACAGCATTAATTGCATGTTGCGCGAAAATATTTGTGTAATGCATTTTAATAAATGCGAATAAGTATGATCAAGTTAGCGGTATATAATAGCCAAACAAAAAAAAATGTACAGTTTTGTAAACGTTACCATTCAATAAAAGATGTAAAAGATGCCTTTGTAAATATGCGAGTTTTACCAATGAAAATATTAACGTTGCTAAAACACTTTGTGCAAATGGTAAAAGTATAAAAGTTGTAGACGAAACCACGGGAGTAAATCTTCGTTCGCTTCGGAAATTTATTTCTCAAATTCAATCAGAATTTGTTAATGGAACACAACAAAATTTTGAAATAAGAAGAAAAGGGCGTAAACCGGAAGATAATGCGGTACTTTGGGGTGCTATAGAATTAATATTACCTTACAAAAAGTAACAACCCGCCAGATTATACAGAGACTTCCTTGAAATTTAAAGTGCAATCGCAAAATACTTGAAAGCGCATTCATACAAAAAGAAACCAGCCAAAAAGATTCCCTGCCAAAGAAATTCACTGGTAAATATTCAAACCAGAAAAATATATGCTATAGGCATATTTATGCGATACGGGTGGCAACCCGTATCGCAAGAGTAACTGATGAAACTATGATTTTCATAGACGAATTGGGTTTCAATCTGCATTTCCAGAAATTACACCATCCGAGATGTACCGTGATTAAAAATCACTTATTATTATTAGGAAAAATAATACCAGGCACGTACATTTGCCTCCTTATTCACCTCAATTAAACCCAATTGAGGCAGGTTTTTCAATGCCCAAGGCACGCTACAGAAGTTTTAAACCTGAACCTCGCGCAGATCATGACGTTATGTAAACAATTGGAAACATTATGGAAGAACTGGAGGACTACAACTTTGTGGCATTTTCCGTCATACGCGTCAGTACTTAGATAAGGCTTACAAGGAAATGCAATTTGACTAATTTTCTTTTTTACATACTGTGTTTGGTTTGGCATGGTATAATGTTTAGGATACATACAATTTTTCTGTAAATATATACCTAGTATACGTTTACTGCTTAGCATTGTATTTATGTAATCTTTATTACACATATTTCACAATTGTAGATTTTTTAAATGAATGCGTAATGCATCACATAAAATGTGCTGAGAATAAAAATAAATGCGTAGTGCACTACAATAAATGCACAATTAATTTAATTTAATTAATTATCTTATAGTAATGTATAATATTTTCTCCCATGTATTCAGGGTGAATCAAGACCGACGCCACTGAGTTTTAGGGCGAAGCGGCATATAATCGTTAATTTTTAATACAGTGATATTATGTAAGTCAATATGAGTAACATTTTAAAAATATTTTTAAATGTACAGGGTGCTCCAAAAAAAGTGGCATATCAAAGTTATGTTTTTTAAATGACATGCCCCGTATATTATTGCATTTTGGAATTTTACATAAAAAATAAGTAGCACTTTCACAAGGGTTCCTTATACCTACATACAGAGTATTTCAAGTTATATCATTTTTTCTGAAAATGTAAGGGTTTTCAGAAAAATTAAGCATCTCTTAATAAAATTAACTCCAACAAATTTACTCTTAGGTTTAAGTAAAATTCTGTTCCCTTAGTCTATTTGTTGACTGAATAGTAAACAACTCTTTACAGGGTGTTTATTTTTTCAGTTAAGTTAGTAGAGCATTCATACTGAAATATTCCGTTTATTTTAAATGGAACACCCTGTATTTGATACGCTTATCTTTTAACTTACTTAATTACCTTACAACTTCTATAAGAGTTTCCTATACCTAAACCTTCAAATTTTCAACTTATCTAATAATCTTTGGAATTTGATAATGTACCAGTATTTTTCTTTACGAATAAGTAGAATGATCGGTACCAGTATTATGTTAATGTTAAAATTCTAACGTTACGCGTGGCGTTTGTCATTGTTTATTGTTATTTTTTCCGAGTCTGTTGAAAGTTGTTGAAATATTTTCAATTTAATAATGGTTTATTCACAACAAGAACGAGTTGATATGATTTTAACCATTGTTGAATGGCATGAAAGTTGTCTACTGACAAAAATACCCTGAGCGGGTGCATCCCGATTAAAAGGTTTTTGAAAGGTTACTTCAAACATTTCGTGATACACGAAGTGTAGCTTACCCAAAACAACTAAAAGTGAATCCTGTTACAAATGATGATTATAATGAGCTTTTGGTATTAGGTTCCGTTGTTGACAACCAAAATACTAGTACAAGAGTTATTGCAAGAGAAACAGGAATTAGTCAGCCTAATGTGTGGAGGATTTCAAAGAAACATAAATACCACACTTTTCATATACAAATACATCAAAGGTTATATGGAACAGAGTTTCAAAAACGTATTTATTATTGGCAATCATGTTATTGGCCTATATGTTTTCAATGGTAATTTAAGTGGTCAAAAATTCCTTCGATCTTTAAAGAGAGACCTTTGGAAACTTTTAGAATGTATTCCTTTAAATATTAGACAAAATATGTGGTTGCAATTAGATGGAGCACCTGCACGTTCTCACGTACTCTTAGAGAATATTCAAATAGGAAGTTTCCTGATAAGTGGATTGGGAGAGGTGGACCAATTTCCTGGCCACCTAGATCTCCTGAACTAACGTCCGTGGATTTCTTCTTTTCGAGCTAGCACTGCAGATGATATGAAAAGAAGAATCAGAAATTCTTTTGAGACGGTCACCCCTGATATGTTGCAAAACATAAGATGTTCGTTGGAAAAATAATAATATGAATTCAAGAAGATGGACATCATATCGAAGATTTTTGTAATTTTTTTAATTTTTTGACCAAATTATCACACCAAATAAAAAATTTTGGTTTCAGTTGTGTACATGCTTTCTATCAGTATCTTGTAAAACTGTTGCATTATGTAGATTAAAATAAATAGCAATAGTTTTTTTAAAGTTTCACTTTATTTTTTAAAACTGAAGCTGATCGGTTTCGCTTGTACGAGCCAAGCATCGTCAGAGCTTTGAAAGGTGCCAATTTGTTGTTACGGTTATCGAGAGTAAAGATAAGTGTATAAAAAATCTAATGCGATTTTTAGTTTAATCTAGATAGTGTAGAAATAGCTTTATAAACGTTTAAATTAAAGTGACTGATTTGAATTTTGTTACATTAGCCAACAATCATTATGAGTGGGCATTTTGGGAGGATATTTTAATCTACAAATGATACAGGAACAAACAAATTCCAAGAGTTATCAAATAAGTTGAAAATTTGGAGGTTTAGGTATGGCAAGCCCTTATAGAAGTTGAAAGGTAATTAAGTAAGCTAAACGATAACCATATAAAATATAGCGTGTTTCCTTTAAAATAAGCTGAATGTTTTACTAATTTCACTGAAAAAAAAATGAACACCCTGTAAAGAGGTGTTTACTATTCAGTTGATAAATAGACTAAGGGAACATTATTTTACTTAAAGAGTAAACTATTTTCAGAAAAATTGATATAACTTTAAATACACTGTATGTAGGTATAGGGGACCTTATGAAAGTGCTACTTATTTTTTATGTAAAATTCGAAAATGCAATAATATGTCATTTAAAAAAACATGGCTTTGATATGCCACTTTTTTTGGAGTACCCTGTATATTTAAAAATATTTTTAAAATGTTGTTCATATTGACTTACATAATATCACTGTATTAGAAATTAACGATTATATGCCGCTTCGCCCTAGAACTCCGTGGCGTCGGTCGTGATTCACCCTGTATACATGGGAGAAAATAATGCAATTAATTAAAAGCATAGCGCAAAAACAGAAGTGCCGAGTGCAATTAAACAATTGCAACGTACATACTATATAAGGCATTGCGCATTTATTGTAGTGCATTACGCATTTATTTTTATGCTCAGCACATTTATGTGATGCATTACGCATTCATTGTAGTGCAAGACGCAAACATTTCGAAGCATCCCCCAATGTATCACTTACACATCTGTAAAACAAAAAGTTAAGTGACTTTTTAAAAAGAGTTCTTTCTGAAACCACAAACGACCGATTTAAAGCTATACAACTTACCCTCTTGCTACTTTTGCAATTTTTTTTAAATACCGTTTAATTTTTTTAAGCATAAAAGGTCTGGGAGCTTCCCTCGTCGTGCAGTAAAAAGCAAAACTTATTTTTTTGTATTTCAAAAGTTTTTCTGTTAGTAAATGGTAATTTGGGGTGGGTACATTGAATTTTTGTAGCACACTCAAACATCTGTTACTTTGATACAGCTGGATTTTGGTTTAACGGGGTGCCAAATTTTCGTTTTCAACTATTTGTGTCAAAATATTGTTGTGATCGTACCTCCATCGTTCTCTTGTTTTGGGGGTGAGTAATTACACAATAACAGTCCTATTTAAAATTAATTTCGTCAGCCACACGTCCATGCAATCTTATGATTTCCATTTACAATGAGCTACATGCTATTTTTAAAAGATTATTACTGCACCCCCCGTTAAGGTGGTACCGATTTTTTGTGCATGTAGAAAAGTGACAGCTATACAATACCGACTTTTATCCATAATCGGACGTGTTGTAATACCCCCGGGCTTAATAACTACATTCATGATCTTAAAGTAAGATTTTATTTACATTCAGTAATTTCATAATAAAGATTTTTCCCAAAAATTTGCTTAAGTGGTTTTTTGGTGCAACTAAGATTAATAATGGTAAGGGTAGTTATAATGTCCATGATGATATGGGTAATTATAGTGACCATGGAGGTTTGGGTAACCATGACCAGCGTAATGACCGTAACTGTAAGGATGAGCTCCATAATGATGGGAGTATCCAGGATAATTGTATGGGTATGCACCATATCCGTGAGCTGCTAAGTGAGATGGTAAATATTGTGGCTTGGCTTTTGCTTCAGGTGCAGCCAAAGCCACGGCGACGAGGAATCCAAACAAAACGAACTGTAATAAATTCATATGTTACTTAATTGTAAAAGATAATAACACAGAAAAACAAAGTATTTACCAATTTGAACATCTTTGGAGTGCTGCTTTGTGAAACTGTTGACACAAAACTGTAAATTGATAGGTCTCAAAAGTCCTTTTTATATCAGTGAAAATATAATTTGCATATATATTTTTTAATGTATCAAATCTGAAATCGATCAATTGGCCTTTAAAAACGATAGTTTAAGATTTACGTAAATCATTGTAGTAAAACATGGAAGTCGTCATTTTCATCAAATCCGCTTTATCATAATCAATGGGCAGAGTATCTGCAAAATTCCAATTTAACAAAAAATTCATGAATTGTTTGTGCAAGCAATTATTATACATACGTCCATATTAACAACCATAGGGAATATTTTTCATATCATAATTACGTTTTATTCCATAGGAGCTATGCATTTCTTTACAATAAAATAACTATATTTACTTTTACCATAAATTAATGATGGAATTTAATATGGTAATCAAACAACTTTATAAATTTCTTACATGTATAAAAGTTATATCCTATACATTAGTAAAATATAGTTTTAGGAAAAGATTTAATTTAGTGATACGATCACAAAATCTGGAATTAATAATTTTGACATTTTAGTCACTATTACTACTTAAGACAAGCGTGTGATTTTAAAGCAACCTCAGAAATTATGAAAATTTATTCAGTTTATTATACCTTCCCATTTAAAAGTTTAAAACAGATCATCTTGTTATTTAAAAAAAAATAGTTTAAATAATATACTTGAATTTATAGTTTGACATTTGAAAATGGGTGTCACTATATTTGCATATTCTAATTAAATAGGTCAAATGTACGGGCATCGGCATTTTAATAAATTATAGTGACATAACTTTTCTATTATTTATGCAAAGAATCATCTAATCTGTTTGCATTTTAATCTTTACACAAAAAGTCTACTATATTTTATTATGATCTCATGGACAAGACACCTTATTTAGTCATTTATAAACCACTCTAGTTCATTTTTTAAATAGTAATTTAATAATTTAATGACAATAAATGTATTTAACCTTCTATTTTTGCGTTAAATAAGTTTCAGTAAACATAACTTTGCGCCTGATGCTTCAAGCACAATCTTACCACAAATTATTAGTTGCGACTCGAAAAATTTATTTATAAATACCTCATATTTTTTATATTTAACTATATGCAATCAACAGCCCTATGAGAACTGCAATTAAACTTACCCAAAATGTAAACAAGCGTACAGCACTTTGGAAATTTTGAAATATTTTTATAATCGAGGATAAAAATACTGGAACACGTTAAAACTAAAGTGTAGTAAGCTAACGTTTTCATATAATGATGTATTCAAATCAAATCGATACGGATAAATTAATGAAAATCATCTTAGATGGCTGTCAAAAAAAAAACTGAAAGGTAAATATTGCAAAACTAAAAACGAAGGGTGTAAGCCAGAATCATATCAGAATGAATCTTAAATTGTTATAGTGCTACATACATAAAGACATGTCGTAGGATCAAATTCTACTCTAAGTATCTTTTTATTTACGTATTTAATAGTGTTAAAAATAA
Source organism: Vesta saturnalis (assembly GCA_036346205.1). Taxonomy (NCBI): domain Eukaryota; kingdom Metazoa; phylum Arthropoda; class Insecta; order Coleoptera; family Lampyridae; genus Vesta; species Vesta saturnalis. Next base: position 1,623,713 of record JARFJB010002165.1, on the reverse strand, counting down.
TTTTTAATTACTTGTTTACTTTTGAATTTATACCTTCATAACAAAACTTATAATTTAATATTAGTCAAGTTGCTTTGGTATGGGATCCGAACAATTGACCGAAAACAATTCGCCGAAAACAGTTGGCCGAACAAACTTTTCACCGAACGGAAAATTGCCCGAAAAAAAATTACCGAACATACAATTGACCGAATAGACAATTGACCGAATCATACCTATACATATATCATGCAATGACTCGCAATGCATAAATAAATTACTTTGCAAAATAATTTTGGAGACAGATACAGTGACAAGAATTCCTAATTTTTTGCACTTTCTCTCCACTCTACTTAATGTATCCTATTCAATTTTTATAATCAGGTAGATATGATAATGAGAGTTAATGAGAGGTTATTTGATTAAAGTGTTATGGCAGGCCGTATTTCAGGAAATAAATAATAGCCTATTAATGATACTACTTAACAAACGATTAATGTGTCTCTTATTACCCTTAAACTCGCTAGTTAGAAAGTGGAGTATATAAGTGTATTATCCTATTATTTTGTCTAACGTTGAATAGTCAAAATGGTTCTGTAATACGTCGAAAGCGAGAAGGGGAAACGAAAACTGAAGATCGATGGCTACCTCTTTGTTAAAGACAAAACCGTTGCTGATAAAAGTTATTGGGTGTGTGAGCAATATAAGAAGAACAAATGTAGTGCACGTGGTAGCAGCGCCGAAGTTATTGTGAAATATCCTGGTGACCATAACCATGCCGCAAGTGCTGCTGATGTGGAAGTATCAGAAAGTGTTAGTAGAAGGAAGAATTTAGCGGTAACTACTGGAGATGTACCACAAGTAATTATATCCACTGTGGTCCAGGATATAAGTTCAGCGGCGAGCAGAAGGTTACTAAATTTGTCTACAATAAAAAGGACAATACGTCGTGTTAGAGTAAGAACATCCAACACTCCCGCACTTCCAACCTCTAGAAGTGACATAGAACTTCCGGAAGAATACAAGAAAACTGAAAGGGGTGAAAATTTCCTGCTATTTGATTCGGGTAACGATGATGACCGGTTTATAATATTTGGTACAGAACTAAATTTGCAATTACTAACAAATTCTCGACATTGGTTTATGGATGGAACGTTTAAAACTTTACCATCTTTATTTCACCAGCTGTATTCAGTCCATGGATTTCAGGATAGACTATCTGTACCTTTAATATATGTGCTGCTTCCAAACAAGTCATAAACGCTGTATAACCGATTCCTGAGTGAACTGAAAGTACTGCAACCTCATCTGGCGCCGAAAACCATTATGGTTGATTTTGAAGGATGCGGTACTTATCAGCTTTAGCATTTGTTCCAGTAGCGCATGTTACAGAAGCATTTAATCAACTTACAGATTCCGACATCTTTTCTGAAGAGTTGCAAAATGTAAATGATTACTTTGAAGATAACTGGGTAGGACGGCCCACCAGGAATAACAGACGAAGAAATCCCCGTTATGAACTTGGTATGCGGAACTGTTACGAAAGTCTCCAGCAGAACCTCCCAAAAACAAATAATTCGGTAGAAGCATGGCACCGTACCTTCGAATACCAATTAACTTGTAATCATCCTTCCATTTGGAAATTTTTGGAAGCCATAACAAGGGAGCAACGCCTTAATGAAGTAATAATAGAAGAATTTCTTGCTGGGCGAATTCCATCTCCGCCTAAAAAAATATGAAGACCTCGCTCTTCGCATTTCACGATTAGTGAATACATTTGACAACACAAATTTGATGGAGTATTTACGAGGAATTGCGCATAATATTTCGCTTTAATTAATATTTGTTAATCTGTAAATGTATAGCACTAGTACAAATAAAATATAAAAAGTACATAATTTTAAATTATTTGCAAAAACAAATATGTACAATATAATATACACTAATGTAAATAAAAAATCCAAAAAAATATAGAAATACATAAATTGAAAGAAAAACAAAAATTCCAACTCTATGAACCTAAAAAAACAAAAATTAAATATAATTAGAGTTAGAAGTAATTACAATTGTGTACATATGATAAAAAGAAAATTTTACACAGGGGAAAAATAGTCAAAAAAAGACTAACTTAAGCGTAATTGTCACGATAGCTAAGGTAACCTTATTAGCTCCCTTACGAATCTGAATATATCCAAGGGTTTTTCGCACATTTTAAAGCGAATTCAGTCAATTGTTTATTCGGTAAATTGTACATTCGGTGAATTGTCCCTTCGACGAATTGTCCGTTCGGTAAATTGGCCGTTCGGTCAATTGCATTCGGGCAATTGTTTTCGGCCAATTGTCCTAAACCCCTTTGGTATGTATGAATCCTTGCAATATTGCAGGCGCACACTACATTAACATAAGTAATTTAACTGTAATCTCATTATATTTAGAATTTACAATAGTTCTATATAAAGACAAAATTTGCATCGATTATTTATTAGAAACCATGCCCGCTTAAAAAAATACTTCCTGAGGTACAGTCAGGATTTTGACCTGGACATAGTTGTAGCACTGCTCTGCTGAAGGTCACTGATGGTGTACATCGGGCTTTGGATAAAGGATTGTCAACTACACTTGTATTAATGGATATTCCAAAGCCTATGGTGCGCTAAACCATGACATTTTACTTGCTATGCTTCACTTTATAGGTTTTGGTGACACTACGGTAAGCTTTATATCAAGTAATATGACTAATCACCAACAAACGGTTATATGTTGTGGAAAAATTTCGGAATTTAAAACATTAAATAGAGGAGTTACTCAGGGCTCAGTCTTGGGCCCTCTTCTTTATATAATCTATGTATCACGTTTTTCAGAAACAATATCGAAGGTTTCAGCCGAACATTGCTTGACTATAAATGCTGAAAAGTCGCCGTTTATGTATTTTAGTAAAGATAAGGTTCATATTAATGATGTTATCGAAATAGGGGATCAAAAAATTTCTCCATCTCAAATGGTTGGAGACTTGGGTGTTATTTTCTATTCTAAATCATGATTCACAGCACGCATGTCTCAATGAAGTCTTAATTCAGACCACAAAAACTCTTCTTTGCCAAACTTTTGTGCTCTCTAAATGAATTGTTGTGCTGTCCCTTATGATTCAAAATTTGAAGTTTCTTGATGTTAACAAAATTCATGTTTGATGCTAATATTTGACACAAAACGAAAAGAACTCATTTCTTATAAATTAAAAGAATTAGTATGGCTAAGTATGAAAAATTAACGCATGTTATGAAGAATTTGTTTATACCATTTATCATTACCACTAAGTGCCCTGCGTATCTCTATAACAAAATCACCTTTCGCACTGATGTACGCAACTTGAATCTACATTATAGAGGTCTGCTTACGCCACCTCAACATAAAACAGCTGCGTTTAAAAGGTCTTCTACTTATCAAATTACTAACCTCTACAACCTCATGAAATTAAAACTCATTCGTTAACGAGTTTTAAACGGCATGTTAAAAAATCTTAAGCATGGAGTAGATCCCGTTAGGTATCCATAATTAGTTCCAGGTTGATCTAAGTTTGCTGCACAAGTATGTTGTTAATTTATTGGTTTCTTTCAATAATTTTAGTTTTATTTTCTTACAGGTGTTTTGTTTTGGGGTTTAGGTGGAAGAGCAGAAGCCAGGAATTTACTCCTCTCAACTAAACCTAGCCCCATAAATGTTAAATTTCGTAATTGCAAATATTTCAATGAATAAAGGAATTATTATTATTAGTATCATTACTATTTTTTTTTGTACAGGGTTCCCCATTTTAGACTATACAATTTAAAAGTCGAATAAAAACTTTCTTATCAAAGTAAATTAACTTTTTAATGGACTAATATGTAGCTTATTCTTTGGGATTTATGACTAAAGTAAATAACAATTCAAGTTTTAAAGATCATGTCTTCCAAATGCCCTCCTTCGACTTCAATGCATTTTTGAATTCTAAGTTCAAAATTTATCATCACTCGGCGAAGCAAATCTCCATTTATTCCTGCAATTTCATTTCGAATCTGCTCCTTCAGCTCCGGAATTGTTGCGGGACGACTTGCAAAAACTTTTTGCTTTAGGTATCCCCAGAGAAAAAAATCGGGGGTCGTTAAATCGGGAGATCTCGGGGGCCAATTCAAATTTCCAAATCGGGAAATTATACGGCCGTCAAAAAAATCTCGCAAAATTCTCATAGTGTTTCTGGCTGTGTGAGCCGTTGCTCCATCTTGCTGGAATAATATGGCGCCATTTAGTCCTCGTCTAATTAGTTCTGGGATAAGAAACGTTTGCAGCATGTTTATGTAGCGTTCGGAATTAACTGTAACAGAACGGTTATTTTCATCCTCAAAAAAATATGGACCGATAATTCCAAATGATGCTACACCGCACCAAACAACGACTTTTGGACTGTGGAGGTTTTTAGTAAACAGTTCGTGAGGATTTTCTACTCCCCAGTATCTAAAGTTTTGCTTGTTAACAACACCGTCCAAATGAAAACTTGCTTCGTCGCTCATTAGCAAATTATGAATTTCTCCACGATTCTGATGTAAAAATTCTTCACAAAATGTCACCCTCGCTGCTTTGTCTAGATCACTGAGGTTATGCGCCATTTGATATTTATAGGGGTGAAATTTTATATCTTTATGCAGAATTCTGTGGAGACTTCCTTAGATATTCCTAGGGCAAGTGATTGCCGATTAGCTGATCTCTTAGGACTTCTTGTAAAGGCAGTTCTCACTCGTTCAATATTTTCAGGCGTACGCACTGTTCTTCGACGTCCAGGTTTTTGTATCTTTTGCACAGAGCCACTTTCACGCCAATGACGAACCCACGCCGCAATTGTAAAGCGTGTTGGTGCATCGCCCCTATTATTGTTTCCAAACTGCCGTCGAAATGCACGCCGAACTTCTTCAAATGAACCATTTCTAATGTAGACTTCCACAGAAAACACACGCTCTTGAATCGAATAATTCATAATGCAATGAAAATTGTTAAACTGGAGCAATTATATCGTTTGCGTATAACGCATATTTGACAGAAACACTTAAGTCGTTGTTTATAGACAGGCGCCTCCTTGATCTTTAAAACTTGAATTGTTATTTACTTTAGTCATAAATCCCACAGAATAAGCTACATATTAGTCCATTAAAAAGTTAATTTACTTTGATTAGAAAGTTTTTATTCGACTTTTAAATTGTATAGTCTAATATGGGGAACCCAGTATATAAGTTTTAACTACTATGGTCATATCCCCTTTATAACTTCTACTTAAAGAAGTGATGTACAAAATTTAACTTATTTTTCATTGAATATTTTGATTGCTTTTAAGAAATAGCGTACGCGCCTAATCCCCATAGTGTTAGTGAAATTTGTTGTATAGTTCTCTTCCAGCTTATATCTAAGTCTCTGATCTTCATGATTTGGATGGTGCACCTTAACAGTTTCTTCTCTTCTAAGTTCTTTCAAGTCATACAATGTCTCTACTCCTGGCTTAATTGCGGACAGTTGAGTAATATATAATTCTCATCTTCTTTGCCATTGTTCTATGTTCTTCTCTTTTAGGTACTTTCCTAGATCCGTTAATGTTATATAGTTGACATATACATGTGGTTCTAAGGTAGCATGCCGTGCCGCGGTGTCTGCGATGTCGTGTCCTGGTATATCTATGTGACTTGGGACCCTGAAAGTAAGAATCACTCATATTTTATTTAGATATTTTAATATTGATTGGCACATTACGTTCATAGTGTCTGTCGAATATATTTCTGGTAGACTATTTATTATGTTTATGCAGTCCGTTACAATAAGGAAATGTCTTGTTTCGATTTGCATGGAACAGAATAGTACTGCTTGTCATAAAGCATATTATTCCGCAAACTTTATTGATGCATATTTATTTACTTTTCACGCATACGACATTCCATCAGTAGAAAAGGCACTGACAGTGCCCTTTTTATTATTGGATGCATCTGTATATATAATATTGTGTACAGGATATTGGTTACATATTATTTGAAATTCGTGCGCATATTTGTCCTTTGAAGTTGTTGCCTTCTTAAATTTTATCATCTCCCTCCTTACTTCCAACTGTGGTAACAACCACGCCGTATATTCAAATACAGTTGTTTCTAGAATAGTTGGCAAGGTTATATTCATTCTCGCAAGCTCTTCCCAAAATCTAACTATTGCTGGGCGAGTTATTGTTGGTCGGATTTGATATAGTATTCTATCCACGTTTAGGATACCATTATTAGGATGGTGTGGTATGGACGTAATTTTCGTCATATAGTTTAATATCATCTGCTGCCTTCTAGTCTCAAGTGTCGGAATTCCTGACTCGCAATATCAACTCTCAACTGGACAACTTGGGAATGCGCCAACACAATACCTTATTGCTGCATTATGTACCACATTTAGCGTTGATATGAGTGATTTACGTACAGATGAGTATACAATGCATCCATAATCAATTTGTGACAGTATTAGTGCTCTGTATATTTTGATAACCCATTTCTGCCCCGCTCCCCACTTAGTATGCACATTCAAGTTTTAGTTGCTCTATGTATGGCTTCCATGTGAGTGTACTGTCGAATGTCGGACCCAAGAACTTTGCCGTTGTGGTACATACGATAGAAATGTCTCCTAAATACAGATGCGGGTCATAGTATGGTCTTCTTCGCCTGTAAAAGTGTACACATTGGGTTTTCTCGAAAAATTTCAGGCACACTTTTTTCCCGTTTGGAACAATCTGGTCAATGGCAGGTTGGAGTGTACGGGATATTTCTCCAATGGTTTATCATGAGCAGAAAATTGATATATCATCAACGTAAATACATTTATGTATTTTTTTATTTATGTTTGTGGCAATATCATTAACCGCCAATGCTAAAAGGGTGCAACTAAGAGTCGGTCCCTGTGGAACTCCGTTATCGAGCGCATTAATTTCGGATAACGTGATCCTTACTCGGAACCTTAGGTTTTATAGAAATGATTTTACTAAGTCCGGCATATTTCCTCTACGGTTAATCTGATGCATCTTTTTTAATATGCTGTATCTCCATGTCATGTCGTAGGCACCCTTGATGTCAAAAAATATGGCCACTAGGTATTCTCGCCGTCTAAATGCTTCCTGCATTGTGGTTTCAAGGTAAACAAGGTGGTCTGTAGTGGAACGATATTTTCGAAAACCAGCTTGGTATGGTACTATGGCATTTTGATTTTCTAGGTACCATTGTAACCTGCTATTAACCATTCTCTCTAATATTCTTCTCATGCAGCAGGTCAAATTAATCGGGCGATAGCTTGTCTGTAACAGCGGGCCCTTTCCAGGCTTTTCAATAGCGTGTTTCCACTCATCCGGATACGTACCTTCATTCCACAACTCATATACTTGTAATAAGGAGCTTTTGAACTCTGTTGTTAAGTTATTCAGCATTTTGTTGCATACTTCATCCGGTTCAGGAGCCGTATTCTTTATATTGCGCATTGCAAATTCCATCTCATCGATAGTAAAAAGTTCATTATACACTAGATTATCGTCAGTGTTGAACGATAGTTCAACTTTCTCGTTTTAGTGAAAGCAAAGGTTTGCGAGTACTAGAGTTAGCGAACTGAGTGGTTAGTACGTTGGAGATCCCCATCTCATTGTCTATAACAGTATTTTGTTGTGTCTACAGCGAGTTTATTGAGTGACCTTGGTAAGTGCCGCTGATTGCTTTTATTTTCTTACAGATGTCACTTATGTGTGTATTAGTACTAATAGTCGATGTTTATTGGTTCCAGCTCCGACGTTTGCTTTCCAGTACGACTCGTCTACTAATTGCCCTTGTTCTTTCAAAAGCAATGTGGCTTTCAATACTAGGTTGATATTTCCTGAAGGCGTCTTTTTTTATTTCTTATGGCCATTTTGACGTCGTCGTTCCACCATGGCAATGGTCTCTTTACAGGAATATCACTTGACCTAGGACTACTCACTGTTGCTGCAGTTAATATTTCATTAGTAAATATTTTCACGTTAATGACATCTGGAAGACGACGGTTTTCTGGGAACGCAGACCAGCTAGCTTTCGCCGTAATACAGCTTTGGGCGATTGTTCGGTTTTGGACGATGGTGTTAGTTTGTATAACGATCGGAAAGTGGTGACTATTGTGTAGGTTATTTAGAGTACTCCATTTAAGTTGTGGCACTAGAATTGGTGATGCAAAGGTTAAGTCAATTGCATCAAATGCTCTCGACTCCGCATTATGGTATCTGGCCTGTACTGTGTTAAGTAAAACTATATCGCTTCTAGTGAACCATTTCCCGATAATATCCCGATAATACGTCCCTTTGAGTCATTCTTTGTAGATCCCCAAAATCCATTGTGGGCTTTGAAATCTACAACTATTATAGAAGGTGTAGGGAGTTGCTCAACTAGTTCTTCTAACTACTCGATTGCCCAATTGCTGTTTGGAATATATGTGTTGCACACTATAATCTTTATTGGTGAACTTATTTTGACAGCTACAGCTTGGACGCGCCTTGTTAGTGGGATGAATCGTCGTCCCAGGTTAGTCCTTTGTGTATATTTTTTAAAAACTGTATTTGAGCCTTATTGTTTATATCGTTTTTTGAACGTTTAAGTACAGGTCGAACAAAAATTTTATCTATAGCGCAAGAAACCGTCAAGAAATTTTGAAAATTATAGACGAGTACGTTGATGGGCTGAAGATTTACCTTCCGTGGTAACAGGTGTTGTAAAATCTTTCAAAGTTCAAGTGGTACAATTTTGTCTGAAATTCCTTTCCATATACTTTGAAAATCTAGTAGCAGATTAATTTAGTGTGGTACTTTGTCTGACCAGTAATTAGCCGATTAATCTAATGAGGTGATTTGTATGCTCTGCCAATAGTGTTATTGTGCAGTGCAGAGAAAGTATTGGTATAGTACTTTTTCAATGAATGAAATAATTATTTTTGTGTGTGCTAATTGTGTAGGTAATCTGTCCGGAAATGTCTACTACTTGCTATAAACCAATGAATGTAATGAATTGAAATTTATGTTCGCTTTTTCCAAGTTAGTGTAAAGACTGTGTAATGATTTACTACGGTTGTGCTTCGTAATGACGAAATCGGAGCCGATTCGTTTTAGATTTGACTTCGGGTTTGGTTTCAGGTTATGGAATAACCACAGATAATTTGTTTACTTTTTTGGAGTTAACCCAAGAACTACTAGATAGAAGTGTTACCCTTTGCGGAACACTGAGAGAAACGATGCCTCCGAATTCTTAGCTTCTAGACTAGCTTATTCCTTGGTCTTTGTTTACTAGTCAGAGGTTACTATGGTATCGTATGTATCAAACAAAACAAAAGTGTAATACTACGGTCTTCTGTTCATCGTCAGGGTGCTGTTTCAGACGAAAAACACACGAACCAGAAATGATTATTCATTATAATTCTACGGAAACGCAGTTATTAACTGAATTAGGAATACAATCTGCAGAACCGCATATGCGAAGCAACGTAGCCAATTCGGCCATATGATTAAAACTAAATAGAACGATTGTTCAAAATATTACCAAAACATTAGAAGACATTGCAAACCAACCTAATGGAAGAAGCAGTGGAACAAGACCGCGAATCAAGAACGAGAGGAAGCAACGAGATAAAAATATGTCAGGAATGTAATATGTAATTTGAAATCACTAAATTTCACAGAATTTTTATTAATAAATATAGGGTCCCTCAATGGGTACGGGTAGATGTTGGCAACCTGTGACAGTCATGTGTTTGGTCTGTCTAATCTATTATTTATTTTTCAGTCACTGATGCCAAATGAGCATAGTAAGTTACACGATTGAGTAACGCGTCCAAATTATAAAACTTTATTATCATAATAAGTGTTCGTTAGTACAAACGTTGCGCGCATTGCACCCATTTTACCGCAGGTGCGGTGGCCCTTCAAGTCACCTCCCCAACGCTTGGTGGCGAAATACGAGACTACCAGTTCAATAGACTATTAGCCAATAGCCGTACGTCAAAGAAACGCCAAATCGGCGGAAAACATCGCCACGGTCTATGAAAGTGAGCAGGAGTTAGGCAATTCCTCGCAGTGCACAAAAACTGGGCTTTTCGCAGACTTCAAATTGGCGAATTCTGCGTCGGCACTTAGGTCTACACCCGTACAAGATCCAACTGACCCAGGATCCCAAAGTTCATGACCATAGATAACGCCGTCTTTTCGCTGACTGGGCTTCGGAGTGTTTGGAACAAGACTCCAATTTTGGCCGAAAAACCATATTTAGCGACGAGGTGCATTGTCGGATGAATAGCTATATTAACAACCAATATTTCCTTATGTGGGATGATGACAACATACACGAGGTTTTCCAGGTGTGCAATGTATCCACAGAAAGTTACTGTTTGGCGTGGATTCTCGGCTGACGTCATTGGTCCGTACTTTTTTGAAAATGACGTTGGTGGGGCCATCACCGTCAACGACGAGCGCTACGCAACAGTGATAAGCGATTTCCTTTGACCCAAACTGAACAATATAGACGTAGACGACATGTTGTGCCAGCAGGACCTACGGTAAGCATTCTGCATGAAAGATTTGAGGGTATGGTTATCTTTCGCAGAAGTGACGCGATCGTGCGGTTTGACCCTGCTAGACTTTTTCTTGTGGCTTTCAAATAAAAAAAAGAATTTTATTACTACCTAACACACAGCTTGTTTAACTTCATTTCAATATCGACCCCCCATTATTGGAAGACCCTTTTCGTTTTCTTCACTATTTTAGTTTTACATTAGTATCATCAGTAGCAGTATGGGGTGACAATTCACCACAAGCGGAAAATCACCTTATACTAGGAAGGTTAAAAAATTGAAGCTGCTCTCAAAAACACATCGTTTAAATTCATATCGCATCTAAAGTGGTCTTTCTGTGAATCAATTTACTTGCTCATGTACTGGAAGATACAGCTTCATCAGTCCACAATACATGGTTTGAGAAGTAACGAACATCGTTGCACATTTGCCTTAGTAAATTCCTTTATTTAAATCTATAATCAAAACTAGCATCCCAGAGAACTTGAAACCCCACACATTGCATTTTAGTAACTTTTAAGATGCCATGAACTAATGAACTACTACCACTTGAGTCTTTGCTTCAACATTTATCACGTAGACTTCTCGCACTGGCAATCGAGCCATCAGAAGTTTAAACAAATTCTTCACTATTTTCTTTCTTTACAAAGGTATTTCCCGCCAAATAGAAGTCTGTGTATTTGTGACCATTCACATCAATTTAGATCGCTTTCCTTAACTGCTAATTGAATATTACTTTAATCATTATTTCTAACTTTTATAATTACTCGCGCTCTCCTGTTTACTTGTATATATATATATATATATATATATATATATATATATACAAACACCTGTTCATATGCATGCTGCCTGATCCGAATTTACCTGCGAAGAGCATACCAGCTCTTTATCGGATGGGTCTCAGTGGATAATTTATCCCTCTTCCCTTAATGTTTTGCGCAGTTTATTATTTATCTCGGTCCTAAAAATAAAACCGTGAGATCAAGTTGTTCCATTCCTTACGATTCCACTCGCCTGTAAGTCGTTAACACTACCTTTACGTGAATAACCCTTTTAAGCATTAACGTAGCATATTAAGAATTACAAACCACAGGGCGTTTTCCCACTGGTGTAGTGATTAATAGTGTCGTATTACCGCCCACGATGGTACCCACCAGATACATTTATTTATAGCGTATCTCCTGCACATAATACATAAGAAACTCTAATTCTGACATTAATCGTATACAAAATCACTTAAAAGGTTTACCCGCTGTACAGTATCCTACATCCATAAAACCATCCGATTCACCTTATTAATTGTTTCTAATTACTATTACCCGCTACACAAAGTTTTAAGTGGCGTTATTAATGAAGGCATTTATACATTTTATATTACTCACATTATATTAATTACAATTTACCTCTAATACGCAAAATGAACAGTACTTGGATGAGTAATAAAATGTATTCACCCAAATACACATCTTTAGGCAATCAGCCAACACAGCTTGTGAAGGTTTCTATAAAATTCGAAAAGGAAGAAAAAACATCTGAAAGAAAAGATAATGGAAGTACAAGAATAAATAGAACTCCTCAAATAATCCAAAATGTGCAATAAGCTCAGATGGTAATATACACAAATGGCTTAACACTGCACCAGCAGCGTCTCCAAATAAGTTCAAACTAAGGAGAGCTAATAGTTACATGGTTATAAGCACACCGCCCGAAATCACATAGCCAATAATGCAAACTAAACTCTTATGTCTGTAGAGAGATGGTAAACATCACTTAAGCAACTCTCGGACCTGAATTTGTAAATTCATTTTTGTTTAAGATCAAATGTTTTCGCAAAGTAGACGATTGGCACTTCTGATACCGTAACCACGGAGTGTGTAACGAGCTCAGAGTGTGATTAGTTTTTTATTCATTCCAAAACGTAGCGTGATGGTAAAACCCAAATAAGTTAATGTGCCAAATAAATAAAATGTTCGACGGGTACAAGTAATATCAATCATATAAATTCAATAACGCGGATAGCTTTACCAACTACAAAATAGTACGTACAAATATAAGACAAACATCATTAACTACCTTTAGTCATTTAGTGTAACTTTGGTTATCGCCAAGAAAGTTGGAATTAAACGTTTTACACCAACTTGAACCTAGTGACTTCGATGAAATGTAATAGCTAATGCTTGTGTAAAGAAGCGATCCGGAAGTGAGCTACTTTTCCTTGTGATGTTAAAATACCGACGTATAAGGTCAATGATTAGTTAGATCTTAACCTTTAGTATTCCTGTCTTCCAAGAATTACCTATATATATATATATATATATATATATATATATATATATATATATATATATATATATATATATATATATTATTTAACACAACAAAAATCAAAGATAATTATGATTTTTCATTATATTTTACAATAAATTTTCAATATATCGACCATGCAGTATATCTGGTTTTCAAAGTTCGAATTCTCGATGGAATGCAAATAATTTAAAGTACGTTTTTCACAATTTTTGCTTTTGTAAACTCTACATTGTAATTTGTAATATTCTTAAAATTCTTTAAATGACGCTACTAGGGACCTAGAGATGAACAAAAACAGTATTCGCAATGTTCTTAAAGTAAATAAATGTAAACCGTAAGTTTTTGCGTGTTCAACACTTAACAGATGCAGGCTTTGAAGAAAGACTAAATATTTGTAGCACCATGATGGAAATTCTAAAGAAACATATTTCCTAATGTATTTTGTACTGACGAAGCCACGTTTAGTACAAATCGAATGTTCAACTGGCGAAATTGTCACTACAAGTCTAAAAGAAATTTATCAAGAATAAAAAAAATTAAAAAACAAGGCCAAAAAAGCGTTAATGTTTGGTGCTCTATTATTGGTCATGTCATACTGGATCCAATATTTTTCAATGATTTTACGAATCGTCGAAGATATTGGAAAATGTTGGAAACCCAAATTAGAGAAATCATTCAAACGTTGCCCGCGCACATTCAAGAAAGTATTATTTTTTAACAAGATAACGCACCGTACCACTGTACTGAAGCAGTAATGAATTATATTACTGAAAATATTGTTACGACTATATTAAAAAATGGCACCACTCCCTGGCCCCCATGGAGTCCCGATTTTTCCCCATTGAATTTCTTCTCGTCGGGTACATTAAAGAATCGGTTCTACAAAAGCCGAACCAACAACGTTGAAGAACTTAAAAAAAAAGTATAGGCGAAAGTGAAGCATTAAATATTTCAGATGCCGTATGAAATGCAATTCGGTCCTTGGAAACCAGATTATACTACATGCATATCTACCAATGGTGGTTTTTTCTCCAAACATATATATATATATATATATATATATATATATATATATAACTCTGCTGGTCAAAAAAAATAGGTTACCATAGCAAAATCTTAGTTCAGATGTACAAGGTGTTGACAAATTAAGAAAATATAAAACTGCATAGAGAGGGAACTACCATTATTTATTATTTTTGACATAATGCTTATAAATAGAAGTTTTTTTATAATGCAAAATAAATCCTAAGTACAAAATTTGAAACGGCACTTTAATTTTAAAAAAAATTTATTGTATCTGAACGATTTTTTAATATGGAATTTACGATTAGAATGTTGCTAAACAAGCCATAAAAATCAATATTAATAATTAGTGCAATTGTGTAAACACGTATTATTCTACATATCCCCTCCAGCTCCTACACATTTGTCCATCCTATGAACAAATTCACCACAGACTTTCCGTGTTTTGAGGATACCTTTATCATGCGCCAGGTCATCGGAATATACTTTTCCTTTTAAAAGGCTCCACAAGAAAAATTCCGTTGGTGTCAGGTCAAGCGATCGTGCAGGAAAACTAATAGGACCATATCTTTCTCTCTATCTGTTTCCGAAATGATTTGTCAACCACTGCCGTACCAAGAGTCTGGAATGAGCAGGGCACCCATCATGTTGCCAGACAATATTGCGGTACATTTCCGGTTGGAAAGACTTTATAAAAGGTAATAAATTTGTCTCTAAAAGGTGCATATAAACTTGTTGATTTAAATTTTCGGTAATAAAAAATGGTCCAACAATTCTATCATAAGTCATTAACTTTTTTATATCGATGACTTCGTACATGAATAACCTAATTAGGATTTTCCGTAGCCCAATAACGACTATTTTGTTAGGGTGCGTGACCGCTGATGCAAAATATTTCTTCGTCAGTAAAAAAAAACATGCTATTATCAACATAACCCTCACGACCCATAAACAACACTCCAACCGCTTCTCCTCATCTCCATTTTCAAGAGATATCTGAACGTTGGTCTAAATGGTCGCACATTATTTTCCTTATAAATTCTACGTAAATGCGATTTACTTAGTCCTACCCCTAGTAAGCGTTTCCGGAAAGACAATTTAGGGGTGTTTGTCACGGAGTTCATGGCCACAAGTGCAGCCGCATTTTGACATCCAATACTGATAAAGTTTCACCAAATTTACCTACAAGTGTGCGCAATGCGTCAGCCGATACCGCTCTATCAGGGAATTTTTCATGGAACTGGCCAGTTGCATAATTGTATGACACATCACCAATTTCATAACATTTAATTAAATAAATTCGTTCTTCTTTGGTTAGCAGTTTTTGTTTAACAAACGTGTCGGAACAATACGTACAAACAATAATAGAACTATACAAAATGTCTCAATGACGTTTGTCAGTTCAATATTATTGACGCCACAACACTTAAATCTTCATATTTGAATTTTTACAATGTTGAACAAATAAAAACATAAAATTTTGTATTTAAGCTTCAGTTTGTATCAGAAACCACTATTATTTATAAACATTATGTCTAAAATAATAAATAATGGTAGTTCTCTCGCTATGCATTTTCATATTTTCTTAATTTATCAACACCCTGTACATCTCAACTAAGATTTTGCTATGGTAACCTCATTTTTTTGACAATCAGGATTTTTTATGAAGAATTTTTTCCCTCTCGTCAACTCCATCCTGGAACACACTGCATACAACGTGAACCAAAAATAGTACCCTTGCTTCAAGTGTATATTCTACACATAAATTGAAGACGAAAATGTATGGGTAAAAAGTGACAGCCCCTCAAAGTTGAATTTTGAAAATCGTTTTTCGCAAATAACTCGAAAACTTTTAGGAATTTAAAAATACTACCCCAATGAAAATTATTTCTTTGTTGACGAGGATTTTTCTGCTTTGATTGTCTATAAATGGTTTGGAAGTATTAGTTCTCACATAGTTCTCGTATACTTTTTTTTGTGTCATTTTTCAGGTATTTTGGTGACTTTCTTGGAGCCGTTATTCAATTTTCTGCAAATTTGGTCCTCATGGTTGAAGTTGATAAAGTGAACGGTTTACGAGTTATTTGCAATTTCATCAATCACGGTCAATTATATACTACCGCACCAAAATTTAGTAAGTTTGCAGTGGACTAAAAGTCATAGTTGTCATATTGTGAGTTCTGATCAATTTTCATACAATTTCTTTATCCATAATGAATAATAATCGGTATTCCAACTCCGAAATGGCAGATATGCACATAATATATGGCAGAGCTTTTGGGAATTGTGCTGAAGCTATTCGTTTATATTCCCAGGCATTTCCAAATCGGCGGATACCGAATAAAAAGACGGCGTCTTCGTAAAAGTGGTACATATTATCAATTTATAAAAATTCTATTTATATCGGGTTCTCACAGGTTGTTTGAAGCCACCAAAATTTGACAGTGGTAGGGGACGAACTACAAGAACACCAGTTTTAGGACAAAGAGTGTTGGATGCGATTGACGCTGATCCGACAACAAGCTCTCGTCAATAGGCAAGAGAAAATAATTCAAATCAGTCCTTGATATGCAGAATTATAAAACGGAACTCTTGCGACCTTTTCATTATCGAAAGATACAAGCTTTAACCATTAATGATTTTCAAGCAAGAGTCAACTTTTCACGTTGATTTCTAGAAAAATTCAATAATGAGCGAAATTATCCATCGATTATCTTATTCACTGATGATGCAGGTTTCGCCAGAAATGGAACAATCACTACTACGATTATCAAAATCCATGCGTGTTCATTGAAACCAACCATGAAGAGCAATTCAGTGTGAATGTATGGGCTGGTATTATTGGCAATAATTTAATTGGTCCATTCCTTTTGCCACAACGTTTAAATGGTAATTCATACACTAATTTCTTGGATAATGATTTACCCGAGTTACTGGAAGGTGTCCATCTGGATGTATTTCATGCACGATGGTGCGCATCCTCATTTTGCACTCACTGCTAGGCGGTCATTGAATCGAACTTTTAATGAAAACTGAATTGGACGCGGAGGACCGGTTCCTTGACCTGCACGTTCACTTATGGATTTTTTTTCTGGGGTCGTTTAAACGACATAGTGCATTCGGTGGCAATTACAAACGTCCAACATCTCCGGCAACGAATTTTTTATTGCTCTAATTTAATAAAAGATGATCCGCAATCATTTTTCAATGTACGTCAGTCAATCATGGAAAGAATTCGTAAATGCATAGCAGTCAATGGTGAACAATGCGAGCATTTAATCAACTAAGTTGTTTATTAATTAATACTTTGTGTAACTTAATAAACTTTGACAACTATGACTTTTAGTCCACGGCCCACTTACTAAACTTTGGTGCAACAGTATTTAATTGACCGTGAATGATGAAAGTACAAATAACTCTTAAACCGTTCACTTTATCAACTTCAATCAAGAAGACTAAATTTGCAGAAAAATGAATAACGAACCCAAAAAAGTCACCAATATACCTGAAAAGTTACACAGAAAAAAGTTGGAATAGAGAGTATACGGGAACAATGTGAAAACTAACACTCCCTGTTCATCCATAGACAATCCAATCAACCCAGAAAAATCCTCGTCAGCAAAAGAATTATTTTTATTGGGAATAGTATTTTGAAATTCTTAAAGGTTTTCGAATTATTTGCGAAAAACGATTTTCAAAATTGAACTTTGAGAGCCTGTCACTTTGCAGCCATACATTTTAGACAAAAATTTTATCTGAATTTTCGTCTTCAATTTATATGTTGAATATACACTTGAAACAGGGGTACGTTTTTTTATTGGTTCACGTTGTATACACCAATTGATGGGAAATTTATTATTTTCAAGGGACCCCTGGAAAAAAACACCCCGCATAGAAATAGGAGCTACTTATAACATAATCTACTTAGGACAACCATCTTGGTGTAAAAAATATAAAAATTACTTTTAGATTATTATTTTAAAGGTAGTAATTAATTTTATAACGGAGTAAATTCATGATAAAAATTACATATCCTCAATTTACTCCTAAACCACACCAAATTTTGCAAAAAGTTTATTTACAAAAGTATATTGTTTTAACACAGAGAATCTAAATATGTAAAGAATATAGTGTGTTGCATTTAAAATTTCAAAGTTTACATCGGTACCCCTAACTCTGAGTACCCTGCACATGCGAAAAGTGTATAAATTAAAGGTTCCCATTGAACTAAGCAACTTTTATATAAAACTGTTTCTTGTATCTCTTACAGGTTCCCAAATAACATATAGGGGCACACGCACCCTGATGTTAGCGATGTATGTATTTAGAAGTTATTTAAATAGTAGCCATTTAGATTTCTTAACACGAATTCTGAGCTTATAAAGCGAAACTATCACTTCCATTTCACCCATACGTGAATTATGTTGTATCCTTTCTACACTTACGAGTATAATGTCTAACCTGCTGGAATCGCTTACTATAACTGTAATTTATAACGAATGAAACTGGATTATTGTTGTTCCATTTTAGTACAAATGTTGCACTTGATTGACCAAATCTGTAAACAAAATATTCTCGGCCTTTCTCTCCTTCTGCTTGCTTACCCAAATAAATTTTCTGTAAGATCTTTGGGCTAGATGATAATAATCTAGAATGACAGTAGAGACAAGATAACGCCAACTCGTTTGGCCATTCCAAACTTTAAATCTCCCCAAGCACAAGTATATTCCCTTTAATTCAATCCAAAATACTGAATAAATAGTCTCTCAATAAATTTTGGACGCGTACAGGTTTAAAAATGCTCACAACGCTACGTAATGTTTGCGTCAATACGTAATTTGTGAAAAGCAGTCACTAAACTGTTTTCTATTACAAAAAAACGTAATAATAAATACTTAATATCAAAATAATTTTGAAAATGCAATAATTAAAATTTGAGGAAGAAGAACGCGAAATTGTGTAATTACAAACTCAAAATATCCAATAAACAATTTTAAGCAAATGGTTTAAAATAAATTTTTTACAGTTAGTTGTAATAAATTATTGTGTAAAAGATGATATCTATATTCTGAAATTTGTTTAAGTAAATACTAATTAACAATAAACAAATCCAGCTTAGTACGATCTAAATATATTACTCCAACATTAATAATATACATGCAGATATTACTTGGCAAATGAATGCTTAATAACTTATTTTTGAAAAAATGTATTAATGAAATTTAAAATCGCCTAGTTGCTTAAATCTTTTACGGATGCTCTTGACATAATTCATAATTAATATTTATTAACTTAAAATCAGATTTCTTAATTAATTAATGAGTTTTAAGTTGCAAATCACTAAATTCTTGAATTCTTCCTTGAAGACAGATGATCTACTTCGGATTCTGCATACATAAAAAATACATGCAAATTAAGTTTCACGAGTATAAAAAGGTGTTTCTAAGCATCCAGTTTATAGTTTTGTGCCGTCTATTTCACAAAGCCTCACTTTAAACATGTTCAAATTAGTAAGTATTTAAGTATATACGTAGTTAATTATTGCTTAAATATTCTATTTAATTTAGATCTTCTTGTTTGGATTCTTCGTGGCTGCAGCTCTGGCTGCGGATGAATCAAAAGATAAGTCAGAATTAAAATTACCGGCATTAGGCCCCTACCCGTATGGTGCATACCCATACCATTTCGGAGGATACTCACATCACTATGGAGCTTATCCTTACAATTATGGTCGTTTTACTGGTTATCGGCACCCATACCAACATGGTCATTTTGCCCACCCATTCCATTATGGACATCATCCTTTCTTTGGGCACTTTGGATATTAATTAGATAAAGAAATTTTTTACAAAATTACTTTTTGTAAATAATAATAAAAGCTTATTATTTCCAATGATTTTAATCTAATCTTACGATTACAGTGCTCCTTGGTAAAGATCGCCAAAAAGGCTTTTATGGGAATCTAATCTTTTGTATGTAATTACAATTATAAAAATACCACACACTCTTAACAAATTCAGTTTCAATTACTGAAAGTTATGTTAACTTTATCCAGCGAAATTGCTTAGTGTTAAAAATTGGGCACGTAACAATTTAGAACATAAGTAACCTACCCACGACCGTTATTTTCTTACTTACGATTAATTTTCTCGATATTTTCCTAGCTTATTTTTGAATTTAGAAATTACTAGACGAAGCAACCGCTTCTTAGGAACTGTATTTGGTTGTATTTGTGGTGTTGGTGTGGTGTATCGACCTCCATAATTAAATTATAATCTCTTTCATACCACTTTTGAAACTACCCTAACCCGTGTTGCCTTAATAAATGAACGAATTGTTTGTGTAGGCGATTTTAATGTGAACTTCTTAAACATGGTGGACAATAACTCCCAAAAGTTGTTATCCCTCTGCGATTAATTGGATTTGATACAAATTATTATAGATACGCGCATAACCAACTCAACATTAATAGATTTAATGTTTGTTTCCAAAGAGACCGAGGTTGCGGAGCATGAGATTTATACTGTTGCTAACATCAAAGGGCATGATACAATTTACGGGATGCCTAAATCCAGGATTCCACGACATAACGGCGCAGACAAAAACTGCGCCGACATAATGGCGCTGACAATAGGGAGCAGACAACAAGGGCGCTACAACAAAACGGCGCTGCGACAGAACATCGTGGAGAAAACGACGCAGACCAAAAAGGGCGCTGCGACAAAACAGCGCCGCGCTTTATATAAATGATATATGTTTACAAGATGATATCATTATTTAAAATATACATACTTGCAAATTAATACAAACAGTTTACCAGATTAAGAACAAAATGTATTTTTTTAATTTTTATTGTAATTGCAAATATTTATAAATGAAGTTTACAAGATTTAAAATATATGAATAACGTTTATGAATGTGCCTGTAACTCAAAATTATGAGCTATGCCTCGCAAATAGTCAAATATATCCCTGTTTCCGTAGTCTGCCACTATTGCACGGATGTTGTCCGCAGTTTGTTTGTAAGTTCGACGTTTTGGAGGCGGTTGGTGTCCTGCTACATTTTCTTCCACAATTTTTTCATTAAGTGATTGGTCCTTCTTCAGAGCATCGATAAATTTCCATACCAACGGATGGTATGCCGATATGAGCGATGAAAATCGTCTATGCCAACCTTTCACCGAATTGTTGGTTTTCGTTAAATCGTAGAGGGTGCCGCCGTAATAATTCCACATCGTAATCGGGAACATTGGGTGCAACCTACCACGTCGTCTGTCATACATTCCTATCCACGTTTCTTCAAAATAATGCAGGAGAGGTTGCAAAATATTTAAGTTTTCTGTAAAAAATGTACCCTCCTCCAGGGCTTCAAAACTTTGCACAACTTCGTTTGCTGGTACAAACGCAAGAGCTGCAAATTGCCTAACTTGCAATGCAAAATCAACATCTTGTGTATATCTTTGCAGGAGATCGCAACTTACTTAATTTTTTCTGTAAATACACTGTGAAAAGTGGAAGAAACAACCTCGTATTTGACACTGGGGGAACACTTCTTCAAATGCACCGTAAGCTGCTGGTTCGAAATCGGCCATCACCGAAGTAGGGTGTAATTCCGCCTGCAAACTTTTTAGCGTTTCCAACAGGCGTATATAGGTTGCCTTTCTTTTATTTGGAAGTAACGCATATGCAGTTGGAAGAACATTGTTGTTTCTAAATCCATCAATGGTATCAAGTTGACAAAAAAGAGGTGGAGTCGCTTTAAAAGTGCCATCGGCATACCAATGCTCACATTGCGACATTAATCTTAAATTATTTTCAGTCGAAAAAACTAGAACTCGATCTTCGTCTTCAGCTCCACTATCGAAAAGTAAAAAATTTTCGTCTCTAAATGTTCTTCGATAATCACCAACTATTTGCAGATCTCGAAGCGAATTTGGCGCTGGGAGGCCTCTACCACCAGCAATTCTCATTCTTTGAATGGTCCGTTTCAATGCATTGATTGGGGGCAACTTACAGTTAACTGCTGTCGGCACATTCTGCAACTCTTCTCCCAGTATTTGTTCTGGAGTGCCAGTCTGGGTGGAATTCCTCTCTTTAATTTCACAAATAAGTTTTCTTGCAATATTTTCATGGTTGTGGGCAATATGATTATGATTTTCTGACTTCCATTTGACGTCGTCACCTTTCGTCCAACATCTTCCTTTACATCCTGTACTGTGCTGTTTTACGCATCGCCATATTACTTTTTCGTTAGCCCCATTCTAAAAGAAAAAACACAATTACCTACTACTTCAAAATAAAAATTACTTATTGACATTTAATCAGGCTTAACTTCGTTGAAATTCATTATTTATTATGTTAATGTTAAATAAATAAAATTTTGAAGGTATACATTGTTTTAAAAGATTTTCATGCACAAAATGCTATTAAATGGAATCTTTCCATTATAATCATAATAACAAATAAGAATAAGCTATTTTACGTACCCTTTCCTTTCAGTATAGAAAAGCAGCGTCAACAAGAAGTTTTGCACCTTTTTGATTGTCCACGAATTCCAACATTGTGTTCACCAATTTTGTAGAAAGACTGAAGGGATATTAAATTTCTTACCTTTATATACCGTGTTTCCTTTTCCAAAAAGGAACTTATTTTCTAATGGCAGTAATTATCTTAATATACTATGCATAAGGAACTCATTTTTATCTATTAATGATGGTGTTCTAATTACAAAATGGTAGTTAATAGTAGATTAGGAAATTAGTTTATAATGTGGAGGATTATAGCTGGAGGATAATTTTGGTTAGCAGGATAGGTAGGTACCACAGGATAGAAACAAAGAACGGAAAACAAACAAACAAAAAACGATAAATACCATTACAGTACATAGCGCCGAAGCATCATGAAAAATATGCGCCGTTTTGACATAGCGCCGTTTTGTCGCAGCGCCCTTTTTGCCGGCGCCGGTTCTGCCTGCGCTGTTCTGTCGTAGCGCCGTTTTGTCGCAGCGCCCTTTTTGTCCGCGCCCTTTTGTCAGCGCCGTTATGTCGGCCCCGGTTTTGTCTGCGCCGTTATGTCGTGATAGGAAATCCAGTAATCAAGTACTAATTAATACAACGTGATCAACCTCAAGTGTATGTAGTGGTATGACAAAAATCCCTAGTTGTTAATATTGTTGTGTTTTACAGTTGGCTGCTTTGGATTTTTAGTGTGGTTTTAGTCGTTTTAGTTTATGTCAGTTTATGTCATATTATACCTTCGTTTTTCACTTTTGTATTTTCTTGAGTTATTTACAAACTGTCTATATCAAGACAAATTATATATTCTGAATTTCAAATTGTGATATCGAATTTAATCGTCATGCCGTTATCAATTTAATGGCGGTCATTTTGAACAAATGCTGTAAAGCAAAGTGTGATAACTAATGTGTACCTATGGAGTTAAAAAAAATTTGTAAAAGACATTGTCATTCCA
Organism: Vesta saturnalis; assembly: GCA_036346205.1. Taxonomy (NCBI): domain Eukaryota; kingdom Metazoa; phylum Arthropoda; class Insecta; order Coleoptera; family Lampyridae; genus Vesta; species Vesta saturnalis. The sequence goes on along the minus strand of JARFJB010002165.1, from coordinate 1,600,317 downwards.
TAAATATGTACTGATAATGAAATTATAACATTTAAATACTTAAGATTCATTATTTTGTAATGATGTAGGCAATCCAATCATTAAATAATATTTTATTTATTTTGTTGTATTTTATAGGGATGCAGTCTAATCAAATACAAAATAGTCATTATTTAAATTAAGATAATATTTTATAATATGTATAAGTTAATGACCTTCATACAGATTTGAAACTTATCGTAGTTTTTACTCGAACTATGCTCTAGAGTAGCTAGAGCAATACAGTTTCTTACTAACCTATCAATGGTACCAACTTAAATATTTTGATCACGTGGTATACACTTGAGATTGATCACTCTATAATAATAATATATCTATGTATGGTGATTTTCGAAATTTCTCAGTTGAAAACTTTACCTTGATTTTATCACAAGTGCCCTTATATCATATCATATAACTTAACTGCGTTAATGACAAAGTAATTTTTTTTAATGGATGTATTCAAAATATTTTTGATCATCAGGCACCGATAAAGAAATCTGGATTTATGAAAAGATATAGTCCTTGGCTTACTGACTTACTTGAAACTAATAATGTCACTCCGCAATAGAGCTGCAGCTAAATTTAAAAAGACTAAAAATATTGTACACTTTAATTACTGTAAGACATTAAGGTTACAGAAGACGTAATAACATTCTACAGTAATAATTATAAAACCAATTTTGACAATAAATTTAAATTTTCTGAAATTGATGATTCCATCTCAATAAAAATGATAAATAATATAAAACGTAATGCAATTGGTCTTGACGGAATTTCGATTTCGATGATTAAGTTGTGTTGTCCTCATGCCGTACCAATCATTACCCATATAATAAATTTTTGCCTCGACAATGGTGTATTTCCCTAATTTTGGAAACAAGCAATGGTTATCCCCATACCGAAAAATAAAAATCCTACAGATTTCTCACATTTACGCCCTATAAGTATACTTCCTGCAGTATCAAAAATTATTGAAAAAGTAATGGCATTTCAACCTAGGTCTTATATTGAGAAGTATAACCTAGTCAACAATCAGGTTTTAGACTAGGTTTTTTGTGTAGGACAGCACTAATACGTATTGTGGACGACATCTTGGGAACTACTGACTCGGGTAAACTGACATTATTGGTACTGTTGGACTTTAGTAAAGCGTTTGACACCATTAATCATAAAGTACTATTGTCTATATTACATTTTATTGGTTTTTCTAACTCCGCAATAAATATACTACGGTCTTATACCACTAAGCAGACCTCACTTGATGGCAGTGCATCGCAGACGGTGCACCTAAGACAGGGCGTACCGCAAGGCTCAATCTTAGGACCGCTGCTGTTTACTGTGTACACGTGCCACGTAATGTCGTATTCAATAAAACATTCTCAATTTCAATTATACGCAGACGATACCCAAGTGTATTACTCAATCCAAATAAAACTAATGTTATACTGTTTGGCACGAAAAGTACTAGAAGCACATTTGCGCATAGTGTACGCTTAAACGTAAGTGGGACTCTCCCCCTGTTAATGACGAGGTCAAGGGATTGGGTATTACTATAGACTATCCGCTGTGATTTAAAACACATATTCAAAACTGTATCCGTAAAGCGTACTTCAATCTAATGTTAGACATGTTCTTAATAAAAAACTGATAATTACTCTAACTGAGGTATCAGTTCATTCATACTGTAACTATGTCGATGCATTGTTTAATCATTGCATTGATGCAGAAGATCCCAGAAAAATTCAACTGGAACAGAATGTTTCACTGTGCTGTACTTTCTTATAAAACTGTCAACCATGTACCTCATTACTTGAGTCGAAAAATCATATATGGAACAGAAGTTCATAACTTAAATTTAAGACGTCGTAGCAAAATTCCAATTCCAATTCATAATACAGCTATTTTTTGTAGAGGATTTGCTTACAATATTAGCAAATTTTATAATAATTTACCAAGTAAATACAAAGAACCTTCTGTTGAATCTTTTAAACTAATGTATAAGCGTGAGCTGTTGGGGAAAGGTGTTTAGGTTTGCAAAATAAAGTAAGTCTCTTTGACACATCGTTTTGATAGCATGTATTCATTTATCCATATTGTGCAAATTGCACATAAGCACTAATATACAATGAGCAATGGACGTAGTTGGAGAAGTGGAAGAACAGAGGTACCCTATCACTTCTGAACTTCTCCAATTATTCTGTACAATTACATTCATCTTCTGTTGTTTACTGTTTTTTTTTATGATTGTGGACCTGAACAGGATAAATTTGGCCTATCGTGCTGCAGCACTCAGGAACACTTAGGAGGATGGATAGAGCGATAATGAATTGTCAATAGATGCCTATGAATTTGGCCTATCGTGCTACAGCACTCAGGAACACTTAGGAGGATGGATAGAGGGATAATGAATTGTCAATAGATGCCTATGAACAACCTTAAATTTTCTCATATCATAAGTGAGAGGAAAGCAGGAACTAGGGAGACCATTTCAGAGGTTAAAAGCTGTGTAGAAAAATGTGGATTGCGCCCGTTTGGTACGACAGGTAGAGATTTGTACTACATACTGATGATGTGAATGAGCGAACCGAGTGTTTCTTGCAAAGATAGCCCAAGAAGGTATCAAAGAATATAATTCAGCAGCACAATAGCCGTTATAATAACGAAAATACAAAGAAAGAACTGAAACCATTCTTCTATGCTCAAGGGACTGTATGTGAGTACTTAAGGAGAGGTGAGAATTATATTCCAGATGAGGCCGAATTTGGGCCTTATACAGCAGAAGCAGTTGTCGAGAGGTAGAGTACTGGTTAAATCTGTACAAAAAGACTATTTTACGAGCAGCTGTTTTGGTAGCTGACAGAAGATGGTCAACCCATGAGATATTTGAAAATACAGTCATACCCAACAGAGTAATATAGAGTCTGAAAACTTAAGAACTGAGCCATTCATACTTACAACAGGAAATGATCAATCTTTTTAGGCGGACAAAAGGCAACACTGAGTTTTGTTAGCATTAAATATAACTAGATTATTACTTCCCCATTCGAGGATACGTTCACCGGTCTGCTCTACTGTATTGTTCCAAACTTGGGTCACATATGAAAGATCACCTGTTGAACGACTTTGCCTAAACCCATATTGGTGGTCACTAAGCAGTTGTTTATTGATTTCTGACTAAAGTATGTATTTCTTTCTTTCTATATATATATATATATATATATATATATATATATATAGTGTATTTGTATAGATAATAAAAATTATTATTTACCGCACCGATTGCAAAAATCCCGAATTTTTCTTTTTATTAACCCTGTGGTACTCTCAACTCATTGTTATTGAGTTAGTGCTCACAAGCGTTACAATTATGTAATTCACATACTTTTCCTATTAAAAATTAGTGTACATTGTCGTTAATGATAATAATATCTTAATTGCACTTTTTCATAACTATTCTATTTAGTGATTCTTTTGTTCACTGCGTCAATATTACACAGAGGACCAACATTATCCTTTTCGCGACAAAAATACTCGTACACATTGAACACGAGTTCATGGCAACGTTCGTTTAAAAACTTTCCTGCATTTTACGGTTGTTAACAACAATAGTATACAGACAGTACTAATACAAATTTGAAATCTGTAGACATTACTCCGTTGAGTAAAATAATTATATATTAATGACCCTAGATTCTTTAATGTATTTATTTAGAAAGTAGTTAATTGTAAGGTAATTTTGTAGTTGAAAATTATTTACCATGTTGTATTCAATTTAATAACATAATTGAATTCCAACTATGTTTATAAAAATAAATTATATTATTATAATTTCAATTACATTTTAATTTTTTTTTTATAAAGTGAAGGAATATAACAGATTTCAGTAATTGTTAGTTACAAACACGCGAAATAAACTTTGTAATGCCACTGTCAAAGGATTAAAACAGACAATTTAGTCTTTAAAGAGACGCCTAAAACAAATATTACTATCTGCTTCTAATACACCTGACACAAATACAGATGTTTTCAACGTATAGTGTCCGTCTTAGTTCACTACCCGCAGCGACAATAATGTAGCATTCCATTCTCTCTGTTTCCAAATATTGTGTGTTAGAACGAAATAGATACAAACCACGAGTGTGCACGCCAAATTAAGCGCTAAGCCGAAATTCGCAATCATTCATTTTACGGACTACATCACTGTCATCTGAAGTATCGCTATTAATACAATTTACCAATGGTTCACTGTTAGATCTAATACCTTTTCACGTGACCACCATTGAGACATATTTTTTTCTGTATGTTAATAGTTTTTTTTCCACACTTAACCATCACATTGTTTCAAAGCGTCCTCCCACATTTGTAATACAGCGGCATCAGAGTAACCTTGTCTACCCATGTGCTTATCACAATATGATTTGCAGATACCCCAAATTTTCTCAATAGCATTAAATTGGCGAAAACTACCCGTTGGTTCAGTAGTTTGCCGATCTGTGCATCGTTTGTGCGTGTTTCAAAATAATTACAGAATTTTTTTGTTATCTTTAGTACAAGCTTATACAATCGTACAGGTTCAAACTTTACTAATTTCTTTTGTGTTTGTTGAAATCCTCAACGGATTTCAAGTGGGGTTGCTATGTATGGATTTATAATTGTATCTTGTTTGCGGTTTTTTTTTAGTCGCTTAGCAATGAATTAATGTAAAAGAAATAATACAAGTCATTCATTTTGTGTCTATTTTTATTATGAATAGTCATTTTTGACAAGTTATTACTATATTCATAATAACCTTAGGACAAAGTCAATAAAAATCAGCAGAATATGGATTATGGAGAATTTTCTGCCCATTTTATTAAAATGAAGTGTGTTCAACATACGTAAGTCAACCACTTCAGATTCTAAACTGCCAAAACAATTAGAAACTAACACCGTCCCTGTAAATCAATTGATTTCTTTCTTAAAAATTGCATTTTAAATAATAGGAATTTGACCGCGAAACATTACGTTTGTGAGTAAAAATTTTACTTAAAAGAAACACATGTTAGTGTCAAATATACTAACATAATTTTGCCATCTGCGACTACCGTTTACGAATAAATTTAATTCTACAATTAAAGACAAATAAGCTGATTAGATGACTTTCGATATTAATAGTTAAAGTTAAATATGCAATAATTTCTATAACTTTAACTAAATAACTCTAAGATAACACAATAGAATGTAACAATCTACTTTAATGATTTAAAAGAAATCATTATTTTATTGCATTTATTTGCACACCCGGTATTTTTAACATTCAAAATTGATTGCATAAATTCAAAGTTTTATCCACTAAATGTAATAAATTTACATGTAAAAAATTTGATACCCTACACCAGGTGTTTACTATATCAAACTTGCCAAATGAGAAATCATGGCAATTGCATCCAAGTTGCAATGATTAACAGATCATCATAGGTGCGAGTGCGTGTAGACATGTTTTTTCGGATCTGGTAAGCCTAAACACTATAATTATTCTATTGTATTGTAATTATAATATTAAGGTAATTACCACGTTATTATACAGGGTGGCCAAACGAGGGGGTGGAAGATTGTACAAAGACGAAATAAGTTAGAGAAATGATTTTTGGATCACGGTACTACATTTAATATTTTTTTGATTATACAGGGCATTTCATGTTGTTGGAGCAAACCAAACTTATATTTCTTTAAATGAAGCACTACATATTATTACATTTTTGGAAAGCCCATAAAACACGCTTTCATTTGATACCAAATCATATGGGTCTATCTCCTTTGGTTTTAGAGATATTCAATTATTTTTCGAAAAAATTATCCCACTTGCGGTTGCCGCCACTGATTTTTTAGGCGATTTTTGCTTATTTTAAAATGACAAAAATTTTTGGTGGTCCTGTAGTATTTTGAAATATCTTAATTATTTTAAATATTGTACAGGACGTGTCACTGAGAAAGCAACTTTCTTTTGATTTTTTTTGAATAGCATTCTATGCTTTGTTTGATATTCTTTCTTTTTCATCAAGCATGTCCTATATGTACCTAAAATTAATCATTTTCAAAGTATTTTCTGTTTATTTATGAAATTGCGATTGTAATACAAAAAGACTGAACATAGAGGTTTTAAGTTTGCTATGGGATTGTAGGTTCAGACCCCTGTATCAGGTATTATTTTTGACACAACTAATGATCTTTTTGAAATTCATACTACCGGGACTGTACCTTACCGACTCAACAAAGCCAGAACTTCTGGGTACCGTCACCACTGTAAATCTTCGTAGACCCTGGAAAACTGATGTCTTCACTAACGCTACTCAGTCCGCTTTTATCATTCTAATCTCCCGAGAAGAGGAGTTTAGGCCTCTATATTACCGTGTATCAGGATTGGCGCCCGATAAACCTGACTTTTGCCGCGATAATACCTCCGTCGTTTACCGTTTTACCCATGTTAAGTAATTCGGATGAAGACTGACCGTACACCGAAAGTGATGGCGTTAATAGAGTTGAAAGAGGTGTCTATAATTATTAATTAAGCCCTTATACAGAAAAAGTAATTTTTTATGTAGAAAGTGGTAAAGTTTTGTATCAATCGCTCCGTTATTTAATGAACAACGACCTTAGGATGTCGAAATGGGCATCAAATTAGTAATTAATTTAATCTTAATTAAAATAACTTCGGACACTCCTGCTTGAGCATAGGGATAGTTGGTATGTCCAGTTGCCGCACTGCTAACATTGTGTTGGTTATACAGGTAGGTAGCGTGGCCGTCCCGTTATTTTTATCGTTCTTTTCTGTTATTGCATAGTTTGAAGTTGAATTCAATTGAAAGTATGATAATAAATAAAATTAAACTATCTGTTTTGACTTAGTATTTAATTTTTGCTGCAAACAATAATAAACTCCTGTGTGCAGTGTTTCGAAAGAAATGAGAAGAACTTTAGTAACGTGTTAAAAAAACCAACATAAGCAAATGTAACTAATATGTTTAACCCGATTTTCAATTATACTCAGTATACTCAATCTGATAAGTAAAACATGTTGTTACAAATCAATATAAAAAAGACAAAATAAATGAATAAGCAACTTTTATTTAATGAATATATAATAAAACTATATAAATATACAAAATATTTTTAAAAACTCTACCGTCTTCTTTATTAGTCGTTTGCGTGGCAGACTTGTGACGTGCATAATTTCGTCTCGCATATTTTAGTCTATATTCGCAATTTGTTAACTAAATTTTGTGCAATATACATAATAATTTTATCCTAAATAAAACTTCTACGTTACATCATTGCCTCCTGTATATTCTTATTATGTATTCTCTAACTAAAATGTAATTTTGATTTTTGCGGTTATGAATGTTTAACTAATCGTTACGTATCTTTGTTTTCTTATTTCTACATTAAAATGAACTTAATGACTTATAATTATATAAATGTTAAAAAAAATTTACACCTAGTGGTGGAATTAGAACCTAATTTTATTAAATAACCTATTTCCAAAAATTAATTGAATCTACAAACACGTGCTATGGAGTTGTCTGTTTAATTTTAATTAAATGACGTAAGTTAATTGTATTGAATAACGGCTACCATATACATTTTTGATCGAGTTAATCTCGAAAAAAAAATGTTCTTATCAACGTATGTGCGGATGTGGTAAGTCATGTAAAATTTCGTTAACCACATATCAAACTTACACTTGGAATTCGGTTAGAACTGTTTGTTTTTCTTTTTCTGGACTTTTCTATACCATTTCTGTAATATTGATTATATAAATATTCTGTTCATATCGTGGTGACCACTTCGGAAAATAACTTATACAATTCTTACTGATATTACGTTGTCGTCTTACTGCAACTGTTAGTTCCATTATCTATACACCCCGATATACTTTTGGCTTTCATACATCTCAGTGAAGACATCGACACAGGTTAGTCTACAATTACATTCAGTGTACCGGGTTTTCGAATCAATACATTTATGATCATTATTACATACACCGATCTACTCCCTGATTGCGAGTGGAAATTGTGTATATATTATACCAAACATAGTAATTTCAATTGGACTAATTAGTTGTATCAGTTTTACGGGATTACCTAAAATATTGAATGTAGAGTAAATGAACCAATTCTATCCATAAAATTTACTTACTTACATATTCTTTGCGCATATACATGCGTAACTTGTGTACATATCTGCTAACCATTGTTTACTTATTTTCTCTGTTAATTTACATTGACAAAATATATCAGTAACTCTTATAGCGGTGATCTTGTAACTGTGTTTGGGGTCTCATATTTAGCTAGAATTGTGTATATAGAACCTTAATGTAAATTATGTTTTAGTTGAATTTAATTTTCATTTTGGGTAGATGCTTTGCGCCACGAACATTTATTTTTCTTCATTGGTAACATTAACTACACAAAGTCTCACATACATGTCGGTTTGTTTAAGGTAAAATTAGTAGCATTTTGGTATACAGCACATAAAGCCTTGAGCTGAATGGTCTACGCTTCTTTTAGTTTTACGTACAATTATAACGTTGAGTAAACAATAACGCCTATAAATAACAAACTACCTTGATTGGCTTCCTGCAGAATTAAAATTTCGGTAATCTAATTTTATTGTCTCGTTTTCTTAACATCCGTAGTAGAAATTTAAGGTACACATTGACTTGTGTTAGTAAGTAAAACAATAAATTGGGTAACTGAACATTTGATTTCTTTTTTTATGTTTATGAAATAAAGGAATATTTAATTGCTGGATACTTATTCTCTTGTTTTGAATTTTCAGGATTGTATTTTAGAAAATTCATGGCGCCTACTATTACTATTAAAAAGGCTTATTCTTACCAACATATATACTATTCCAGTGCAAATAATAAATTTTCTTACCACGCATCAAAAGCAAGGGCGTAGCCAGGATTTATAACAGGGGGGGGGGGGGACAAACCATGGTCCATGGTCGTTCAAAATGTAAAATTTTAGGATAAAAAGAAAAGGCAAATGAAAACAAAACTTTGAGATTTTAATTAAACTTAAATTAAACTAATAACAGATAACAAAAAAAATATGCAGAACAGAAAAATATGTATATTTTAGATTTAATTTTTTGTTTACTAAAATTTAAAAATTATTTAATTTATTTTTGCTCTTCAGCAGTTTCCTGTTTACTTAAAGTGCTGTAGCTGCTTCGCAAGCCGATTGGTTACACTCTTTATATGGAGCTGTATTAAAGCCACCCAGTCACAACCGTTCTGCGGTATTGTAAAGGCGCCACAGACCTTCACAAAGATTTGCACCTGTTATTTTGTGCTAGACGTTTACTTTCATTACAGCGTTAATGGTTTTGTAGGCCAACGCTTGTCTAGTTTGGACCTACTTTTTCTTCATAAGATAATAAAGGTAACCATCCCCAAAAAATATTGCAGAGGTTTTAAGGCTTTTGGCGTCTGTGAAACATTTTACCAACCATTTTATCAATCCGTCAATTCCAGAAACCATCGTGTTGAAATTGTACTGTATGCACAAAATGGGTGCAATTGTAGTTAAATTACTAATTGCAAGTTTTCTAAAATTTGCACTAAACAATATGTTAGTATTATCTACCTGTAAGACACTCATCAAAATATAACGGACCGATGATTTATCATACCATACCAAACACTGACATTAAAATAGTTTATATAAATATCTGAGTAATGGAATGTGTGAATCTTCATGGGGCCATCAATTTTATTATGCAAATGATCAAGCTCATCGCATTTAAAGTTTTAGGTTTTAGGCTGTTTGGGCATGATAAGATTGTAAACTGTGGGATTCCTACGTATATTTCTTATGCGTACTCGGACTGGGACTTGTTAAACAAACAATGTGTTCTTAGGTAGTAAAATAAATAGAATGTACCGGGTGATCAGATAAGAATGCAAAGTGATGTTTCTAAGAAACTATTCGTCGTAGAGAGTTGCGGTAAAAAAATTTATTACTAAAGTGGCCAATAAATAGCGTGGAAAATATTTTCAACTTTGCAAGATGCACGCCAGGGGGCGTAACCGCCATCCTAAACTTTTAAAGTGATTTCTTTACTGAAATCCACCTAGTAAATGCAGCAAAAAATTATATGCTTTTTAAAGCTCAGCTTTATTCGAGTAATTTTTATTTGACGTATCTATTAAAATAAAGTGGCGGGGGGTGACACAGTGAATTTTTAAATAAACATTTGTAACTCCTAAACGACTGAACTGATTTTAATAAACTTAGTTTTGTTCGAAGGAGCACTTATTGCTCCATCAAATCCATCTTACCTGTAATATATCTAGTTTTTAGTGATGTCGCTAGAGCGCGTTTTCTGACATTTCAGAGAATTGCAAAATTCTCTAAAAAATTAAATGCAACAATATGGCTTTTTTTTATAAAAATGTGATGAAATCATCCCTAAATAGGTTAGTGAAAACCGCATCTCGATATTTTATTCATATCCTAAAATATCGAAGAAAGAAAATTTAGTTATTATAAAATTAAAAAAAAGTCGATATTACACAGGTATTGGTTCTTATTTATTTGTCTTTTTTCAAGATTCAATGAAAAATTTCATCATTTCATAATTTTTAAATAATAAAAGTTTCCACAATTTTGAAAATTAATTGTAATAATATGATAATATTTATTTTTGAAAGGTGTTATTCCAAATTAATTTTATTAATTTTATTTATGGCCCCAAAAAGGACCTATTGTGCAATAATTTCTACTTAAGCAGACATTAAGTAGGCATCAAGTACCTATAATTCCAACTTAAATGCTCTAATTGTGTTCAATCGACCTCGATGCATTGTTGGAGCCGCTCATGCGTGGACATTACAGCAGCTTCAACTTCTGCTCTTGAAAGGCTACGAATGGCCTCTCGAATTCGTACTTTCATGTCGTCTCTCGTTGTTGGTGGAATTTCGTATGCAATACCTTTTAACCGACCCCATAAATAAAGGTCCAAACAGGTTAAGTCTGGGGATCGAGGTGGTCATGAAAATAGACTTCCTCGTCCAATCCACCTCTGGTGATATATTAAATTTAAGTGTTCTCGCACATTGATTGAAAACTGTGTTGGGCAACTATCTAGTTGTAAAAACATATTTTGCCGTAATTGGTTTACCAGAAAATCAAAAAACACGGCAGCATTTAGTGGTTCAGAAATAGGGAACTATAATAGTTCCATCCAGGATGCCACACCACACATTAACACTCCAACGACCATGATGTTGGACCTCGTGCAACTAGTGAGGATTGTTGTCAGACCAATGATGCATATTATGCAAATTAACGTTTCCATCACTTTTAAAAGTGGCCTCATCTGTCCAAAGAGTTTCGGGTAAAAATCTTCTATTTTCGCTGATCATGCCCAACATCCAATGACAATAATCTATCCGTCGGTCAAAGTCTTCGTCATGTAAGGCTTGATGTAAAACCATATGATACGGGTGCATTCTATAAATTTTAAATTACAAACACATTGTGAAACATGTAAGTAATATGAAAATGTAAACTTTCACCATTAACACTCATAATAAAATACTTATCTTTTGATTTTTAATGTGTACTAAATTATACAATCTAAACGTTTCGATAACATTACAGTTATCTTCGTCAGTAGTAATGTTTGTTAAAATTGTTAAAGATGTAGTAAACAATTTTGTCAAATTTGAAAAATTCAAACATAAACATAAGCCTGATAACTTTTCAAATTTGACAAATTGTTTACTACATCTTTAACAATTTTTAACAAACATTACTACTGACGAAGATAACTTAATGTTTCAATAGATATTAAAATACTATAAATAAAATAATATTTAATAATAATTTTCGGTGACATAAGAACTTACCTATGATCCTTTAAAATGTTTCGAATAGTATTTCGTGACATATCCAACGTGAGACATTGCTTTCGTACTAACGTGGGGATTCAATGACACCTATGCTAAGACAATAACAATATTGTCTTCCATTCTTTTAGCCGAGTCTCTTTGCAACTTTGGTAGAAAGCTTCCAGTATTACGACAATTTTGCAGTAACTGCGGAAAAATTATCGCATCGCGTAGACACCCATCTGGACATCGAGCTGAGTGTACTCTCTTAGCCAATGCCGTATTTTGAAGACATTCAAAATATACCGCAATCACATCAACAGCTTTGTCATTTGTAAAGACATTATAGGTAGTTTTAAGGACTTCCTTGTGCAACAGACATAAATTACACTGTCTGTCAAATTTTAGTATTTGTTTAGAAGTGAATTTTAGGTATTTGTTTCTTCTCAATGGCCTATTCCTAATATTCTGCCTATTCTGCACTTGCATATTCTATGCATTGATTATTATGCCCCTACATGCTTTTTTTTAATTTTTGAAATTATATAAAATGATAAAATTTTTCATTGAATCTTGAAAAAAAAAACAAATAAATAAGAATAAATACCTGTGTAATTTCAACTTTTATAGTAACTAAATTTTATTTCTTCGATATTTTAGGGTATGAATAAGATATCGAGATGCGGTTTTCACTAACCTATTTAGGGATGATTTCATCTCATTTTTATGAAAAGAACGGGCTCTATCGGTATCACTAAAAATTAGAAGTATTACACGTAAGATGGATTTGATGGGGCAATAAATGCTCTTTCCAACAAGACTAAGTTTATTGAAATCAGTTCAGTCGTTTAAGAGTTACAACTGTTTATTCAAAAAATCACTGAATCACTCTGCACCACTTTATTCTAATAGATAAGTCAAACAAAAATTGCTTGAATAAAGCTGAGCTTTAAAAAGGATATAATTTTTTGGTATATTTGCTGGTGGATTTAAGTAAAAAATCACTTTAAAAGTTTAAGATGGCGGTTACGCCCCCTAGCGTTTATCTTGCAAATTTGAAAATATTTTCCGCGGTCTTTTTTGGCCATTTTAGTAATAAATTTTTTTACCGCAACTCTGAAACAAATAGTTTCCGAGAAACAGCACTTTGCATTCTTATCTGGCCACCCGATACTCTTGCTTAAATATAAAGTGCTTAATAATAGTACGCCAATAAGCGTGAAATACAACATAGGAACGTATAAAAGATAGTTCACTTCTTATTAGGTAATTTAAAAATCTTTTAAATACGTTTTATAAATATTACTTTATTAGGAAAATTAATTTAAAGGTTTCAAATGAGGAAACCAGTTAGATACTCACCGACGTGGGAGTCGTATATTTGGAGGTAGGGTCGGCTTCTCAGACTTTATCAACTTGGAGTTGAGTCTAATTAAGTCATTTTGGCAGTAAAGCCTTTTGGATGTATACCTTGGAATAAATTGCGCGTACATGCAGTGTTCTGATTGGAGGAATTAAAACTAGACCGCCCTACCTTCTAAGATTTTTCGCTGCACCGCCACTCTGGCTTCTGATTGGTCCAGTCACCACTCAACCGCTGTGCTCTGATTGGAGGACTAAATCTTTGCATTCTGATTGGTTATGGCGAAATTTGAATTTATTCTAATAAGGGACTAACGCTAACTTGTAAGACATGGTATCTTAAAACTTGTTCTCAGGCCTTCACTGACGCTGCCCTCTGGATGTAAAAGTATGAGGCCCTAACCAAGACAAGTGCAGAACTAGCTCTTGTGTCTTGGCCCTATCTGGTTGGTGCAGTTGTATGTGATTCTAACCTAATCTTATAAGACAGGTATAGGCCTTCGTTATAACAGGTATAAGAACTTGTGTTAGGGTCTGCGTTGTCTTGGCCTTTGAGTTAAAATTGATTTTTAGCGTCATCTAGTTGTGTATTTTAAACTAGCAGTGTTTTCTGCAAAAAGTTGATCATGCACACCTCTCTTGCTACGGAACAATTGAAATACTAAAAACGTTTTTACTTATCAGAGTAGAAAGGTTGAAAAACGAATATTACACAGTAACTGGATTATCGTATCATTTATAACTAAACATGTAGTGAAAAACTTATCTACAAAATCAAGCATTGGTAAATTATTTATTCTAAAATACAAGAACATTATCGTATAAAATCCACATACATCCGAATGGTAATCCTGCAACGCAGTTTTGTTGTAGCGGAACCATTTATAATTATTCTCAAGGAAACGCCGCCCAAAGGAATCAAAATTTCCCCATCACCATTCTCGTCAATGTAGAATGCAGTCCAATGCTGACCTGGTTTGTTTGCTAGATCCGTGTTTACAATAATTGCACAAGGTTCAGGTGCGTGTCGCGGCAGCTGGTTAGAAGCACGTACAAGTCCAAACACATTCTTGTGGCTGGGGATCGATTTCAAACATTTCAACAGTTGTACCGCATACATTTTTGGAGTTGGTATGTGCCCAATCTTGGAGTAGTAATGCGTTTTCCAGAGCACACATAGGCTCCTAGATCTTATGGTTTAAACAACTATACGCATTTGCTTCCTTTTTCAATTTTTTAAGCGATGGGCAACCAATCTCGTCCAAGTTTAGTATTGGTTTGTTAAGGAATCTTAAAAACCGTTGTTTTTCACTACCCTCAACGTGAATTTGGTAAACGCCAGCAGAGTTCTTATCAAATCCTCTTGGAAATCGTTGTATGGTACATACCCTGACCGTCATTTCAAGCCGTGATATTTATCCTCTAAATACCTTATCCGCCTTGATATAAAATAATCTCGAGGTGACTTTATCAGCATCAGCAGTAAGGAACAATGATCTGTAATCACGGCAATTTCTTTCGGTATGAATTCATTATCAACACCTCTAAACCCTTGTACTTCCAAATATGCGTCCATCTTCTTTCACTTGCTGCTGGATAGTGAAGTTTCTGATCTAGAGTTGTCCCTTTTAACAGGCGAAATCCACTACCACATTCCGACTTTTAGGCGAAGGGAACCATTTCTAACTAAATTCCAGTGTGTGCTAGTGTTTGCAGACAAGTCAGGGGTTAGGTCGAAGGCCATTAAACAGTAGCCGTTGAGGTAACCGTTTCTAGATATATCGTTGCCCTCATTCAAAAAATGAATACCCGTACCGGAGAATAAGGTGTGATATGCACTTACATATAAACCATTAGCTGTAAAATATGGTTGTAAGGCCTTGGTAGGAATTTGTTGGCCGTTAATATATAACGACATGTAATTAATATTGCTGTGATGAAAATTGAATGGATTTGAGGGGTAATCACCGTTGAAGGCTTTATTTGTTACAAAACCTACGATACACCGTTTAGGTAGCTGCCCCAGAAAGATATTACCCAATGCTTTTCGCAGTATTCCTGTAGGTATAGTTAACACTTTTACGTCGATAACAGGATATTTTGACGCAGTTGTTTCTAAAGGTTTAGCGTGTGCAATTAGAATGGTCGGGTTGATTCGCATACGTCTCACTAGTAAACTAGCGTCCATAATTCGCTTCTTGTAATGTAAACCTCGCGCCGCCATTAGACTAAATGCATATCTTGATCGTACAAATTTAGCCTTTAATTCAACACCGCTTATGAGCAACTTTTCCTGATTAATTAAATCCGAGTGCGCGTGACCAATCATCTCGATTTGTTTGCTGATCGCTGCGTTTCGAGAAACCGTTATTTGCGTACCCCAGTGTATTCATCTGCCTAGCTGTATCGTTGTGCCTTAAGGTCCAACCTAGATGTAAACTCGTGGCCTCCTTTCCATAATTTAACTGCGTTTCGATATATGAGCGGCAGGCGTAGGTGTTGTTTGGTTGTGACACCATGTTCTGATTTAAGTAAACCTCCACTTGTGAGAAAAGCGAGTGCATCCAATTGTTTGCCGGTGCTACAACATCAGCGTCAGTAAGTGCTGTATAATCTTACTTCAGAACTTTAGCTGTAATGTACAACATGGACTGACTTAAATCTATGTAATCGTTTCCATTTCCGTGCACTACAAGTTCTATTGGGAAGTCATCACTAAGTGCTGATAAGCGCTTGTAAAATAAAAACTTGACGCATTCACATGATTGGGCATGTAGAAAAGTCATTATCTTAAAAATATATCGTCGTACGTAGGTTTCTTCTTCTTAGAGGCAACAGCTCTCGCTAGAGACTGGTTATTATCAGTCAGATGTGCTCTTTTATAGCCCGTACCCTCCACCATTTTGTCGATTTTCTCATCGGATTTATGTATAAGGTATCTACTTGCCTCGAGAAATCTTTCATGAAACGATTCCTTAACAGGTCAATCGTCTATGACGTCACCAAGAATATTAGCACCCGTTCTGAGAACTTCTTTTCCAATGGCCTTTGCACCAGACTTAAATAACGGTATTACACTTCTAAATATACTACCTAGCCAGCTTCCTATCCCGTGACCACGTTGATATGGGGCGCCTCTGTAGATGGAGCCGATACCGTTACCGGCCTGATTTATATAATATTGTTGGTAAGGAAGAACCATTATTGTACTTTCTTAGAGTGTAGCTTCAGACACGACATCCCAAGCTCGAATGGCATTGCTGCACCCGTATCTGTTTTTATATTAATCTCGACGCTTTCAAATTTCCGTGTCAGACGGGCATGCAGTGTGCAGGCGAAAAAACCACATCTTTATCACCTCCATAAGCGTAGTTTCAGAAGTAATATTTATTATAGGCATAAGCGGAGATAAAACATCCCCCACAATTTGCGGTTCAACGATGCCGCAATAAAAAAACATGTGCGTTGGTAATCCTATCCATATGCTAGCGGGGTGCGGGGTTTTGGTTCCATAGCTATGTTCTGATACGGCCGATAGCCCAGCTGTAAGACTAAACGTTGTGAGAATCCGAATAGCGAGAAGGAGGTTTTAATTTCGCAGTAACGCGCTTAGTTCGATTATGGTATTCGATTGTTAGCAGTTTACTTTAGCTCGTGATATTTACTTCGTTGGCAATTTCTTCAATGTTGGCATAATTCCCCGAGGCAAAAAGTAACACCATACTACTCGTCCTCAATATAAATGGATTTCTCGTTGTCGTGTTGGAAATCTGATGCAGCCTTTTTTAATACCGTCCCTAACCCGTCCTCTTCTCCTGGGGGTGGATCAGTTCTATAATAAATTAAATTGTCTGTCGCACTTACAGCGGCAAAAGAACAAGGGTACTGAATTTCCGAAAGACCCGTTAATCTTACTCGTTTTGGGAGTTGTATAATAAAGCTTGACGTCATATTGTCGATAAAATACGTCATGGAACTATTACTTAAGACGGTAAGATAAAACTCCATTTTATATACCTCTCTGCTGCGAAGCTAATACCCAGCTATTAAATTTGTCACTGTATCCACGCCACTTGACCAGGTATTGCTTATATCGTCCGTGACCTTTCTCAGCTAAAATCTTATCGACTTTGAATAGAACGTTTTATCAACCGTAACAACTTGCAACTCGTCTTCGTAACAGGTTCGTTATTAAGTTCGCTTATGCGATAAACTGGAGATCTTTTAATTGTAAAAATCTCCTCGCTACAGTTCGTTTCATATCTCTTCTCAAAGGTATACTTAGTTTTAGCGATTCTAACATGATTACGGCTTTATGTTTAGGATCACGTGATGTGCCTAAGCCTTTCGCGTACAGGTTATTCCACACTTCCAAAATGTTTTCATCGTTTACAGCCGCAGGGGCCATCTTTATACTTGAATAAAGGCTATTATAAGCAGTCACAAGTTTTTGGAGCACATCAATTTACCTGTAGGAATTTTTGTAGGTGAAATAACGCCACATATTTGTTTTCAATGTTTTATTAAATCTTTCAACTACAGATGCTTTTACATCAGGGTTATTTGTTACATAGAAAATGATATTTTGTTTCTTGAAAAAGTTTTGTACGCTGACTGCCACAAATTCCTTGCTTTTATCCGTCTGTACATTTGGCGGTGTATTACCACTTTCCGTAAAAAGTATCGGTGAATGCTTCAATTACAGATGCTGCTGTTTTCGTTTTAAGAACTCTCGCCCAGACCCTCTTGCTAAACATATCAATAACCGTTAGTATGTAGTTGTATCCAATATTGTGTTTACTTGAAGTTCGCATATTGCAAAGATCCGCTTGCCACAGCTCGTAAATGTTGCTCACAATATATTTATTTCCCGGAAACTTTTTTCTGACAGGTTTATGAACCGTATAAGCCTCCTCAGCCTGCAGCCATTTTTTCACTTCACCATATCTACCCTTTACAGCATTAACTAAAGGTGTTATACCCGAAAATCCGGTAGGATGCTCTGGATCATAGTATACAGCACCCATGTTATGTTCTCCACGTATCCCAATCTAGTGAGTCTTCTTTTTCGAACCGATCTTCGCGGGGTTTCTCTCGATTCACTATCGGCATCGTAATTCTCACCTATAGTTGTGAGGCTCGGTTCAATGTTAGGTGATACAGTAGCGTCACATCTTCGAATATTTCCGATAAACGCTTGTGGTATATTTATTTCTTTAATATATGTCGCAAACTGTCGCCAGCCGTGTCGGTTTGTAGTTTTTCGCTGTCTTAACGTTTCGTGAACCAGATCGACAAATTTTGGAATGACAAATGATCTCACCTCTTGTTGTGGCAGTAACTCTTTTATCCCAAAATACTTCACCGCCCGTATTCAGTATACGCAAGAAAGCCTCACCTTTCTTCCTGTATGAAACAGGCAGTGTTGATACTATCTCGTCGTCTGCCAGACCTTTGCGTATCGGTGAATCCCTGATATCACCATCATCACAGCGGATAGTTATACTAGCGGGTTGACAAGATTATGTAATGAGCGTTGAGAGACACATCTCGCTGTCCACGTCCTTGACGAAATATGTTTTGCGTTAAGAAAAACACGCTTAGATTTGTAAAAATGTCAACCACCGAACCGTTAATCTCGCGCATTAGATCGTCAATTATTATTAAGACCAGTTTTTCTCCTTAAAATTGTTCCATATCAGCTAATACTTTCTGAAATTTCATTGAGAGATCTTTGAATAATGGTTCCCATTCGCCGTAAAACCAGATAATTCTTTCAAAAGCTGTATCGCAGACAATTTCGATATTTTTTAGAAAGTCAACGATAAAATACGATTCCCACAACCAGATGGCCCCGCTACAATTGCAGAAAAGTGATGCTTAAACTGACCCTTTATCTCGAAACACTAATCCAGTATTCTATTATCATCACAACTTAAATACTAGCTGAAAAATATCTGCAATCACAGGTATACTTTGCCCTGTTTTAGCGTGCTTATCTCCATCAAGATAACCCTAGTTTGTTCTTGTATTTTAAATATTTACTAAAACCAACACACGCATCGTGCATTAACAATAATAGTTTGATTATATAATTTATGTCTAATTACCAGCTTACTTAATTTCCGCTAATTTATTTATTTTGAAGTAATTTGTGTGTGTGTGTGTGTTTGTGTGTGTGTGTGTGTGTGTGTGTGTGTTTGTGTGTGTGTGTGTGTGTGTGTGTGTGTGTGTGTGTGTGTGTGTGTGTGTGCGTGCGTGCGTGCGTGCGTGCGTGCGTGCGTGCGTGCGTGCGTCCGTGCGTGCGTGCGTGCGTGCGTGCGTGCGTGCGTCGCGTGCGTGCGTGCGTGCGTGATGCGTGCGTGCGTGCATGCGTTCGTGCGTGCGTGCGTGTGTGTGAGTAATTGAACATACAGATAAATCAGGTATAATAATGGATTGTAAAGGTGATGACCGTTTAGATAGAGAATCAGCTTGTATAAAACGCTAGGGTAGAAAATGTTTATTATTTCATCTAATGTTTTCTGCAAAATCAAGTTTCTAAAATATTTTTAAACACATTGATTAACACGTCACCACTTTCCAATCATAATGAAGTTGTATAGCTGTTAAATAACAAATGCATTCCATTAAAACGGTTTTACCATATAGGTGAAATGTTTTAAATGTATGTTGTAAAAAACAAAGCATGGCTTTATATAAATTCATATAAGTTCGCTCTAAGTAGTCTGCGAAAGAGAAAGGTAAATACGAGTTGCAGTAAGGTGATATAGATAATTAGGTTTGTATATTTTACATTCTAGATTACTTAATGATAGGAAAGCCAATAGCCACTTTTATATTAAATATCCATAAGTAAAAAGACAAAACGGTTTAGTGAACTGTACAAAATATTTCAATATGTAGTTTAGTTCCCCAACGCCGTTATTATTCGAACAGTTGAAATAAAGAACACATCTGAAGGTATGCGTATTATTTTTTAATACATATTTTACTTGATATTGTTCACTAAAAATGCCAATAAAGATGTTAATGTGTTATTACAGGGGTGGGGGGCTGTCATAAATCAAGCAACTTTGTATCAGCTCTTATTCTACCCATCTACTTAGTTAATCGCATAAAGGTGTGTGTTACGCTATTTTTTTAAGTCAATTAATAGCATCATGCAGTACGTATTTGTTGGTTTTAAACTTCGTAGTTATTGATTAGAATATAATAGTATACCGTTAAATCCCTTTGTCTTTTATTTCCGTTATAGCAATTTGGTATTTTCAACTGTGGCTGATTTTGAGCAAGCAAACTGTAATTACTTCAACAAATCAGTATATTTTGAATTGTAAGTTGGTTTTCCAAATGTACGCGTCCACGTGGGAGTATAAAAAGTGGAGTGGAAAGTGCCCCAGTGGACGATGCTTGTGACATAAAAAAGTGGAGGGGATGGTGTCCCTCTTCTACTTAGCGCTCCACTTAAACTATGAGAAATCAATATTGTTATCTAAAGTTATACCAATTGTACGTCAAATCGATAATTTAATATTAGAGAAATATATTATTAAAGAATAGATTAAATTTAAACGTGTTGTAAAGAAATAAATTGAATGCGTTTGATTTACAAACCGCACATGCATTTACAGAAATAAACTGAGACGAAGGTGTCACAGACCAGTTATTAGATACGTCAAAATTGTCAGAAATTATCCGGAAAGAGTATTTGTATTATATTCAAGGTTAATTAAACCGAACGTTTCTTCAAGTGTAATAAGTAGAGCCTTCGCTGGTTTAAATTTAGATTCAGGCTTTGTGTATTTAGTTGATATAGTATTCGGAAATAATTTAGGAAATCACACCAAAGATGTAATAAATGTGACAGAAAAATTAAGAAAGTAAATTTGATGTTAAATCCATTTAAGGGTGAGGTTTTGAAAAAAGAAGTGCACCGGCAGTTTCAGTATCTAGATTTTCGAAACCTCTATGTAATAAGTTACTTTAAAATCTGATGCGAGCAAAAATGCTTTTGTAACAGTCTTTTGCAGTAGTAACAACAAAAACCAATTGCGTACGCAAGGTAAAGCAGAATTAGATTATGCAACGATTCACGAAAAATTATTAGTCATTCTTTGAGCATTAAAACACTATCGACGATATTCCTTTAGGAGCAAATTTGATATTTTTGAAAATCATTAAAGTGTTAATCGCCATGAGACCTTGCATGTGATTCTACGTTTTTTAGGTTTAGTAGTGCTTGAGACCCGCCGTCCCTTTCTCTTGTAGTTAGATATTTGAAGCGTTGTGGATTTGGTTTCATGCGCACAATAATGTTGTACATATTCGAGCAAGATATGAAGTACAACATAATTTATATACATTATCAGGATTATCCTGTATTATATATTGCAAAAAAGCGTGAATTTATTATGTATGCATAATGTTAGGTTTTCACGGTTCACACCAGAGACGAGAAGTCTGGTTTACCGTACTGTGTGGCGGAAACGTTTATTTTTACGCCGTCAAACCTATCAGCCGAATCTCATCATAAATATGGTTAAACAGAAACCCAAATTAGATCTCGAAAATGAAAAAAAGGTGGAGCCCCATGGAAAGGTATCTTTTTGATGTTACTGCGATTAATGTGTAAACACAGTTTTACGAATACAGTATTATTAGTGTTAGATAACTTAAAGGTAGATGTAATAGCTCAAATAATGTTCGAGTTAGGTGATATAAAGTTAAGAAACATATTCGTAACAACCAGAAATCAGGTTAGGGAGCAAAATAGGGAAGCGGAATATACAGGTAACTTTGGTAATACTGCTGATGTAAGGCATAAACAACACTATAATGTAGAATTATTAAACAAACTTGTAAATTTAACGTAAATTAGAGCAATGAATTAAAAAAATGGACGGTTAGGGAAGAAGAACAATGTAAGGTTAGGTAACATGGCAGAAGAAGGCGATAGGTTAAATAACGCAATATTGTTTACAAACTTATGCTCTAGATGCTCATATCCCACAATTGCGGTTATAATTAAATAAATATGAATATCAAATAACAGAAAAAGGTTTGTATATTTGAAAAAGTGAAGCGCTGATAAATCAATTATAAGAAATTCACGTGAAGGAGGTGAAAATAATATACTAATATGCACACTATTAGGACATGTGCCATATCAAATGCTAAAGGAATAAAATGTACGACACAATATAATTAATAGTAAACGATTTTATATATTTCCAATAGGTGGATTTTCAGCGCGTAACAGAACCTTTATAAATGTAAGAAAATATTACTTTTCGGAGAATTTAAAAAGTGATGTAGAAATATTTATTGAACCTATAACTTCACTTTTCCTTCAGGTTTACATCTTCTTAACTGTTGAGATCATACCTCAACCCTTTTCTCGTTTTAAAGGCTTAATAATTATAAAATAAGTGATATCCTTTTTAAATTAATTTCCTCCAATCACACGACCATGCAACCCTGTGCTTTTTATACACGGTGGGCTATCGACTATATTTAGAAGATTATTACGGCACTCTCCGTTATGGCGACACCGACGTTTTGTGCACGTAGGACAGTGATAGTTGTAAAACCGAGTTTTACTCGTAATCGTACGTACTATACCATGGTTTAATCAAATTTACCCGGTCTTAATAACTGTACTTATTATCTGCCTCGATGGTGGAATGGCCAGAGTGCTTGCCTTCCACCCGAGCGGCGTGGGTTCAAACCTGGCGGAGGTAGCCGTTTTTCTAAAATGGAGAAGAACCAAAGCACTCCTTCTTCTCGGATAGGAAGTAAAACTGTAGGTCCCGTGGCAATACGATGATTGACACGTTAAAGATCCGTTACTACTTCTCATACTTTAACGGTGGAATTTCTTTAATAGCTCAAAATTCTAGTGACGGGTAGTGCTAATAACCATTAGTAGCTGATGCGCATAGAGATGCCTGACATATCCGTTTGTGTCTAGATCTCGGCCCATAAATACAAAAAAAAATATCTTAAAATATATATTATTTTATTTACATTCAGTACTTTCGTAACAAAGATTTTGCCCACAAATTTGGGTAAGCGGTTTTTTGATGCATCTAAAATTAATAGTGGTAAGGGTAGTTATAATGTCCATGATGATATGGGTAGTTATAGTGACCATGGAGGTTTGGGTATCCATGACCAGCGTAATGACCGTAACTGTAAGGATGAGCTCCATAATGATGGGAGTATCCAGGATAATTGTATGGGTATGCACCATATCCGTGAGCTGCTAAGTGAGATGGTAAATATTGTGGCTTGGCTTCTGGCTCAGGTGCAGCCAATGCCACGGCGACGAGGAATCCAAACAAAACGAACTGTAATAAATTCATAGATTGCTTAATTGTAAAAGATAATATACAGGAAAACAAACTATTTACCAATTTGAACATCTTTGAAGTGCTGCTTTGTGAAACTGTTGACACAAAACTGTAAATTGACAGGCTTCAAAAGTCCTTTTTATATCAGGGCAAATATAATTTGCATATATATTTTTTAATGTACCAAATCTGAAATGGATCAATTGGCCTTTAAAAATGATAGTTTAAGATTTACATAAATAATTGTAGTAAAATGTGGAAGTCGATCTTTGTGTCAAACACGTTTTATCATAATGAAGCGGAGAATATCTGCAAAATATCAACTTAATTAAATATATTTTTTAATCCATTAATTAAGTATTTAAATGTTTCTTTATGCAAGCAATTATTTTACATACCAAAAAACCCATATCATATCATACTTTTTGTTATATATATACACTACGCAATTTTTTATTACGAAATATGCACATTTATTTTTACAATTAATTAGTGATTGAATTCGCTATGTAATTATAAAACTTTATGACTTCCTTACAAACACCCTAATATATTAGTAAATATTGGGACTGTGAAAAAATCATGAATCAATGTCAGAAATAAATAAATCACTTTTTTAATTTTCTATTTAATTCCAGTCAAGACGGTAACACAGAAAAAATCACTTTACCAAATGGTCAAACAATTAGCTCGCATGCAATAGTATAAACGAACGTCTGTTTTCTCTTGTATATTCTGAAGAATATCAGCGGTTACTATCTTGCAGTACCTGATAATTTTTTCTCTCAACTTATCTAAGGTAGTTGGCTGCGTCTCGTATACTTTCCATTTCAACTATTCAGATTGAATGATAATCGGAGTACCATACTATAGGACTTACCAATCCATCAAACCAAAAAATTATCTAGCCACACCCGGACTAGTACTACTTCATGAGGAGGAGCTTGATCCTGTTGAAAAACTACCTCATTTTGCAACAAAGAGTCTATCTCGACTATGTGTATTTTTTATCTAGATCACGTGGCCCAGAACTACAACATTGATGCCTTCGTCATTGACTATTCCTGAAACTGCATATTTTCTTTTATGAACGATACCAGTTTCTATAAAGTAATTTAATAATTCCAAAACGTATTTACATCCCACATTTCTGCCTAAATGACTCATTGAAAACACGAGCAGCTCATTTTTCACGTTCCTAACAACTTTTTCAATCAGCTCTTGAACTGTATAGAGCATGCTCAGTATACTTCATATACAATTCAATAATAAAATGTAGCAGACTATCAACAACTCTTTCTTGTAAACAAAAACTTTTTTAGCTTAGGTTTATATTTCTTTTGTTTTGTTGTGTACTTTGTTTCAATGGTTATCGGTTTGAACGTTTGATAACGCGAATTTTTCTGTGTAATTTTACTTTCATGTTTTGAATTATAAATAAAAAATAAGAAACGCAATTTAATTTTGAGATGGATTGTTGTTTTTAGTGTCAAACATGCAACAAGGTTGAGTACAGAAATGAAGGGCCTTTCAAATAAGAGATTATTCGGCTAGCTTTCACATTTGAAATTTGTAACATGAGGGTTGATGTGAGGAGAGGCTGGTTGACATAGAGATAATTTTTACTTAAAATGTGTCTGAACTTGAAGGTTTGCGTGTTTCACGATTTTTTTACAGTACCAATTAAAACGTATATCACAGTGGCTCGTTTTAGCTGGAATGCACTGTATACAGGGTGACTCTTTTTCATTATTTGTATATGGATCTCAGAAACTATAAGTTACACATTTACCAGTAGTGATATAGGGTAGGTTCTGTACCAGTTTAAGGTAGCTCGCCTAATGTTTTGTATTTGGAGAATATGGCGAATTTCCATGTACATCGTAAGTGTGTGAGTGAGAAAGAGAATGTTTGGAGTAAGAATATTTGTAGCCAGTTCAAACTTTTCGAGGGAAATTTTTGGATCTGTTCATGGTGATCTAAAAATAGATATGTCAAGTTCATTGCAATTCTTAGAAATCTAAACATGGAATCAGTGTATGGAGGAAAAAGAATGAGAGATGCGAGAGAGAAGACGCACGATGACACAGACGTACGGACGACGCGACGACGACGCCCGACGACGACGCGACGCGACGTACGACGAATACGACGAGGCAAGCGACAAGCGACGGACGGACGCGACGACGGCGAAGACGCAGACGTACGACGCTACGACGAGAAGAGCGACGACGACGCAGACAGACGCACGACGACACGACACAGCGCAAACGCACGAACACAACGCACACACACACACACACACACACACAGATGTTAAAAATTTTTTAATGAATTATTCTTTTCATAAACGTGTCGTAAACAGATGTGAGTATTATAATTTGATATTCAACTGAGAAATGAAATTGCGTAACCAATAACTCATTAGATGTTATTTAATAACGTGTGTGTGTGTGTGGTGTGTGTGTGTGTGTGTGTGTGTGTGTGTGTGTGTGGTGTGTGTGGTGTGTGTGGTGTGTGTGTTGTGTGTGTGCGTGGTGTGTGTGGTGTGGTGTGTGGTGTGGTGTGGTGGTGCTGTGTGTGGTGTGTGTGTGTGTGTGTGTGTGCGTGTGTGTGCGTGCTGTGCGTGTGCGTGTCGTGTGTGTGCGTGTGCGTGTGCGTGTGCGTGTGCGTGTGCGTGTGCGTGTGGTGTGCGTGTGCGTGTGCGTGTGCGTGTGCGTGTGCGTGTGCGTGTGGTGCGTGTGCGTGGTGCGTGTGCGTGTGCTGTGCGTGTGCGTGCGTGTGCGTGTGCGTGTGCGTGTGCGTGTGCGTGCGTGTCGTGCGTGTGCGTGCGCGTGTGCGTCGTGCGCGTGTGCGTGCGTGTGCGTATGGTGCTGTGTGTGTGTGTGTGTGTTTGTGTGCGTGTGTGTGTGTGCTCCGCAGTGTTTTGAGAAAAAAAAACGGAACGCAGAGTCAGGCTCATTGCATAATCATTAGCATTACTTTCTTGCAGGTCGAGTACTTGATCTATAAAAATATGCTAAAGCGTTTTAAATTGAAAAACCAGTCTCTTTCATGTGTGTATGTTTTTAATCAATAAAAAGTTACCATTCAATTTTAGAATTACTCCTTGTACATATGATGCGCATTTAGATGTTTGTCTATCTTTTTTTTGTAATTTCTCTTTTACTGCTGTTAACATTGAGTTTGTAGGAATTGTGTTACAGATGCTAGACAATTTATGGCTACTATTACTAGATAATGAATGAATGAGTATTCATTGTAACCAATTATTGAAATGTTAGTGTAAAGAAAAAAATGTTTAATTTCTCTTTTTACTTCTATTGCTTGTGATAAAAAAATTCCTAGGATCATTTAACAGTTTCAAGAATGCTATAGGTGAAGTGATGAACTATATTATGAACAAAATAATTTTCGAAAAACACTTAAATATATTGTTAATGGATAGTTATTTTGTATTAAGCGTGCAAAATGAGTGTTTTTTAAATGGCACATGAGGGTGTTAATTTTTGGCGGAGACTTATCAAGGCCAAAAGTTCATTCCAATGTGCCATAAAACACGAATCTTGACACGAAATACAATCAATATTTTTTCTATAACTGCTATATTTCAGAATTTATTTGAACTTTGTTCGTGACTGGTGACGACTTTTCCTGTGCACCACTAGATATACAGGAAATAGCAAGTTCCGCCGTTTAGTATTTTTAGTTTTCATTAAATTAAAAGTATCATCTGAGTATTTTTTTATTCAAGTGATTGATTCTTGTAATTTATTTTGCTCCCTAGTGTGCAAAATATTTTGCGCATGTTGCCATGGGCAACGTGAAAAAATAGTTTGCGATTAAAAACTAACATTTCGCACACAGATATTAATATAAAAATACTAACATTTTTTGACAGTTATAGAAATAAAGAATTTAACCCTTAACATGAACTAAATGTTAGTATAAAAAGGACTATAATTCTCATAAGTTCGTGCTCAAATTTCTGGATACCACAGTAAATATTTTTTCAACCAGCCCCCCTCCACCCAATTTATAGAATTTTAAAAGGATTTTCTGAACTTGAACAGCATAAATCAATTTAACATTAATTTATTTTTTGTATCTTATTATTATAAACAAATCTAAGCCTAACAAAAAACTATTTAAACGCAAATTAATACTAGTTAACAAAAAAATAAACCAAAGCTTAAACACCTAAATTCTCTAACCTATGTAACACTTTTTGCGTATCATAAATGTTTTGGCGCACTTTTGCTACGAAATCATTGGTTTCCGTTAGCCTCTGCACAGTAGCCACTTCCGGTATCATAAAATTCCTGCATCGGGAGTGGTTCTAAGCGAAAGTTTTTTGCTGCTGCTATTGCACCAAAACATTGTGCAAGATAACTACTTTATTCTTGCTCAAGGATAATTTTGTTCTCTTACTGCTTGAAACCATTACAAAATGCAAATAAGTTCCTAAATGATACAATAACTTATATATATATATATATATATATATATATATATATATATATATATATATATATATATATATATATATATTGCTAAAAATGGAATTTCAAGATCATATAAATTTAAACCTGAATGCGGTTTATGTGACTATATAAGCCAGGTGCAGAGCAGTTTACACCAATCAGTACATTGTGCTAGTGATAAGAATTGTTTCCTTGGGATGGACATTTGGACTAGATTCGGAAATATAAATGACTACAGAAGTACGTTAGGTTTATTGCATAAATTTCAGAATGGGATAGGTTGACATCGTTCTTAATCCGTTTTTTTTTTATCGCCTCATTATAACGTTTACTAGCCATACATTCAGATTTACTTAAAGCCTTATTACAAATATACGTCCCTTTAACTTATATATGCAAAAAGAACACAACAACAACAATTAAGATCTTTATTTTTTTACTTATACAATAAAGTTCCTTAAACCTAATACATATAATTGTGTTCTGAGACAGTTATAACTGCATTTGCCAGCAATAAATTTTTTTACACACTTTTGTACGGTTCTGTAAAATGATTCTAGTTGAAGCATGTGTAATTTCATGTGATTGGGGGCACTACTATTATAAACAAAATGTTATGTTTGTTGTTTTTCTGACTGCACCCCAAATCTACTCATGAACACATCCTTTGTGTTTAGCAGTGTTTTATATTCTTGAATTCGATTTTCTTCTTCTTTCAAATACTCGTAAAAGCGGTGTGGTAGTGAGCATTTAAATTCCTCCGTTTCAACACTAGGCGTTCACTATACTTCGTATTCATTACTGTCACATTAATAAGTTTATATTTTTTTGATATCTCCAGGTCACATACATCATTACAGTTTACAATAGGTGCTTTGGTTTAACCCTGCTAATTCCACGTTCTTCCAAGTTACTAACTGAACAACAACATTCTAATTTTGTATTTACTCTTTCTCCTATTTTTTTATTTAACCTTCCAAGCTTCTACTTTGCTACGTATACATTATCTACCTCACTATTTTTACATATTCCTTATTACGCCTTGCTAATACCCAGCATATAATGACAATTTATTTTTTCATTTATTACATAATGTTATTCTCCTCAAATTTTTCTTACTTCTTTCATACTTATGCTTTATTAACTTATCATATTGCTTCTTCATACGACATCACTCCACACACTTTACTTTTGCTTTACTTTCATCTTTCTACCTCACACGTATTTCTACTACTAGTTTCGTCATATCTGCTGATCTACGGTATACCGAATATTGCGCACACCCGCACACAAGCACGCACGCACACTCACACGCACACGCACACACACACGCACACGCACACGCACACACACGCACACCACACGCACACGCACACCACACGCACACGACACACACACACACACGCACACGCACACGCACACGCACACGCACACGCACACGACACGCACGCACACGCACACGCACACGCACACGCACAGCACACGCACACGACGCACACGCACACGCACACGCACACGCACACGCACACGCACACGCACACGCACACGCACACGCACACGCACACGCACACGCACACGCACACGCACACGCACACGCACACGCACACGCACACGCACACGCACACGCACGCGCACACACACGCGCATACACACGCACACGCACACGCGTACGCGCAAGTGCACGAACACACAGATTATTAGAAACGTAAATATTAATGCATTATTGGTTACACAATTTTCTAACGAAGATTTGGTAAAAAGGGAGGTATAGAGATGGAAACTTCTTTGGTATTAAAATGATTTGCTTCTAAATAAGTAAACGTATGAATATATTTCAAATACACGTTAACTTAAATTCTCGGTAAGGAAACTTTATTTATAGAATTACATCAGTTTATGATACATTATTGAAAGAATAGTTTTATTTAAAAAAATTTAAAGCGTTTTTTGTAATAACTTGAGAATTAATAAAATCATAAAATAAAGCCTTCACATTCATAGATATGAAATAGCAGCTTTTCTTTCAGTGCGTGTTTCTTTACCCACCGTTTGTAATTTCTTTGTACAAGTTTCAAACGTTTACATACTCCCGTATAAAGTACATGAACGAGTCCTACTTTTTTTCTATTTTTTTTATTGATAAAGCACGTATACAGTGAAATGTAATCGCATTTTTTATTTTTTATAGCTGACAATATTATCCCCATAAAAGTATTGCTTTGCATTTATTTCTAAATATGGGAATAATACCACCCCTTTTCATTTGTTTAAAATCTACATTATTTCTTTCAGTTGTATCTAAAATTGTTTATAGAATTACATCAGTTTACGATACATTTATTAAAAAGAATAATTTTATTTGAAAAAAAATGTAAAACATTTGTGTGTGTGTGTGTGTGTGTGTGTGTGTGTGTGTGTATACTAACGTGAAATCGACATGATTTTGCATTCATAGCGAGATATGAATAAAGCTTTTTCTGGAATTTCGCCTTTCATCCTCTAAATGAAACGTAATTATGTATGAATGTAGAACAATCCATCGTATTTGTACAATATTTTCTATAAAATGCAATGTACTGTGTGTATTTAATGTAATTTTGAAAAATGAATCTACTCATTATCTATAAAAGAGGCTGTTTTTTTCAATTTAAGACGCTTTAACATATTTTCTTTTGAAAGTAATAACTGAATTAACACGTGAACTTGACTCAGTCAAATTCCAAGAATTGCTTGAACGATCAGTTTTAAAACAGCACCATGATCAGCATCATGAACAACGCTTTTCTTTGTATTTCACCTTTCATGCTCTAATTAACCTAATTATGTGTGTAAAACAATCTCTCGATAACATTCCCCACGTAAAAAATATTTGTTTAAGAATGAAACCTCTGGTAAAAAACTTAAAAGAAAATTTTATACATAAAAACAATTCAGATAACATTTTTTTTTTATTTCAAACAAACAAAAATTGCATTTTCGAAGGAATGAAGTCGTGTATTAATAAAAACATTCAGAGTAAATTATACCCTCAGATTTTAAGTATGAACCTTTGGTAAAAATCATAAAAATAATCCAAATAAAAATTTTTATTTCAAACTAATTTTTAAATCGAACATCCAATTTCACATCCCCCTGCCGCGCTAAGCTGAAGGTCCTTCACTTTTCTTTACATTTCATAACATTCCATATCCAATATGATGATGACCTTGACATGAACTGATTTTATTTTTAGATTTCTAAGAATTTCAATATGATGGCCTTGGCATATCTATTTTTAGATCACCTTTAACAGTTACAAAAGTTTGAACTGACTCCAAGAGCTCCAAATATTTTCACTCTCACTCCAGATGACCTTGACATGAACCGATTCTATTTTTATATTTCTAAGAGATCATCTTGAACAGCTCCAAAAATTTCCCACCAAAAGTTTGAACTGGCTCCAAGAACCTCAAAAATCTCTCTCTCTCTCTCTCTCTCTCTCTCTCTCTCTCTGTCCCCAAACATTCTCTTTCTCACTCGCACACCTACGAGTTATATGAAAATTCACCGTATTCTCCATATACAAAACAATAAGCGAGTGACCTTGAACTGGTCCAGAACCTACCCTACATCACTACTTTTGTATAAATGGGGAAAGATTTTCTTCTTTAGAAGGCTAATCCATACATGGTTTTGTTAATTTAAGAAAATGCATGGCTTACTAGATATTTGTAAAAAAGTAATATTCTCCAAAATCGTTTCAGCGCTTTAATTCGTTTATTTCTAAAGATAGATAAAAAATGTTTAAATACAATTTGTAGATAATTTTGTGTCGAATAAGGTGACCTTACTATTTTTTTAATTTTACTTAGCGTTTTGAAATTATGAAGCAAAGTTGAATTTTCTTAATAAAAACCATAGTTGGCTATGACATATTTTAATAGAGCATTTTATCTGATTGTAATGATGTAAGGGTTGTATCACCTATTTTAATACATAAAAACACTATACACGTTTTTCTATTATTAAGTTTAACAAAAATCATATCTTGCCATGGAAAACATAACAAGTTTACAGTAATTGTTCGAAATGTCCACCATTATAGTCGACACACATGCGACACCTTTTCAACACGGAGTTAACAGCCTCCCTAAGTTTACGCCCATCTAATCTGTTAAACGCATTAATAACAGCTTCCAGTAGCTCCTGCTGGGTTGGATATGGTCGCACATATACGAGATCTTATATTACTCCAAATACAAAAAAGTCTAAAGGTGAAAGATCAGGGGAACGTGCAACCCATGAAACAGGGCCATTTCTATCTACCCACGAGATTTCATTTAAATATATTTTAGCTTGCGCCTGATAGTGGGCTGGGGCACCGTCGTGATTTCAAGTTTAAGTCCAAATAAAAACAAATAGCCCAACAAGCTGCAAGCCAATAACACCGCACAACAAATTGAAGCAAAACTTAACCTGAGGTCGCCTTTCTCGTAATCAGCGAGGATTTTATTGGGCTTACAGTTGTTCATTATGGCGATTGAACATAACACAATTTGGAAAATGTGTTTCGTCGGTCCATAAGATCTGCATCGGAAAGTTGTTAATTTCATGGCACATATTTATGAACGAATTAGAAAAATTTAGTCTTCTTTTATCATCACCAAGGTGCAAAGTTAGTCCAACTGAATATTTATAAGGATGGTATTTATGCTGTGCTAAAGTTCTCACTACTGTGCGTTCTGAGATTGCAGCGTCTTGTGCAATTTGGCGTGTTTATGTAAATGGACTTTGATTAACAACAGCTAGAACATTATTTGCACGTTTTCATCAATGTTACCTCTATTTTTGGACTTCACAAAACTACCAAACTCTTTGAAATTGTTGTATCAATTTTTGTAGGTGTTTCAAAATGGTTGAGCGCGATCAAAATACAATAAAAAATAGCATTCGGCCGCTCGTTGACTGTTTTTGTTATAAATGGTATAACATTCAATCATGACAAGTTTCTCGAACTTTGCGTACACCATACTTAATTTTATAAAGCAACTCCACACTGACAAAACCGATAAAAAGATGAAGATGAACAACGCTTTACTTTTGTTTTCCATGGCAAGATATGATTTTTGTTAAACCTAATAATAGAAAAACGTGTATTGTGCTTATATTTATTAAAATAAGTGGTATAACCCTTACATCGTTACAATCAGAAAAAAATGCACTATTAGAATATGTCATAGCCAACTATGGTTTCCATTTCAAAAAATTTAACTTTGCTTCATTACTTCAAAATGCTAAGCAAAATTAAAAAACTAGTACGGTGACGTGATTCGGCACAAAATTATCTACAAATTGTATTTAAACAATTTTTGTCTATCTTTAGAAATAAACGAATTAAAGCGCTGAAACGATTTTGGAGAATTTTACTTTTTTACAAATATCTAGTAAGCCATGCATTTTCTTAAATCAACAATAGCGTATCTGGATTAGTCTTCTAAAAAGCAAATCTTTCCCCATCTGAGCAAATGTGTAACTCTTATGGTTTCCGAGATCCCTTACAAATAATGAAAAAAAACTCACTGTGTATAAAGGCTATCCTGTACATTAGTAATACGCATTTATACCAAAAGATTTAATTTAGTGATATAATTCTAAGATCTGTAATTAACAATTTTGACATTTTATTTACTATTACTACTTAAGACAAGCGTACCTTTTAAAACAACTTCAGGTTCAGCTTATTCATACCATCCCATTAAAAATTGTAAACAGATCATGTTTTTTTATATGCTGCGTTACCTAGTACCTATACTTAAATTCATAGTTTAACATTTGAAGATGAATGTCACTATTTTTGAATTTTCTAACTAAATAGGTCAAATGTGCGGACATCGGCATTTTAATAAATTATACTGACGTAATATGTCTATTATTTATGCAAATAATCTTGTTTGGATTTTTTTTACTACAATATATTATTATGATCTCACGGACAAGATATTTTATTTATTTTGATGCACCATAATATGCTGAAAATTAGAAAGAAAGTAAGGAAGATCTACTCTACTTTATCTTTTAGACAATTGTTAGTTAACAATAATGAATGTCTTAAGCATGTACTAAATAAGTTTTAAAGCAAATTTAAAATTAAATATCAATTAGTGACAATACCGAAAATGTATTTGTAAATAGTTCATATTGTTTATATTTAACTGGTTACAATCAACGATCCTATGACAACTATGATTAAACTTACCTAATCTCAAAGTTTAAACTTAAACAAGGGCACAGAATCTTTGGAAATCTTTGAAACATGTTTATAGTCTAAGCTATAACCGAGTATCATAACACATTAAAACCAGAGTATGGTAAACTAACCTTTTCATGGAATGGTGTATTCAAATGAGCATTTTGCAATATTTACAAAATTAGTCTTATGTATTTTTCAGGATTACACGAACTGAAAAAGTTTTTTTACATTATCTCAAACAATTTATGTTAACTATGATACTGCAATCTGTTATTACTCTTGTAGGTCTATTTTATAATAATTTTCCACTCAACCCAATTTAATAAACCCGGATCACATCTTAGTTGGCTTTCAAAAATTAATTAACGTAAATATCAGCAACAAAATTAAGTCAAAGATTTCTATTTAGCCATTAAATTCAAAATTAAAGTTATTGTCATTTAGTGGGACAGGAACAAAAATGACAATTACAGAACTAAAAACGAAGGATGTAAATCAGATACATATCATAGTCATTCGTATTCTACACAAACTAAGGATAGAAACAATATACAGGGTATATTTTAAAATCAC
The DNA here is from genome assembly GCA_036346205.1 of Vesta saturnalis. Lineage (NCBI taxonomy): Eukaryota > Metazoa > Arthropoda > Insecta > Coleoptera > Lampyridae > Vesta > Vesta saturnalis. The sequence continues at coordinate 1,565,412 of JARFJB010002165.1, read as the reverse complement.
CGAAAACGAAAACTGGAGATTCTATGATTCAAAATAAGACAAAAATGATCATAAACGCCTTTCCGAAATGCTTCCTAACCGAGATACAGGTTGATTAAGAAATTCTTTTTTAAGGTTTTTTTAAGATTCCTCAAAAACTACAAAAGATATTACACTGAGATTTGGTACACGTAAATGTCTAATTAAATACAATTAGTCAGATGAGTTTGAGTCAACTGAATCCATCCAGTGGCGTAGAATATTATAAGTTAATCAGTTTAAGTAAAAAAAAACGCACGCCCCTGGTTTTTTTGAAGAAATATTCAACATTTAATTCTGCAAATAAAATCATAATTAGTATTTTTTCGATTCGGCACGTTTTTGAAATATTTTGTATTAACATAAACGACCACATTATTCAATAAAAATCAAAATTTGTTTTATTTTACAAAAAAAATAACGCAGTTAACTATTAGGTACATTATTAAAGAGATATTGAAGGAATCAAAAACAAAACAATAAATATTTTTATACATATAGTTCAAAATGTCCTCCTTCCTTTTCAATGCAAGCTTGTATTCTTCTTAGCAAATGAAACCTAATACACTGAAAAATTTGTGGCATAGCCCTAATCTCATCGCATGCCATCTGTATGCGATTCCAAAGTTGCTCTCGATTATCAATTTGAATAGAATAGACACGAATTTTTCAGATACCCCCACACAAAAAAATCCAATGGGTTTAAATCTGGCGATCGTGCCGGCCACGGTGCTTCACTTCCTCCTCCAATCCAGCGTCCAGGGAATCATGCGTTTAAAAATTCCCTGACGTTTCGTGTAGAATGTGGTGGTGCACCATCATGCATGAAATACGTGTTGATTCTAACATCTACGGGTACGTGGTCAAACAATTCTGGCAAATCTTCTCTCAAAAAATTTAAATAGAATTCGCCAGTAAGTCTTTAAGGAAAACGGATAGGTCCGATTAGGTGATCGTCTAGTATACCAATACAAATATTTTCGCTAAATCTATGTTGGTGAGCTGTAATTACAGTTGGATTCTGATTTTCATCTAACCATTTGTGGGAATTACGCAAGTTTATTATTCCATTTCGGGAAAAAATACACTCATCAGTGGTCAATAACTTTCTAACAAATTGTACATCTTCAGCATTTTTATTTAAAAACCATTTGCAAAAATTCATTCGACGAGGATGGTCAGCAGGCAATAATGCATGCACTTTTTGTAGGTGAAAGGGATGTATATTTTGTTCTCGTAATACTTTCCAAGACTTGCTATGCGACACACCAAATTCTAAACCTAACCCACGCGTACTTATTGATGAATTTTCATAAACTCTGTCTAAAATTTGTTCCTCAATTTCAACTGGTACACGAGTATTTCGTCCGGAATTTTTCTTTCCTTTTAAACTTCCATACTCTAACAAGCTACGATGAACGGTTCTAAACGTAGTATGATTTGGATGTCTTCTATTTGGAAATCTTTGTTCATAAAGTCGAGCAGCTTCACGAGCATTGCAATTAGTATTACCATATCATAAATGCATATCGACCAGTTCTCGTTTGGAATAATTAATTTTTTCACAGTAATTAGACACAAACAATGAATTACAAAACATGCGTAAATGCAACTATTTTAGCAAACATAAGATACGTAACTGTCAAATGCAAAGCACTCTCTGATTTATTTAATTTGGTTATTACTGAATAATGTAGTCGTTTATGTTAATGCAAAATATTTCAAAAACGGGTGCCGAATCGAAAAAAATACTAAGTATGATTTTATTTGCAGAATTAAATGTTGAATTTAACAAAAAAATATATTTCTTAAAAAAAAAGCAGGGACCTGCGTTTTTTTTACTTGAAGTGATTAACTTAACATATTCTACGCCACTGGATGGAGTCAGTTGACCCAAACTCACCTAATTAATTATACTTAATTAGACATTTAGGTGTACCAAATCACAGTCTTTTGTAGTTTTTGAGGAATCTTAAAAAAATTATTTTTTAATCAACCTGTATCTCGGTTAGGAAGTATTTTCGGAAAAGCGTTTATGATAATTTTTGTCTTATTTTGAATCATAGAATCTCCAGTTTTCGCTTGTCAGTGATTTTAAAATACACCCTGTATATAACATACTAAAATAAATGTTCTTTCAATATTTGGAGCTGTAGTCACCCATTAAGGTGTTATAAAATTATCCTAACCAATTTTAGGTTCAATTCTCTGCTTGACCATCGAAATACCACCAGATTTGAACGTTTATAAATATTTAATGGCAATTTTGTGGTGTAGGACGCGTGGAAAAACATTTACTCTTCCCTATAGTTAAAAGCGAAATTAAGCCAAATCTGCAGAAAATGGTCTCCAAATCTACCACTTATGAAATACACCGTTTATCGAGTTTTTCACGAAACATACAAAAGCTCTAGTAAATCATTACTTAAAAAGTTTAAGTTGCTATCAGAAATAAATCGTTCAATATTCCTATTGCTTAATGTCACACTTGGCTATCAAACTCCGGTTATGTTCATTAGCATCTGGCATCCAAAGAGGTTTGAAAAATTACGAACTTTACTGCGCATTTGTCTTCAGTAAGTTACTTTATTTCAATCTGCAATCAAAATTAGCACCCCAGATGGGGGTTACGTTTGAGGAGCTTGTTACCTTCTAAGATGCCATGAACTGATGAATTACTTATACTTAAAGTCAAAAACGGCTACTATAGGTCTTAGCCTTAACATAAGAAAGAGCATTTCACGCATTCTTCTCTTATACGCAATTGTCTTACCAGAAACTAAAATACTCTGCGTTTTCTGTACAACCCTGCAGACAGTCCGCAAGCATGATGGTACTAATTGTAAACACGCTTTTAAATAACAGTACGCTAAGTTATTACTCACATAGCAATTAAGCTTTTCCTTGCCGTTAGTTTCTTTATTTGAACATTGATAACACAACATAACATGACATTAACTCCATTCCCTTGCGCGGTAGGCAAAACAATCCCTGCTTCGTTTAATTCGAAATCATACATTCTAGTGCATTCAGCCAAGTTTTACGCGACCTACCGGGTCCAGTCGTTCCTCTAACTTCACTCACATAAATATTCTTTGTTAATCTTTTGTTGTTCATTGTTTCGATGTGACTAAAGCAACGTAGTATACTACTTTCATACTAATCTATCATCGTCCTTTCTACGAGAGACTCCTCATCATAAACTCATTCTTCCTCTTATGCCTTCTCGCCTTAGCGCACGCGCCTGTCAGAAATCTCATGCCCACGACATTTTTTTTTCTTTCGTGCTTTTTTTTACCTACCCATGTCTCACTTCGATACACTACTGACAGGACAAACGCGCCCTTATAGATTGCTCGTTTCGCAGCTACGCTCATGCTTTTATTTTCCATTATCGTTCATACATTTCCAGCATTGACCCGTCGTCCAATCTCGCTATCCATTATACCATATGCAGTAAACATTCTGCCCAGATCTACTAACCCGCCCACTTGTTCTGAAATTTTATCATGTAGGGTAAATACTCTAATCTTTTTCACCTTCCCGACTGAACACCACAATCGGGGTTTTGTTCACGTTTACCTTTAGGTCCATGCTCTCACAGACTACCCGGTCATATGCTCTTTCCAGATCTACAAACGCACAGTACAGCTTCTTTTCTTTACACTAACACACTTTTCGATCACCTGCTGGAGAACCACCATCTGACCAACACATCCTCTCAGTGACATGAAGCCACCCTGCACATTCCAAATCCTAGTTTCGGTAGTTTCATGCACTCTATTTCTCAGTATTCTTCCAAATACTTTACCAAGTACACGGAGCAGACTTATTCCTCTGTAGTTCTTGCAATCGTTCTTATTCCCCTTATCCTTATACAGTGGTACAATGATCGCGCTCTTCCAATCGCTCGGCACTTTTCCAAACTTAAGGCATGCGTTGAACAATTCACACAATCCTGGAATAAGCTTTGCACTTTACAATAGAGCCTTCTCAGTTCCAATTTTTGCAAAAATCGTTGCCATGTACGCGTCTTTTTTCTTACATACTGCTTTTTCTTTCGATTCATTTCACCATGCACATTTCTTTGTCTACCTATAATCGAACTTCCACATATCTGCACGGAAAAATTGACAAAACGGTCTTTCAAGCTGATCCATGCACTTTCAACATATCGCAACATACGAGCACACGCCTTTACGCACACGCGCACACGTCCACACGCGCACAGGTGCACACGCTCACACGCACTCACACAAACACGTACATGCGTACACACGCATTCACGCTCATGCGTACACACGCACACCGATACACACGCGCACGCATGTACGCATGCACGCACGCACACACACACACACACACACACACACACACACACACGCAACACGCACAATACACACAACACACACAACGCATATCTTCTGTACCTGTATACGTATATTTAGGTTGTAAAGGTAAACAGATGTCAGTACATTATATAATATACATAAATAATGTAATCAAGGGTCTATTCTGCTTACTTAAACTATATTGTGATGAAGCAGTAAGAATTAGAAGAAAAATTAATGACAGGCACAATGATGGTAATACTCCACAGTAACATTTAAATATGCGGTCTGGCGATAAATGCTTTAACAATTAAGAAATGAATTAAATACCTTCGCAATGTGCTTATCTTGGTAACGAAAGGTACGAAACTCTGTATTAGGCGCGTGCACAAACGCAAACTGTAACTGTTCCTGTATACAAAAACAAATAATGCGCAAACTTCTTATCACTTTACCCTAAATTAGCAGTTTACGATAGATATAGTGAACCGTAGCTTTAAGTTAAACATGTACATAGTTTTACTCTCTCACTTTCTTTAGCATAAAAAAATCTAAATAAATCATACTCCACTGGAGAAACAGCTGACAACAGAACAATCAAAGTTAGTATATTTTAACTACAAAAATACTTACGTATATCCAAGAATCCTTCTATATCTGGAATTTGGCGCAAAATCGTGAAGGGAGGGACAGAATTAAAACGTACCTTCTTAAATGCTAGCATGAACGGTAAAGATATAGCCTGTATTTTGCTTCTAATTGACAAATTATACTAATAACACTCTGGGACACTCTTCATCTTTCTACACACACGGTAATTATAGCCGCCTATGACCCAACAGTACAAAAACAAACCTACGTCAAAATGAAATCAAGTGTGAAGAATTTTTTTTACTTACAGTATTCCTGAACAGGTTAAGATTTGCTTAACGTTCCGAAGCACTCAGGAACACTAGGAAGGTTTAGGGATATCGTTAGGTTGCTGAGAAATGTTTGTTATGTTGCTTAGATCTGCATAGAAAGTCCAGTTTACGAGCAGCTGTTTTGCTGGCTCACAAAAGGTGGTCCACCCATGAAAGGTTCAGTGATATGGACGTCACTAACATTGAAAGAAAATTTGAAAACTTGAGATCCAAGTCATTCATATTTAAAGCAGGAAATGGTCGCTCTTTCTTGGCGAGCACAAGGCTACACTGGTTTTTTTCGGCGTTGAACATGAATAGATTATTCCTAGTAACTTCTTTCGAAAAGAAGCCATCGACGACAACGCGTATACGTCTTTTGTCAAAAGAGCTGGAGATTCAATTGATGAGCGTTTCGGATAAGCCGATCGAAGTGAGCTTGGAAAGTAGGCACTTGTGCCAAATTTGGTCAAAAGCCTTTGAAATACCTAAAGACACTACGACTGTTTCACCAGACGTCTCTAATGTGTTATTCCAAAGTTGGGTGACATATGAAAGAATATCACCCGTTGAACGACTCTGTCTGAACCCACACTGGTAGTCGTTTAGGAGTTTATTGGATTCGAGGAACGAAAGTAGTTGGTGGTTGATGGATTTTTCCATTATTTTCGATAGAATGGAAGTGATAGCTATTGGTCCATAGTTTTAGGGATCGGTTTTGTCGCCCTTTTTAGAAATAGGTTGGACATTTGCCAACTTTCACGATGAGGGAAACTGTCCAGATGGCATGGAGATAGAAAAGGGTTTGGACAATACAGGTACTATCTCGGGGCAGGATTTTTAAGGACGATAGCTGGAATACCGTCTAGGCCAGTCGCTTGTTTGAGTAAAATTTATTGATAAATGAATATAGGAACTTGTATTGAAAATTGAACAGTTTCATGGCGTATGGGGTAGATTTAGGAGACGGAGCAATTTTATAAAGCTAATTGGGACATGAATTTGGTGTAAAGTAATCGACAAATAGGTTGACTTTTTCAGCAGGATAAGAATACGTCGCGAGACGTCAAGGGAGGAAAGGAGGTGTACTAAAGTATTTGCTGATGGCTTTAGGTAATGACCAAAATTTACGACTACCCAAAGGACGTGACTAATTCTTTGCATTTACTTTCTTCAAACATCTTTTTGGCCTTTACTACTGTAAATTCTCCAAGAACGTTAAAATTCATTTAAATATATTCATTAAATTTAATTCAATGCAGAATACTGAATAAATAGTTGCTCAATAAATTTTGAAAACATAAGAGTCCATAAATACTGACAACGTCTACTCAAATGTTTAATATTACAAAAATAATAATGTAATAATACCCAAATAATATCAAACCAATTTTGAAAATGTAATATTTAAAATTTAAAAAGAAAACCGGGTTTACTAAGCCCACTGCTGTTCCTAATAGTAATCAACCAGACCATCCACGAATCTACAGAAAGAAGATTTAATGTGAATGTAAGAAATTGGAACCTAGAGTCCATACACATACAGTGTGTCATATACGCAGATGATATAGTACTGCTAGCAGATTCATCAAGAAAACTACACCAAGAAATAGATGATTGAAATAGAGTTATTTAAAGGAAAGGAATGAAAATAAACTCAAATAAGAGCAAAGTAATGAAAATGGAGAAAAACGAAACAAACGAAAACACAAGAATAATGCGCAATGGGAAAGAACTAAAATGGGTCAATAACTACAAATACCTGTGAACGATAATAAATAAGAAGTGAACAACAGAACAAGAAATACTGAACAGGATTGATAAAGCAAGAAAGGTATATTACGCAATAAATAGACCAACAGTAACGAAAAATAAGTAAGCACACAAACAAATTTAAGAGTGTATAGAAGCATAGACATTCCATCACTGATATATGGTGCGGAAAGCTGGACAATACAAGATAAGATCAGAAACAGAATAATAGCGGGGGATGATATATCTAAGAATAGTACTACGCAGAACTAAAAGAGATGGTATAAGAACTACAATAACCAGAGAAGAACTGGGACTGGAACCACTAATACAGGAAACAGACACAATACAACTTAAGTGGTATGGACGTTTAGTGAGAATGACAAGGATAAGAGAACGAAGACGAGTACTGGAAGCAATGCCATACGGAACACGAGGAAGGAGAAGGCCACGCGTAACATTGGAGCAGAGCCTGGCAAAGACAGTGGAACAAACGGGAAAGAACCTAAGAGAAATAAAAAAGACTAGCAGCCAACCGTGACAGTCTCCGAAAATGAGTAGAGGACCCGACGCTTTAGGGCAGAAGGGAGGAGGAAAAGAAGACGAAGAAACAAAACCGAGAACAATCGAATTCAAAATATTGGTCTTAAAGGTCATTTTGAAATTGTTCTAACATAACAGCTATGAACTCAGAACCCAACAATAAAACTCATACTGTACCTACTATACCAAATTAAGACAAGAGTGTGATTAATACCGGGTGTCAATTTAAAAAATTACCAGACCTCATATCTTCGAAACTATAACAAATAAGTAAAATTTCTCGAAACCGTGTGTGACATATCACTGGAAAGTCCTTTAAAAATTCTATTCATCGGTACTAATCAAAATGTTAATTAATCTATTATTTTGTTGAAAGAAGCAAAAAAAGTTTCAGTAACTTTAGTTGTATGTTTTGTATTTACCGCTACTAATATCAAATCAAATCACTACTTAAAAAATGTGGTAAAAATTACGACCTGTGGGTGAAAAGACCCTAAATATTGTTTATTTATGACAGGATTTCTTATTAAAGAAGCTTTCAGATAAAGTAGGCGCCTTTTTATTAAAATTTTACACCTGTCATTAGTTCTGTTGTGATTCTGTAATACTTTAAACTCTAATGAATTTTTCATTGATGGTTTACACAACCGCCGAACGTATTGAAATTATTTTTATTTATTGTTCTAAAAACCGTTGTGCTCGACAAACTACTACAGCATTTGGTGCATTGCATCCTGGAAAAAAAGGAAGTCATTAATATGTATTAGACCTAGTTTTAAAATTTGAGCAAACCGGATCAGTTATCAATAAAAAACAAATCAACCTCGACTCCTACTGCTCAAATTGAAGTTCTTGGTCAAACTACAATAGATCCCGCTTCCTCACTTCGTCGGATATCTAAATTAACGGGGTTTTGCCATGATATGGTTCGCAAAGTGTTGAAAATGCACAAATTTCATCCTTTAATCCATATCACTCAAGAACTTGGCAATGATGATTCAGATAGGCGACCTGAGTTTTGCGAAATTATGATCAGATGAACCTGAGTTAGTGAAAGATATTTGCAGAGGCGCATATACCTTTTACCTTAACGGTCATGTCAACAAACAAAACTGTCGTTATTGGACGGGAAAGACAATACGATGTATCCTGACATTAATGTCTGGGTAGGTATTGTTAGAGGTTGTATTATTGGAGCATTATTTATTAATCAAAATTGAAATAGGACACTCTATTATCAAATGTTGGAAGAAACAATACAGTCCCTTATAATTCACGAACTGGATAATCAAAGAGATAAGGATGATGGACTAGTTTCGAATGGCAATTTGTTACGTTTCCAACAAGACGGGGCCCCTCCACATTGTACACTACGTGTTAGAAACTAATTAGCGCCCAGTTATGAAGATCAGTCAATTAGGAAAAGAGAACAAGTGGAATGGGCACCCCGGTCTCCATATTGGACTGCATTAGATTTCTTCTTAAAATCTGTGGTCTATAAAACTCAGCCCCAGCCTATTACAGATTTGAAGCAACGAATAATTAAAGAGTGGCGAGATATTACGCGACAAACCTTTGAAAATGTACGACATGAATTCAGGAATAGACTTTATTGTTGACTGTGTATTGTCTTTGTGAGTGAATAATGGAAGTCATTTTGAGTATCTTATCTAGATTAGATTCTATGATTTTTGACATGAATGTATCATTCTTTATGGGTTATTGAGATTTTCTGTTGTTTTAATTACCCATTTGTAAACGTAAGCTGTTTTTGGTAAATAGTACCTGATTTGACATTTAAAACAATAAATTTTAATAATTTTATTTAATTACTATTTTTCGTAGTATTTGAAAAATAATCGATTAATTAACATTTGGTTTGCTACTTATGAATAGGGTTTTTAAAGATCTTTCCAATAATGTATCCCAAATGGGGTAGTGCAATTTAAGAAAAATTGAGGATCGGTGGCTGGAGCCTAAGGGCTGAAGCAGAAGATTTCTATTTGAGTCATATTGGTTCCCCATCAATGTTCTAGAAAGGTTTTCGAGAAATTTTACTTACATATTAAAGTTTCGAAGATATGAGATCTGGCAAGTTTTCAAATTGACGCCCTTTATAATCTCACATATGAAGATTAAATATGGTCTACCCAAAATATGCAGTTAACAAGAGTGTAGAAAATCTTTCTAATTTTCAATTTAAAAGTGGATTTCTGAAACGATCACGCACTTTTACTACATTCACAAATAACACCTTACAGTACATCCATCAGTCGGATAATATACCTATACTTAGGGAAGCAATCGTGTGCAACTCTCATTTACACGGTCTAAACATGTGCCACTAGTACAATATAATACGAAACAAGTCCAATTGCTCTACTGGCAGATGTTTACAGCAATCACATTTTCTAATCCAAGGATTAAGCTTAACCGATTTAAGGCCCACTTGTATAGTACAAGTTTAACAACATTTTAAACCAAGCTTTGGGTTAAACCAGGTTTAGTCATTTATTTGCTTTGTTCAGTGTGAGTTTAAGCGTTAAACTGCGTTTATACATAGTTTAACTTAAACCATCATATTTGAGGGTTTAAGAGCAGTTTAAGAGGTTATGTACATATGTACAAAAACTCGCTTACCATTCACTATTTAATATAATTGTCGGTTTATAATAGAATTACCATTTTAAGATGGAATTCTTGGGAGAATTAACCGACGATGAGGATTTTCTTGAATATGTGGACCTTATTGTCCATCCTCGTATACCGCGAGTATTTAGACCAAGAACTCTTCATTTTAATAAATAAAGTTTAAAGAAAGGTTTCGTCTTTCTAAAAACACGGTAACATTTGTTATTGATCTTATTGCAGAAAACATAGCATAACACAAATTGGTAAGTAATTTTGAATTACTTGCATATTATGTAGTTATAGCAATTACCAACTTGTGAAAATTATTGTTAAAGGAACCATGCTGTAACTCCTTCCGAAATGGTTCTTGTAACTCTTCGCTTTCTTGCCACAGGTAGCACACTACAAGCTAACGGTGACTTTATTGGCATTCACAGTTCAACCACAAGCAGGATCGTTGACAAAGTGTGTCATGCTATAGCAGGACTTGATCGTCAGTTTATAAAGATGCCCAATACTGAAGATGATATTAAACGGGTACGGCAAGATTTCTATGGCATCTGTAAATTTTCCCGTTGCATAGGAGCGATAGATTGTACTCATATAAAGATACAATCTCCTGGAGGAAATGGTGCAGAAATTTACAGAAATCGTAAAAGCTTTTTTTCGATGAACGTTCAAGCTATTTGCGATGCAAAATTAAGAATACAGAATCTATTTTGTAGATGGCCGGGATCCAGTCAAGACTCAACTATTTTCAATAATTCTACAATTAGAGCTAAATTTGAAAACGGTTTAATGGGCGATAATTTAATAGTAGGTGATGCTGGTTATGGTATTAAGTCATATTTAATTACACCATTGAGTAATCCAGAAACTCAGGCTGAACAGTTATTTAACGAGGCACAGATCAGGACTCGTAACCCAATCGAACGCTGTTTTGGTGTCTGGAAGTGTAGGTATCCTATTCTTGCATTAGGCATAAAATTGAACAAAAGTAAAGTTGAAGCAATTGTTGTTACAACAGCAATTCTTCATAATATTGCTTATTTGATGGTACCGATAGTGACTACTGAAGAAGAAGCTGCTGTCCAGTTGATTAATAATGCAGAACAATTTCAAGAATTAGAGCAAGTGGGAAATAATACAAGACTTGCTCTAATTGAATATTTCCGAACGTTGAGATAAATTTGAAAACAATATAACGGTTAAAATTTATTTATTTTTAAGTAAATGTATACATGGTTAATTTATGCACATTTATGCTCGGTTTCACAAACATTTAAACTGCGATTAAATTATTTAAGCCTATAGTATTTAATCCCAAATTTATAAATTCAAATAAAAAAAAAACATTTTTCTGAAGGAAATTATTTTAATTAATGCCTACCGGTTTCGTACTCTTCAACTGCGTGCATCGGCAGGTCAAATTGAGGGAAATTATGAAAACAAAATTAAGCCGAAATCTCACAGTTTAAATGTTTGTGAAACCGGGCATTACTTCTGTTTATTTTGAAGCTCGGTAGCCAAAATTTGCATTTTGAGCAAATGCTCCTTCTCCATATATTCCAACTTCTTTAAGGATTCTTGCTTCATTATTTCAATTTTTTTCTTCGATTCTTCCTCCAATAATAATAATTGTTTTTCAGCAAGATTCATTTTAACAGCAACCCAGGCCGAAATTTTATCTTTTGCCGGGGTGCGTTTATTTATAAAGTTTTCTTTTTCTGTAAAAAAATAAATGCAATCAATAAAAGTTACAATAAAAACGTATAAAATAAATAGATACAAAAAATAAAAACGTGTGTGAAAACAGTGTTATGAAGAAATTAACAATTTAAACCTTTTACCATGTGAATTACTACTATGTTGAGAAACTTTAGTTCTCAATGGGACAGCGTTAGGAGTACGTAGCATTTGTGGCGTATAATCACTCCAGTCTTTGGATTGAGCGACTGGAATAATTTCATTGGAAGAACCTATAAATATACATGTTGACATTATGAATTAAAAAAAAAAATTACAAACCTGGAATAGCTACGATGTCGTTGTCTGGCTTGTTCGTTTCATCTAGCGGATTAAATATTATAATGTCACCAGTGGTTGACTTTGACAAGAATTGACCAGCATTTACTAACCCTAAAAAGAAAGCAAAATAGTAAATAAAGTCATATTTGCAATATTAATATCTTTTACCTTCACTATCATCGTCAGATTCTGATAAGAACCCTGATAATCGGTTACCCAGAAGCTCTTTAATTTCGACAACTTTCCCCACTAGTGCTATTATATTCTTTAGCTAAATCGTTCCACGCAGCAGCTTTCGATTTATTGGTCATCGTGTCTGTTTTCTTTGACTCGATGGTGTTTTTAAATTTTCGAACCAAATTTATTAACAGTAGTTCTTCTTTTGTACTAAAATTAGTACTCCTTTTTTTTCCTTCCATACCTAATTGTATATTATAATCCAACACCAGTCTAAAGTACAGACGTAAAATAATAGGTTCTACAATGTTATAACGCAGCAACTAAAAAATTACTAAGCTAAATTGATATCCTATACCAAAACAGTATAATAGCAGTGGCGAGACTAGGGGGGGGGGGGGTGCAAGATGTGCCAGGCACACCCCAGGAAAGACGTGACACCCCAGAAAAACGGAGCACTTCCCCATTTTTCATTCTTATCTTAAATTCCATCTAACAACTTAATTCGTTAAATCTTAAACCATTGCGATAAACAAACGAGTAGTAATAGTGACATAGTGATAAGTACAATTATTAATTATTATTTATTATGTAAGGACATTAGAATATTCGTCATTCGAGCATAAGTTGTATCGGTGAAATAATATTTGTTTAGCTAAGCGGCGCGGCGGCGGTAGACTGCTGACTGTGACTGTGCTGCTCTTGGAATTGTTTTGGTTCATGATACTGATATGCGTTGGGTGTTGATGCATAAACAACAGCATGTATAGTTCCTCTTTCACGATGTAGTAAACCCAGCAAGCATAAAGACGCCGCAAAGATTAGTAGATTAGATTAGTTTACATACAGTTTACATTAACATTCTAAGAGATAACTTTTTATAAAGGAAGCGAGACTTGAAACTTAATAATAGTGTAACATACCGGAAATGGTGACTCATTATTCCGAACAATCTAGATGTACGAATCATAATTACGATGCCTCGGCAGACGCAGACAGCAGCTTACGTAAATTATTAGTCATCGAACTTCTAGAAGATTCGAGAAGGGTTGCTTGCGTCATCGGTACCTATATAAGCAACGCTGCACCGCACGATGAATTCATGGGGTTAGTACTTGTTATAGTTATGTTTAATGTTTTATGTAATATTTTTTTTTTTTTTTTTTTTTGGCGTCAACCACTAGGGTTATTAGCCACACATCTAAATTTTGTCATAACAATGTTACTTTGTGTTATGTATTATAAATTACGAAAATGATTTATTAAATGCAGAAATTGAAATATCTTCTTCAACTTTGTTCCGTCTAATTCTTTCAATGCATTTTAAAGTTAATAGTACCTGATTTGACATTTAAAACAATAAATTTTAATAATTTTATTTAATTACTATTTTCGTAGTATTTGAAAAGAATCGATTAATTAACATTTGGTTTGCTACTTATGAATAGGGTTTTAAAGATCTTTCCAATAATGTATCCCAAATGGGGTAGTGCAATTTAAGAAAAATTGAGGATTGGTGGCTGGAGCCTAAGGGCTGAAGCAGAAGATTTCTATTTGAGTCATATTGGTTCCCCATCAATGTTCTAGAAACGTTTTCGAGAAATTTCACTTACATATTAAAGTTTCGAAGATATGAGATCTGGCAAGTTTTCAAATTGACGCCCTTTATAATCTCACATATGAAGATTAAATATGGTCTACCCAAAATATGCAGTTAACAAGAGTGTAGAAAATCTTTCTAATTTTCAATTTAAAAGTGGATTTCTGAAACGATCACGCACTTTTACTACATTCACAAATAACACCTTACAGTACATCCATCAGTCGGATAATATACCTATACTTAGGGAAACAATCGTGTGCAACCCTCATTTACACGGTTTAAACATGTACCACTAGTACAATATAATACGAAACAAGTCCAATTGCTCTAAATATCCCCTACTGGCAGATGTTTACAGCAATCACATTTTCTAATTTAAGGATTAAGCTTAACCGATTTAAAGCCCACTTGTATAGTACAAGTTTAACAACATTTTAAACTAAGCTTTGGGTTAAACCAGGTTTAGTCATTTATTTGCTTTGTTCAGTGTGAGTTTAAGCGTTAAACTGCGTTTATACATAGTTTAACTTAAACCATCATATTTGAGGGTTTAAGAGCAGTTTAAGAGGTTATGTACATATGTACAAAAACTCGCTTACCATTCACTATTTAATATAATTGTCGGTTTATAATAGAATTACCATTTTAAGATGGAATTCTTGGGAGAATTAACCGACGATGAGGATTTTCTTGAATATGTGGACCTTATTGTCCATCCTCGTATACTGCGAGTATTTAGACCAAGAACTCTTCATTTTAATAAATAAAGTTTAAAGAAAGGTTTCGTCTTTCTAAAAACACGGTAACATTTGTTATTGATCTTATTGCAGAAAACATAGCATAACTTACAAATTGGTAAGTAATTTTTGAATTACTTGCATATTATGTAGTTATAGCAATTACCAACTTGTGAAAATTATTGTTAAATGAACCATGCTGTAACTCCTTCCGAAATGGTTCTTGTAACTCTTCGCTTTCTTGCCACAGGTAGCACACTACAAGCTAACGGTGACTTTATTGGCATTCACAGTTCAACCACAAGCAGGATCGTTGACAAAGTGTGTCATGCTATGGCAGGACTTGATCGTCAGTTTATAAAGATGCCCAATACTGAAGATGATATTAAACGGGTCCGGCAAGATTTCTATGGCATCTGTAAATTTTCCCGTTGCATAGGAGCGATAGATTGTACTCATATAAAGATACAATCTCCTGGAGGAAATGGTGCAGAAATTTACAGAAATCGTAAAAGCTTTTTTTCGATGAACGTCCAAGCTATTTGCGATGCAAAATTAAGAATACAGAATCTATTTTGTAGATGGCCGGGATCCAGTCATGACTCAACTATTTTCAATAATTCTACAATTAGAGCTAAATTTGAAAACGGTTTAATGGGCGATAATTTAATAGTAGGTGATGCTGGTTATGGTATTAAGTCATATTTAATTACACCATTGAGTAATCCAGAAACTCAGGCTGAACAGTTATTTAACGAGGCACAGATCAGGACTCGTAACCCAATCGAACGCTGTTTTGGTGTCTGGAAGTGTAGGTACCCTATTCTTGCATTAGGCATAAAATTGAACACAAGTAAAGTTGAAGCAATTGTTGTTACAACGGCAGTTCTTCATAATATTGCTTATTTGATGGTATCCATAGTGACTGCTGAAGAAGAAGCTGCTGTCCAGTTCAAGAATTAGAGCAAGTGGGAAATAATACAAGACTTGCTCTAATTGAATATTTCCGAACGTTGAGATAAATTTGAAAACAATATAACGGTTAAAATTTATTTATTTTTAAGTAAATGTATACATGGTTAATTTATGCACATTTATGCTCGGTTTCACAAACATTTAAACTGCGATTAAATTATTTAAGCCTATAGTATTTAATCCCAAATTTATAAATTCAAATAAAAAAAAACATTTTTCTGAAGGAAATTATTTTAATTAATGCCTACCGGTTTCGTACTCTTCAACTGCGTGCATCGGCAGGACAAGTATATGTCAAATTGAGGGAAATTATGAAAACAAAATTAAACCGAAATCTCACAGTTTAAATGTTTGTGAAACCGGGCATTACTTCTGTTTATTTTGAAGCTGGGTAGCCAAAATTTGCATTTTGAGCAAATGCTCCTTCTCCATATATTCCAACTTCTTTAAGGATTCTTGCTTCATTATTCCGATTTTTTTCTTCGATTCTTCCTCCAATAATAATAATTGTTTTTCAGCAAGATTCATTTTAACAGCAACCCAGGCCGAAATTTTATCTTTTGCCGGGGTGCGCTTATTTATAAAGTTTTCTTTTTCTGTAAAAAAATAAATGCAATCAATAAAAGTTACAATAAAACGTATAAAATAAATAGATACAAAAATAAAAACGTGTGTGAAAACAGTGTTATGAAGAAATTAACAATTTAAACCTTTACCATGTGAATTACTACTATGTTAAGAAACTTTAGTTCTCAACGGGTTAGCCTTAGGAGTACGTAGCATTTGTGGCGTATAATCACTCCAGTCTTTGGATTGAGCGACTGGAATAGTTTCATTGGAAGAACCTATAAATATACACGTTGACATTATGAATTAAAAAAAATTACAAACCTGGAATAGCTACGATGTCGTTGTCTGGCTTGTTCATTTCATCTAGCAGATTAAATATTATGTCACCAGTGGTTGACTTTGTCAAGAATTGACCAGCATTTACTAACCCTAAAAAGAAAGCAAAATAGTAAATAAAGTCATATTTGCAATATTAATATCTTTTACCTTCACTATCATCGTCAGATTCTGATAAGAACCCTGATAATCGGTTACCCAGAAGCTCTTTAATTTGCTCGTCGATGATGGTAACCTTGCTATCTTTAGGTGCGCCCCCGCCTGTTCCTGTGATAAAACATTTTTCTTCTGCATATTTTCGTTTGCTGGTTTTCTTTAAATTTTCATATTTACTTTTCAATATACGCATATCTCGATAACTTTCCCCACTAGTGCTATTATATTCTTTAGCTAAATCGTTCCACGCAGCAGCTTTCGATTTATTGGTCATCGTGTCTGTTTTCTTTGACTCGATGGTGTTTTTAAATTTTCGAACCAAGTTTATTAACAGTAGTTCTTCTTTTGTACTAAAATTAGTACTCCTTACCTAATTGTATATTGTAACCAACACCAGCTAAAGTACAGACTTAAAATAAAGGTTTAAATGTTATTCCAACACTGCTAAATTGATATCCTATACCAAAACAGTATAATAGCAGTGTCGAGACTAGGGAGGGGTGCAACATGTGCCAGGCACACCCCAGGAAAGACGTGACACACCCCAGAAAAACGGAGCACTTCCCCATTTTTCATTCTTACCTTAAATTCCATCTAACAACTTAATTCGTTAAATCTTAAACCATTGCGATAAACAAACGAGTAGTAATAGTGACATAGTGATAAGTACAATTATTAATTATTATTTATTATGTAAGGACATTAGAATATTCGTCATTCGAGCATAAGTTGTATCGGTGAAATAATATTTGTTTAGCTAAGCGCGCGGCGGCGGTGGTTCATGATACTGATATACGTTGAGTGTTGATGCATAAACAATAGCATGTATAGTTCCTCTTTCACGATGTAGTAAACCCAGCAAGCATAAAGACGCCGCAAAGATTAGTAGATTAGATTAGTTTACATACAGTTTACATTAACATTCTAAGAGATAACTTTTTATAAAGGAAGCGAGACTTGAAACTTAAAAATAGTGTAACATACCGGAAATGGTGACTCATTATTCCGAACAATCTAGATGTATGAATTATAATTACGATGCCTCGGCAGACGCAGACAGCAGCTTACGTAAATTATTAGTCATCGAACTTCTAGAAGATTCGAGAAGGGTTGCTTGCGTCATCGGTACCTATATAAGCAACGCTGCACCGCACGATGAATTCATGGGGTTAGTACTTGTTACAGTCATGTTTAATGTTTTATGTAATTTATTATTATTATTATTATGAGCCAAGTGCCAATATAACCTGTGTTCGGTGTTCCATGTTCTGAGTCTTCTGTGCTGACAGCACAGTGCTGTATGAAATAAAACATCAAAGCAAACAAATAGCCACTTCCAAGGCCAATTGCCGCAAACAACTAAGGACTACGGTAATTTTACTTATTTGTATGTTTGTTTTAGAGTATTATAAGATGTTAAAATTTTGATGGGTGAAAAAAAAGGAAAGATTGCATCACAAGTTTCAGCTAATAATAATAATAATAATAATAATAATAGTTTAAAGTTAAAACTGCAAAGGGATTTTGATTTGTACTTTCTTTCACGCCTTTTACTTGTTTCCCCATCAGTGTCCGAGCAGTTAGCTTCGGTGTTTATAAATTTGTTTTTATTTGAATTTGCGTTGCAGATTGCAGATTGTGGGCGGTTTGAACATGAACAAATTCAAAGACATACGATCGTTTTTCAAATCTGCCACAAATCAACCCGACAAAGATGAGACTGACACAAGGCAAACGTCTACTCCAGTATGTGACTCAACAACAAATATTGAGATAGCTTGTGATTTAACACAATCTTCAACTTCAAATATAGAAAATGTTGGTGGAGGCATACGAGAAGATGTAAATAGAGCCGCTGAAGAAGGGCAAGGTAGCAAAACATCCGATGTTTTACATCTGCAGAAACAAATCAAAGAGGACGAAATGATCCAGAAGATCAAGATCTGGGAACTCTTGATAGTGGTCCTTCGCAGCCAAGGGGCCCAAGGGTTGTTTTTCCAAAAAGTTCACTTGGAGATAGACGGAGATCGTTTTCGTCTCAATTCTTTGATACTTATCAGTGGCTTGAATATAGTGTGAAGTTAGATAAAGCGTTCTGCTTTGTCTGCAGACATTTTCGGCATTCTGCAAATATTCGAGATCAAAATGAAAAGTTTTCGATTAATGGGTTCAGTAATTGGAGGAAACTAAGTGAGTCGCTGAAAAACATGACACCTCTTTGGCTCACAGTGACTGTATGCAAAGGTTTGTAGGCTACAAGCATTCCTTGAAGGCCGGAGATGTTCATAAGAAGCTAACCATACAACATGAAGAAATGATAATACAGAACCGAGATTATATGATAAAATTAATCGACATGATTTTATACTTGACACGTCAAGGGCTGCCACTCGAGGACACCGAGAAGACGCAACATCTACTAACCGAGGAAATTTTCTGGAGTTGGGTGAACTTATGGCAAAACATGACACGAGTTTTTTGATGCATCTAGACAGACATATCAGTTATTGCAGTTCCAAAATACAAAATGAAATAATAAGCATCGCATCTCAACTTGTTATTGAACAGATTGTAGAAGAAGTGCGGCAATGTGGTTTTTTTTCGATAATGGTTGATGAAGCTAGGTGCTACAAACAAGAACAATTGTCCGTGGCAATCAGATATACCGTAGGCTTGGAAGTTAAGGAACGTTTTCTTGGTTTCGTAGATTGTTCTTCTTCTAGAGATGCTGAGAGTTTAAAAATACTTATTAAAAAGTATCTAAGTAAATGCAGTTTGTTAAATAACGCCATATTAATTGGCCAATCTTATGATGGAGCCAGTGTTATGTCTGAGAAACACTAAGGACTGCAAGCCAAAATAAGGGAGGATCATTCACAAGCCATTTACGTTCATTGCTTGGCACACAGGATGAACTAGGTAATTGTGGACAGGTGTCTACTGCAGCTGCATTTTTCAACACTCTGGAGGAAATGTACGTCCACTTTTCTCAACCCGGCCATCACTCTCATCTCATAAACGCCCGTTATGCTCTAGGTATCAAGTCGGGGGGCGAAATGGGAAGTCTTAGCATTACCAGGTGGAGTTGTCGATATGAAAATTGCAAATCCTTTTTAAAAAATTTCCAAGCAATTCGAAATGCTCTGGATGAGGAAATTGAACAAGGGCGAGACAAAAATTCTGTAGAACCACTTGGAATACAGGCATCAATGATAAAGCCACAATTTATCGTTTGCTTGTTCGTCTTCCATTCAGTGTTAATGGTCGCAAATGTACTGAGTAAATATTTTCAGAGAAAAGATGCCACACTAGGTCTGGGTAGTGATATCATAGATAGCACTATAAGTAGCTTTGAAGAGAAGAGGAACAAATTTGAGGAGCTGTGGAGTGAAATAGAAAAATTCTCAGGAGAACAAGACCTTTGTTTGGAGCCTTTAAGGATTTCAAAAAAAAGGAAGCAACCACAAAGGCTTAATGAATATTTATCTGACTCAACCCAGGGTAAATCATCTCTGATCGACATACCTGCAGGAACCACAGCTCCCGAATACTGGAAAGTCAACATTTACTACCAACTCATGGACAACGTGATTGGCAATATGAAAAAACGATTTGAAAATCTTCCCCTTGCAAGATCGATTGATTCCTTTATGAAGCTAGATTTGGATCAAGCATTTGAGTTTGTCGCCAATTATCAGAGGGCCTTCAATATCGAAATCTCAACACTTCAAGCTGAAGTTTTAGTGATACGAAATTTATTCAAAAATAAAAATCTTGAAATCACGTTGGAAAATCTAAAAGTTCAAGTAAAGGGGGATGGCTGAGAACCACAATGGTACAAGATAGATTTTCAAATTTATCACTTCTCTGTATCGAAAATGCTTTAGTTAGGCAGAAATTGTCGGCTGAACAAGTTCTCTCTGTTTTATAAAACAGATAGAAAACTAAAATTAGTTTGAAGTTTTTTTTATTCATACTTATATGTTATATTTCCTAAATAAAATGTGAAAACAAGAAAGTCTTTTACTTAAAGTAGGTATATGACAAACCATGATGATGAAAACCAAAACTGTTTAAAATTGAGAGTGAAAACAAGATTGACTTAGTTTTCATGCGCATGCATCTATAAAAAAGTGGTGTGTACGCCCCAACAAAATGTTTATACGCACCCCTCCCCAAAAAGAGCCCGTGGGGCCTGGCCCCCCTCAGAAAAACTTTGTAGTTTCGCCATTGTATAATAGACTTACCTATAACTAAGTGCAAGCTTAAATCAAGGTATAAAAATCTCAACACCACCAATAATTGATATGATCTTTCACCAATACAAACTACGAGCAATACATCACTTGAATTAAATTTTCAAAATAGAATAATAATAGCCTTACCTTCAAATACTTTTCTTATCACGCTACACTTTTTAACTTTTTGTATAATTCACAAAATAGATTATAATATCAAATAAACAAGCCAAATGCAACAAAATAGCGCGCACAAATGTCAAAATAGTTTCATCACTAAACACCAAATTAGTTGTATATAACACAAAAATCACTGGAAATTGTAATACCAACCATATAAATTACTATTAAACTTGAGATTACTTAAACTGTATTAATACAAACGACAAGTTTTTAAACGTGGTTTATAAGTTAAACTAAGTTTTGCAAAACTCGAAGTTAAACTCGCACTATACAAGTGGCCCTTAGGATTGTTATTCTCATCTTGTTAACAACTAACCTGCTTTTTAAGCATATGGTTTAAAATAAATTGTTTACAGCTTTATAATAAATTATTGTGTAAAAGATTATATCGTCTATACTCTGAATTTGCAATTTAGATGTCCATTAGTTTCCCAAACACCGGAAGTGCTATTAAACAAAACTTTCTTAATGTCAATATTAAATAACAATAAACAAATCTAGTTTAGTTCGATTTCAATTAGCAATCTAAATAAATCACTAATTATACAGTGAAGCTCAAAAGTGTTGTAAACCAATAAAGAGATTCAATATGGCAAAAAATTTAACATTAATGTAATACATGTAGATACTCGTATTACCAGACAGCTCCAATTTGTAAATCAATATTTATTCTAGGAAAACAAACGCTTAATAACTTATTTAAGTCACCTTAGTTGCTCATATTCTTAACGGATGCTCTTGACATAATTCGTAATTAATTTATTTTTAATACATTACAACATTCCTTAATTAATTAATAAGTTTTATGTTGCAAATCACTAGATTTAATTCTTGAAGACAGATGATCTACTAGGGATTCTGCATACATAAAAAATATATGCAAATTAAGTTTCACAAGTATAAAAAGATTTTTTTAATCATCCAGCTTACAGTTTTGTGTCGTCTATTTCACAAAGCATCACATCAAACATGTCCAAATTAGTAAGTATTCCAATGTATATGTGGTTAGTTATCAATTAATTATTCTTTTTAATTTAGTTCGTTTTGTTTGGATTCCTCGTCGCTGTAGCTTTGGCTGCGGATGAATCAAAGGCTAAGTCAGAAGTGGAATTACCTCCCTTGGGCCATTACCCATACGGTACGTATCCATACCATTTCGGGGGATATCCACATCACTATGGAGCTTATCCTTACAATTATGGTCGTTTTGCTGGTTATCGACACCCATACCAACATGGTCATTTTGCCAACCCATTCCATTATGGACATCAACCTTTCTTTGGACACTTTGGATACCCCCATTAGTTTAGATAAAGAAAAGTTTTTACAAAATTACACTGCGTAAATAATAATAAAAGGTTATTGTTTGGAATAATTTTAATTTAATCTTATGATCATAAAGCTACCTGGTGGATATCACCGAAAAGGATTTCATAGAAATCCAATTTTTATATTTAATTAAAATTAGGACAACTACCGCCTATCTTAAAAAAATTTCAATTAAATTTGAATTACTAAAAGTTATGTTAACTTAATGCAGCTTAATTATTTTATGCTAAGAATTGAACACGTAACAATTTAGAATATACGCCACATACCCACCTCCGTTGTTTTCTTACTTACCATTGATTTTTTATTTTTGGAATTACTGAACCAAACAATCACTTCTTAGGAACTGTCCTTAACGCATCGATCGCAGAAACCCTGGGTTTTCCTTTTTTGTTAACCCTGCAATACTCTCACCAGTTTGAAATTCAGGATGGAAATATTTAGCTCTTTTGCAAATCATCATATTATTAATCACATAAAATTCAATTAACCCATATGTATTATTTAAACATAGGAAATCCGTCATGTACACTCTATTACAGGCTGCTCGCGTGGTGCGCTACTGTAAACTTTTTGTCTTTGAATTGTTATTGTGAAAACAATTACTAAGGTCAGAAATTTCATATCGTATCCTTTCTTTGAAGTGTTTTTAACAGCTGTGGAATAGAACGTGACAACTACGGTAATGTTGCCAAAATAATCAAAAAATTATCCATGTGAGTATGGCTAGGTTACTTGTCCCCCGTTCTTCCACTGATAAAATAAAGGCATGCAGTTATGTAGGCAACTAGCATAATCCTGATCCGATACCCGCTGTTAGTGTAAATGAACATGCCCTCCAAGGATCAATCGACAGTATTTTACTATGCTTCATCTGCACTACTAACATTTATGGTGTTAAGTATATTGAATGAACTGTGTTTTAACGAAATGTTAGTACAATATTTGGCTAAAGAATGAGCACGTTAATTGACCCGCTGCACATACGCATGCTGGTATTATGTGTGGATGAAATTGTCGTAGAATTTTCTTTTGAATATTCATTCAGTATACCGCATTGTAGAATTTCGATAAATTAAGTTTTACGTAAAATGTATTTTAAATTCGTTTAAGTTCGTTAAGAGGAAATGACTTAGTCTCTTAGTAAGAGATGTAGGGGCCGGGCGCATTGGATTTTTCGAAAAGAACGTTTAAGTGTTGGATGGTCAGTGCTTGTATATTTCTTTTGGGAGTAAATGTGTGCTTTTTCGGATTATACCATCTTCTTATTGTTTTGATAAATTTTTGTGTATCAAATAAGCCACGCTGGTTACTCTGTATTTTGTGCACTTTAGGTCACCCATAGCTTGTCCAGATATACAGTTATCTGCTGTATATAAACTGCTTTTTTTAATTTTATTTTTGAGACAGGAAGCTCCGATCGAACCAGCACGTCGCAGACAGAAGAGCCAAGGCCTACGGGATCATCGAGAAAATGTATCCGCTCATGGGGCAGAACAGCGTCCTAACGACCGACAACAAAATGCTGATCTATAAGTCGATCATCCGTCCTATGCTAACCTACGCCTGCGAAGCATGGGCATACGCCGCTCCCTCGACCATCAAGCGCCTTCAGACCATCCAGAACAAGTGTCGGAACGACTGACTTCACAAGGACCTCAAGATGGCTATCCTAGTGGACTTCATGAAAACCGCGGCAGCCAACCAGGGGATGGTACTAGCGGCCCACCCAAATCCAGCCATCGCGGGATTATGGAGCTACGACTCCAACGACGTGACGAGGCACAAGAGGTCGAAGATCGTACTGTGTTGAGTATATGAATATTATACCATGTAGTTATATGCCTTATTGTTACTACATATATTAAGTTAGTTTAAGTTAAATAGGAATGAAATGACATGTAGATACTATTCCATGAATAAAGCACGGTCCGATGAAGGTGTAGGGGGTATCTGCCCGGTATACCGTAGGCCTACCGATTAAAATGAAAATAAAATGAAATTTATCTTTGAGATAGAGAATTTCACCAAAAAGAATTAACGTAAAGTAGAATTAGAGTAAATA
Source organism: Vesta saturnalis (assembly GCA_036346205.1). Taxonomy (NCBI): domain Eukaryota; kingdom Metazoa; phylum Arthropoda; class Insecta; order Coleoptera; family Lampyridae; genus Vesta; species Vesta saturnalis. Next base: position 1,540,838 of record JARFJB010002165.1, on the reverse strand, counting down.
AGGCTGACGACCGATCAGCTAGTCTTTGAGCACATTGCTTTCATTTGTTTACGTGCGGATGTTTTTGTTTGTTTTGAATTTTGCTGCGGAAAAACAGTGGCCTACTTTACCAAGTTCACAAACCATGAAGGCCACTCGTATGCCCTACTTTCTCGAGGTCCCAAAAGCTTACACAATACCAAGGTCAGTCATCTCATACATTAGCAAGGTCATTTGTGATGACCACGCACTGAACGCTTCCTGTGTATCCTATCTATTCACCTTACTTTACGCTTAGCTGATACACACTCTAGAAACCAAAAAAAAGAAAACTATATATTGATATATTTATTTCCTGTGTAAACAAGGACATGTACAATTGTATTATTCAGAAATATGATTTTCTCTAGGAATAAAACATTTTGATTTAGTACACGTTCAAAAGGTTCTTTCCACTTCCGTTTCATTACATCTACGTGGACGTGGTGCAAGTAACTGAGCATACGAGCAGTGTGGCGCCCATCGGAGATGCGCCCATCGGAGATGCTCCTGTAGCGGATTGTCAGATGGCTGCCATCACCGTAGTGATATATCTATTGGAGCATGTACAATGTGTGATATCTGTCTGTCTGTCTATCTGAAATGATATGCGCACCAACTTCTAAGGAGTAGAAGTTAATTCCGAACCTGTTTGATAAGAAGAGATATGTTATACATTGCCGATATTTAAAGCAATGTATAGAACATGGTTTCATTGCTACTCATATTCATAGGGTTTTACGCTTTCGTCAAATTCCATGGCTAGTACCATACATAGACCTTAACACAGCTCTCCGAAATCAAGCAAAGAACAATTTCGGAAAGGATTTCTTTAAATGTATGAACAATGGTGTATTTGGTAAAACAATGGAGAATGTTGACAAAAGAAGAGTTATCAACTTATTAACGAATTGGGAAAATAACGCTCGTCGTATGGGTCTAGCACGGTACGTTGCAAAACCACAATTTAAAAATTTTATTCAATTCACGAACAACTTATCCGCGGTGGAATTGTCGAAACAGGTTGTTGCGTATGACAAACCCATATATGTCGGATTCAATACTTTGGATATTTCGAAAATTATAATGTATCGTTTACGTTATCTTGCGCAGTCATTAGGGTAATAATGTCACATTGCTCTATACATACAGATACTTTAATTGTCGAGATAACAACTGATGATGTGTATGCCCATATGCGGAATAATGTTGATGAATATGACACATCCAACTATCAAAACAGTCTACATGGTATTACAACGTATACATCCGTCGTCGGAAGAATGAAAGATGAGTATGCAGAAAAAGCGATCCACTGTTTTTATAGTGCTGGATCAAAATCATATTGTTTAAAGCTTTCTGACAACGAAGTCGTTAAGAAAGCTAAAGGAGTTAAGAAAGTTGTTATTTAAAAAGTGTTGACGGAGGTAGACTACAAAGCTGTTGCAGAGGCGTCTGATAAAATAGTAACGTGTAAAATGCTTGTGTTAAGCAAAATTGCCTTTAAGTCCCAGGATGACAAACGGTATCGATTACGTGATACATGTTCAACATTGACGTGGGGGCATTGGAGAATTCCCGAATTGGAGAACGTCGATCCGCTGAACGGTTTGCTAGGGAAATGAATTTTATGATCCAGAAGGTATACGATAGTTTGGGTACTCACACTTAGTAGCTTTAGATATATTCTCTCCATAAGGAAACTAGTAGTAATATTAGTTAACGGTAATCTGCAAACCAAGGTAACATCTCGGTGGACTAAAGGTGTCTTGCAAGATAGAGTTTTTACCGGTAAATGTAAATGTGTACGACATTACGACCACGTAACGACTACTGTCAATCAGAACGAACAGTCATATAAAAATCGTAGGACCAAATGACCACAGTTGTTTGTGTTTAAGTGTTGCACCTTGGTAATGATATAACCAATTATGTTTTTGCTACCATCACTTTTAAAATAGTGGAGTAATTCAAAGGGTGGTTTAATATGCCCTATGCTATCGAAATATGTAATATGTCTATTAAGCTTGATGTAAGCTGTCCAATGTGTTCCCTTGTTATTTTGACCGTCCAGATTCACGATACCACATTCATTTGTATGGATCCGTGTAGGTAACTTGTCTCGCATATATATTCCTCTAAAATAGCGATCTTTAATTGCTTAACAAATTTTGATATCTCAATATTACTTAAAGCGTGGTGTGGTAACTTCAGTGGGAGTTTTTTTGCATACGGTTGTAAATATAAGCCTAAACCTCGTCTATATGGTTTTATATATAAACCCTTTCCTAAGGCTGCTGCTTCCATTGCTTGATTGTGTCGTTTGATTTGTTCTAACGTTTTTTTCGCGGATTTTTCGTCAGTAACTGCCTTCGCCACTGCAGCAGCACCTCCAGCTAAAGAACCTAAAGCTCCTAATGCTGCAAAGAGGGGAATAAGAGGTACAAATCCACCACGTTTTGGTATTGCTAATATTCTGTTCTTGGGCATCATAATTGTTTTGTGTTTCAGAGCGCTTAAGGCTTGTTGTATTGTGGCTTTTAAAGATGATCGAAGTTTACCACCAACACGACGTCTCGCTAAAAGGATTGCTTTGTTAAACGAAATTGCTCTGTTTCTAGAAGCACGCTTTCTTCGTCGCAATTTGCTTCCCATTCCCACTCTCCTTTTTCCTGCCCGTGGTTTGCTTCCCATTCCCATTGTCCGTTTTCCTTTCATTACACCGGCGGTGGTTAATGCTGCAGCCCTCTCTCCAAAGAAGGCATTTGTGGAACGAAATCTATTCCAAGCCTTTTCTTGCAAAGTCTTATCGGCTATGTGTCGCTGTCTTAGATCGTTGGACTGGGAGTATGCAATATCGTGTTCTTTACACGCTTCGTCCAATTCGTTAATACCCTTATCACCGCGAGCTAATCGTTCTTGTAGCCGAGTGCCTGGTCCGCAGTATCTGTACCCAGGTATATGCAACTCCATGGGTAATTTATTTATTAAGGTATTAATTAATCCTGAACCCTTTCTCTTACTATTACACCGGGAGCTATACTTTATACCAGACTGACTGACACTCCACTACTAAACTAGTTTTATGTATATATTAACAGCATCCAAACGCTGGTTCAGTACTATAATTGGTGACATTCGTTTCATTCGACGAGATACAGAATTACCTATCAAAAATTATGACATCACTTCGAACAAGGAACGCTGCTCTAAACATAGCAGTTTACTAAAAAGAGGATGTAAACGAGGCATAATCGTCGGTCCGTCCGGTTGCGGAAAAACAAATGTTAGGATTACCTTAGTAGCATCCAAATGGCTTACGATTCGAAAATATATATATATATATATATATATATATATATATATATATATATATATATATATATATATATATATATATATATATATATATATATATATATATATATATATATATATATATATATATATATATATATATATATATATATATATATATATATATATATATATATATATATATATATATATATATATATATATATATATATATATATATATATATATATATATATATATATATATATATATAATATATATATATATATATATATATATATATATATATATATATATATATATATATATATTATATATATATATATATATTATATATATATATTATATATATAAATATATATACAACTAAATACAATCTGAAATTTAATGGCTAGAAGTCTGGATTTTGAATAATGCAAATAGTATGTTATATCTAGTGATTCCGTAAAATTCAATAATATTTTGAATGTAGCTGTCATAAACAAATGAAATAAGAGTCATTTCTTTTTGGCAGATCGAAATAATGATTGTTTCTATCTGTGTCAAACTTATTCTTCAACTCCAAAACAGCTTATACGTGATAATGCAAATTTATTATCTTTTCAACAAGATAACACCAATCTTAAGCATGTATATGATGATCACGTTAATGTCGATTTTTCATTTGATAAATTTAAAAACTTATGTTTCTGTTGCTGGCGTGACAAATTCGGATTTCTTGTGATTGATAAAGAAAGTGACGTTAATGCAGGTCGTTACCGTGAAAGATTTGACTGTTTCATAGCATTATAAATATTGCAGTAGTACTGTATCCATGCAGACGTAATATAGGAGCGCTTAGTACAAGAAATTTTACGTGCTCGCAAGAGTGTGCCGCAAAAATATGCTAATTTGAAAGAAGACCCTGCACTTACAGCACGTGCAATGGAAGCACACTTTAAGCCAATCACACAACCATTAACACAATTGATCACTGAACGAGATGGTTCTCTCATCAAATCTGAACCCCGTACACCAGAAGTAGGAAAAACTAAACCCATTACACAGGTAAATGAAATTCATACGCCTAAAGGGATTGGATTACATAAGGCTCCACGTACTCTTGTTCCTGACATCATACCACGACCTGTACAGGAAACTGTGATTGTTGATACCACTGACGACGAGGTGGAAATTCCTACTTTACAACAATTAAAAGCAGAACTGTTAGCTACTGGATCGCAACCCGCCTTTGAAAAGTATCTTAATCAGTATGAAGGATTAGCCAAGTACTATGTCGAAGGTATAGTTACAGATACCGAAGACGAATATGACTTGACACTTGGTGTACATTTTGTTATTGGTGATGCTGAGCTAGACTTTATGGGAGAAAATTTTCGTATCGCTCTTCCTGATGGATCATCCTTAGACTATGAGGGCACACCGGGATTATATAAAATACTCTTTAAAAAAGTGCATACGGGATTCAACAAGCGTGATCTACAGCTATATAATGACATTTTGCGTCGTACAAATGCTGCCTGACGTGATTATAACCCTGATGACCAAATCAGAGGAAATAATAGTAAGCAATACACTAAGATCATTAGACGATTACTTCAACCTAGAAAACGTTCTGCTACTTCATCACTTTCACCTCCAGCCACCAGGCCTCGAACAACTTCTATGTCCAAAAGAGGAGGTGGGATGCAACTGTTGAGTTACAATAACGAGTCTATTGAGTTTGTACCTTGGAATAATCCGAATAAGTTAGTAGATTGGTTAAGGGAATTATTAAGATCAATGTCAGCAGGGAACACTGGCAATCACAACGAAATAATATATATAATTGACGAACTACGTAACGCAAAAGTAATAAAGTAGCATCTCTTGTTATAAACTTATTACTATACTCATTTCGTTTCATTGTTACGACTATCTCTAAAAATAGTACTGCATGTCCATCAGTAATGCCAATAGATAAATTTGGAGGGACACCTTCGAAGCTTATTTTACCTTGCATGGTTTATTGCATAAGAAAACAGTAGATATTCCATTGGGTACAGATGGAAAATATTTGTTTCCTTATACAGAGTGTACAATCACGCATTGTATGTGGTCACCTCACATTCTGCATCTTCAAGTAGATGATTTACTATATACGACACCGCTGTATATAATTAATCGAACTATTCGTAAGGAAGCTGTGATTCAACCTATAATATCAGAAGGTGTCCAATTTTGGAAAGAACAATCATTCATCATAGAGATTCTACTACAATCCAAAGCAAAAAATGAGTAAAGCTGATGTTGAAAAACTGCACAAAGCAGCAAGGAGAAATTTTCCGCGGCATTGTGTAGTACTCAAAGGGTTAAATGATCTATTTCAAGCCGATTTAGTGGAAATGATCCCATATGCTCGTGTGAATAAAGGATTTTGATACATTTTAGTGATAATAAATGCTTTCTGTAAATATGTCTGGGCATTCCCCATCAAACGCAAGAATGGTAAACTAGTTGCAGATGTAACGGGTAAACTTCTGTCTGGTTTGCAAAGAACGTCTATACATATACAAACTGATATGGGAACAGAATTTTATAGAGAGGAATTTAAAAAAGTGATGAAAATGTTCTATATCAATCATTATAGTAGTTATACCACTTTGAAAAGTAATATAGTGGAACTTGTAAATCGTACTCTTAAAGCAATAATGTGGAAAACATTCAGTATGCAAGGATCCTACAAGTGGTTAGCAATATTACCTCGTATTGTTGCCGATTATAATTCCAGAAAGCATAGAAAAATAGGATACAAACCGGTAGATGTAATGTAAAATAATGTTGCAGATATTTTTAACCATTTAAAATGTCATAAAGTTCTTGATAATAAGACACCTAAATTTTGAATGGGGGATTATGTGCGCATTAGAAAATATAGAAGCATATTCTCTAAGGGTTACACATCTAATTGGAGTTACGAAGTCTTTCAAATATCAACAGTAAAACGTTCAAGCCCAATCACCTACACTTTACGCGATAGTCGTGACGACGAGATTCAAGGCCGGCTCTATGAGCCGGAACTTCAATGTGTGAAACATCCTGACATTCACCTGGTTGAACATGTAATCCGACGTCAAGGGAATAAATCAATTATGTATGTTAACATATATACATATAACGCTACATACTACTAAAGCGTTTGACAAACACACACTGACGGTGCTGATTTTCGAGGATTGGTGAGATTATAGTATTACAGTCTTCTATTCTTTTTTTAAATCGGGCAGAGTCTCTAGCTAATCGTTCCCATTAACCTTTTCGCGCCTGCCTATGCGCCACGTTCCATGCTATTATACAGTGAACTACGTTTTTTGACTCATTAATGTACACCTTCTTCACTTGGCGATCATGAGTTTGCAAGTATTTCTCACAAAGACGTATTCCTCCCCCATACTTATTAACTAAATTATCTAAATAGCCATCACTAAACCTACCCATCCCACACACTTTTTCATGTTCAGCATCAGATTCTAATGATTGAAATTGACATATTAGTCTTTGCGCTGCACTAGCATAGTCCACAGCTTTAGGCCACGACTCTGCACTATAACACATCCACATATTGACTAACATACATTATATATCCCTCTTCTCTATATGCTCGTTACCCCCCACTTTTTACTTTTCCGCTTTGGCAACTTCTACATCAATATTCAGTTTTTCCTTGGCAAATTCAAGAATTTCCATAAAACATACTATATTGGGATCGAATACATCCTGCAGTGGTGCTATTAACCTGCCTATGTCAAGCTCAGACATTTCCGCTCCTGCACTTATTATTTTATTATGAAATAATGAAAAGTTCATAATAGGTATTACATCCAATCGATAACTTATTATCTTAAGAAGTCTCCATAACTGTTCTATAGACGCCCATCCTAAATAGATTTCTGATCCTTCATAATCATTGATGCGAATAACTTCCCTCTTGTTAATAGTTTCATACGATACAGTTTTCGAGCCCATCTTTGTAGGTAGCCATGACCCTTCCGCTGAGTAGAAATAATTTGTAATTAATCCCTGATTGTCCATAAGTAAATGCCATTCCTTCTTATCAAACGTCACTCCACTACTCTTAGATCCACCAAATTTGACGACTGCTTCTAAATTGAATCGAGGTGACAGACCCACACTAACATACTTCGACTTTTTTTGTTTATGTAATACTGCGCATTGCTAATTAAAATATCACGACACTCACTTGAATTTATAGTACTGGCAAGCTTCGCCTTTTCTACCGCTTGACGTAAGATGTTCTCCATTATGTACGATACTGACTTCACATGCACTCCCTCTGTATTTATATCCCACCTTCCCCTCTCTTTTGTTTACGTGCAGGGTCAGTGACGCCACCTCGACATTATTAACACGTATTACTACAACGATCTTAACAACTTCACTGTTCCAAGGTTACCTATCAATACTGGAGGGTCCACTGCTTCAAGGTTTTCTGTCAATAATTTGGTTAAGGTTAGCACTCCTTCTTCTTTAATACAAAACCGAGGTCACCTTCTTCTTACACGAAGTTACCTATGCCTCCTTTTTGAGTTAAAAAGGAGGGATAAAGCGTATACTATTAACAGTTTCCACGATATTCAGTATGTCAGCTACCCCTGTTCAAGACGATTGGAATACACCTGAAGTCTACCAACCATTATCACTACTTAATCATAGTGCGCGACGAGTATGTAACATTATACCTAACTGGGTAAAATAAAAAAAAAAGAATTACTACCACTTACTACAACAACAGAGCTTCGGAATCAATATGAAGAGGTAAAGTGGTCGAATCTACGATCACGTCTCGGGCAGTAGTTTGAAATATTACTCTCACATAATTGCGCTGTACATTCGCTACCATCGGTTGGTGGTATGCATTTATGCCATGCATGCTACTCCACGTTGCAACCACGAGATTACCGCGTGGTTGATACACCCATATGGAGAAATGGGCAATTTTTTACCACATATCACATGATGAATACTGGTGCTCATCATGCGGAGCACCCCTAACCACGTTATATGATGTATATGACGATGACTCGTGTTACCTGTGTGACGAAGTCTGTTAGGTGGAATTTTTTTTGCTATGTATTGTATGTAATAGGTTATTTTCTCATTCGATTACTTTCTTCAACAGTTAAAACATGCGACGTGCCACCAAACTTTTATTATCCTCAGTATTACAATTGTTTCGATAAACGCTTACTAACGTATCGAACATGGTCCACGCAGATGTAATGAAACGGAAGTGCAAAGAACCTTTTGCATTTGTACTAAATCAAAATGTTTTATTCCTATATAAAATCATACTTCTGAATAATACAATTGTACATGTCCCTGTTTATACAGGAAATAAATATATTAATATATAGTTTCCTTTTTTTTTTTGGTTTCTAGGGTGTGTATCAGCTAAGCGAAATGTATAAGATGACTGACCTTGGTATTGTGTAAGCTTTTGGGACCTCGAGGAAGTAGGGCATACGAGTGGCCTTCATGTTTTGTGAACTTGGTAAAGTAGGCCACTGTTGTATAACCATGGGCGTACTGCAATTGTGCAACCTTGGTCAGGTGGTAGCCTTGATAAAGTGGTAACCTTGAAAATGTGGGACCTTGGAAATGTAGTGTGTTCCAGAAGTCTCCAAACTTACCTACTACCATCCTACTTACAAAATTAATAACACGCCCACCGCGTTTGCCACTGAGCTACTGTCACCTCCTCTTACTACTTCAGATTCTACTGCCATTTTTTCCCGTAACACTGGTACCTCACTTCACATGATCAAATAAGGTTAAACCATCAGTTTTGGCTTTGTGTTTAATTCTTCTTTTTTACTGCAATCAATAATAAGCTTCTGTTTAGAGTGTACCGAAAAAAACGGGGATAGCTTTAGTAGCATGTTAAAGTTTCAACTGTATTCAGTATACACAATCTTATAAGTAAACCACGTTATTATAAAGAATAGAAAAAGGATAAAATAAACGAACAAGCAACTTTTTTTTAATGAGTATATAATAAAACTACCAATATATCAAATATTTTTAAAAACTACACTGTCTACTCTGATACGTCGATCCACCCCTTTATTAGTTGTATGTGTATCACGATTGTGATGTGCGTAATTTGATTTAGCTGATTTTAGTCCACATTCGCAAACTGTTTAGTAAATTTTGTGCAATACACATAATAATTTTACCCTATGTAAAACCCCAATGTTACGACATTGATGCTTGTATACCTTTCTTATTATGTATTCTCAACTTAAATTGTGATTTTTGTCTTTGTTCCTATGAATGGTTGTTTAGGTCATTGTTATGTATCTTTATTTTCTTATCTTTACATTGAAATTAACATAATGACATATAATAATATGAATGTAATAGAAACTTACGACATCTAATGATGGAGTTAGAACTTAATTTTATAAGGTGGCCTCTTTTTAAAAATATATTGAATTGAAAAACACGTGCTTTGGATTCTCTGTTTGAATTAAATCATATCACATTTTTCTAACTACATTTCATACATGTCTACATACGAAGTATGTAATTCTTTATACAACATCTATATTTATTTTTACAATAAATTAATGATTGAATTCTGTGTGATAATTATACAACTTTATGAATTCCGTACAAACAGTGAGTTCCAGTTAAAACGAGCCATCTTGATTGCGCGATTGAATTCTGTGTGATAATTATACAACTTTATGAATTCCGTACAAACAGTGCATTCCAGCCACGAGCCACCTTGAATATATTAGTAAATATTGAGACTGTGAAAACGTCGTGAATATCAGAATGTATTACTTTGAAATTACTTATTTAATATTCTAAACAAGAAGATAAATATAAACAACAAGATTTGTTTTATCAAATGTTGAAACTTACCAGTATTAACTCGCATGCAATGGTATAAACAAAGGTGTGTTCTTGCCCTTACATTCTGAAGCATACCAGAGGTTACAAACCTACAGCACCTGATAATGTTTGCTCGTAAATTACCTAACGTAATTGGCTGCATCTCGTAAACTTCGATTTCAACTATCCTCATTGAAAAAATCCATTGAAGTTAATCAAGGGATCAGGGTGGCCATTCTATGCGACTTACCAATCCATCTATCCGGAAAGGGGAACACCGGAACTGGTACTACGTAATGAGTAGGTGCTCCATCCTGTTGAAAAGTTACCTCACTTGGCAATAAAGGATCTATTCCGATCATGTTGTTAATGCTTGGCATAACTTTATTTATCAGCAAATTTACGTTATCCTCCACCAATCAGGTTTCCTTCTAAAAAGAATAATCATATAATACGGTTACCCTGAATTCCTGCCCAAGTATTAAGCTTAAAGTGAATGCAACATGCCATATTGAGATTTTTGTCACTCCAGGGTCGAAAATTTCGATGATGGACTTGCCCACTCGGATAAAAGGTACATTCATTCGAGAAACAGTGTACAAAAAACCTGTGTTTTGGTTATCTCATTTCGAAAGACAAAATCCTATTCTTGTGTCCAAATCATCTTCATTTAATTCATTAATGATTCACTCTGTAGGGGTGTAATTTGTATCAATAAATAATTCTGAAAGAATTTGTATGACTTACTATTGGTTTTGGGCCAACTTAGTAAAAAACTGTGTATTTCTCATCAAGGCAACGAGTCCTAAAACGGCAACATTTATGCCTTCATTATTGACTATTCCTGAAACTACATGTTTTCTGTTATTACCGTTACTAATAATTCCAAAACGTATATATGTCTCACATTTCTGCCTGAATGATTTTTATTGGAAGCACGAGCAGCGGTTCTAGCCCATTTTCTTTGCATTGTCGTAATACAAACCAACTATTTCAATCCACTGTATGTACCATTTTAAGGAGAAAACTAAGTAATAACTAGGGTTCACAAAGTGCAAATGGTAACATTCTAATGATAAAATGCATGACTATCAATATTTCAGAATAATCTTGACATAAACATCAAAATCTTATTTATTTAATAGGGACTAAGTGATAAAATTAGAAACCATTTTTTCTAAACAGCTTAGGTTTTTATTTCTTTTATTTTTTGCAGCATCATTCGATGGCCAATTCTTTCTGTTTAATTTTACCTTCTTGATTGGCATTATAAACAAAAATTAAATATGTTATTTCTTTAATTTTGACATTGCTTATTGTTTTTAGAGTCAAAAATGTAACAGGGTTGGATACAGAAAATCACATTTGAAATGTTTTAAGTACTGGCGTCAGGAAGGGGTGGCTGGTAAAGGAACTTCAGAAAACATGAAAATGAATTCAGCTTTATACGCCTGTCCATTAAAAATTTGAAACAGATCAAATTGTTATTTTTTAAAATGTTGTGTTTTGTAGTGTACTTAAATGTATAGTTTAATTAATGAACGAGCATCGATATTTTAATAACTTATACTTACGTAGTATTTCTATTATTTATGCAAGGAATCTTATCATCTGTTAGCATTTTATTTACTACTACTAATTCACTACAACATTCTATTATGATCTCACAGACAAGATATTTTATTTGTTTTGATGCACCAAGAGATGCTGAAGATTTATAAGAAAAGAATAAATATCCACTCTACTTTATATTTTCAAAAACAATGGTTATTGAATAACAATAAATGTGTTCAGCTTTTCCTTTGCATTAAAAATGAAACTGCAAACATGAAAACTTGTTTTAGTAAATCTAACTTTGTCCCTGATGGTTGGAGCACAAACTATAGCCACAGATTATTATGCTTAGTAGAAAGTATTTCCAATACTGTAATTTTTGTGAAGTGACCGAAAATTTGTCGATATTAATTAGTCACGAGGAGATGGTGTTTCCTTAGCTATTAAGAACTCAATTAGGGTTACTTAACTGAACTTAACATACATAAGACTGTTGATTCTAAGTTCCATTAATCAACAATTTCATTTTATGGATTAACACAATTTAATCATGTTACTAACAATGCGATGTCATACATGATAACTTGCTTATTGTTAACGAAGATAATCATCATCAAGCTCAATACATAGTGTACATAAGGTATGAAATAAATTCAATTAAAAATCATGTGTTCCTTTTTGGGAAAAACGCTCGGACACGTCGATTTTTTTTGTTGCGGTTCTTTTCATGGTAAATGCATGTATACAGGGTGGCCCAAAAGCAAGTTACGACCTTCAACTTCATTTTTTCAAATAGAAATACTTATTTTTAATTTATTTTTGAGTTCTACATCCAATTCTACGGATATCTTATGAAGTATGTCCTATACCCAAACGCAACAGAGAAATTTACTTGTGAATGTATCAGTAACGAAGACAACGATTTATTTGGTAGGTTTGTTCATTTATTTCCATGGAAATGGTATTTTTAACACAACATTCCAATAATATTGACAATGGCATGTTTGTTAGTTTTGATCTGACTTAAAGAATATTTAATTTCAATTAAAAGTTATACTAGGTACAATGCATTTATCCATAACACAAATAAATGAAATTCTTATGATGATTGGATATGATAATAGAGTGCGAACACAACAGTAACTGTGTGTTTTATTTAATAACAAATATCCGGATAGACCAATAAACAAATCGATAGTTAGCAAAATTGAACGAAAGTTTTGAGATGCTGGGTCTGTGAAAGATATGCTGAAGGCTGGACATTCTGCGATCAATGAAGATAAAATAGTAAATGTTTTAGTAGCTTTACAAGAAAATCCACAAAGTAGCATTCGGCAAATTAGTCGCGATTACGTTATTCCTACTTCAACTGTACATAAGGTTTTAAAATAAGAAAAATGGCATCCGTATAAAATACATCTTGTACAAGACTTAAATGAAGACGATCCAGACTGATGAATGCAATTTTGTCAAATTCTTTGGATATTTGCCACAATTTCCCACGCCACGTTTAAAATATTATATTTTCAGATGAATCAACTTTTACATTAACCTGCGAAGTTAATAGACAAAACTGCCGCCATTGGGCAAAAGAAAATCCCAGATGGATGAGATAACACCATACCCAATATTCCGAAAAAATTAATGTTTGGGCAGCAATTGTGAAAAATCAAATCTTTGGACCCTACTTTCTTAAACAGACTTTGAACACTTAATCACCAGTTTAAGAGCTTTATTTCTGGTCCTAATAATCCAATGACGTATGAAGAAAATGCATGGTTCCAGCAAGATGGTGCACCACCGCATTGTGCAGCTCAGGTTAGTCAATATCTCGATGATGTAGCATTTCCCAACAGATAGATTGGAAGGCGTGGATCTGTTGAATGGCCACCAAGGTCCCCAGATCTTAATCCTTTATACTACTTTTTGTGGGGTCACCTAAAAAAGTTGTGTACAAAACTAGACCTGAAACGATTAACGACTTAAAAATTAGAATCAGAAGAGAATGCGCTAATATTAGTCCAGAAACAATAAATATCGTTCCGCAAGAATTTCTCCACAGTTTGGAATACCACCAGGCACAAGTTTTTGTTTAGTAAAAGTATTTTATTAGAATACTGAACTAGTACTTATACACATTTTGAAATATACCTAACCTGAACTAACCTTCCGGCGAGTAGTAGCCGACTATGACGATGCCAAAGTATTACTTTGTCTAAAGGCAATATACTACCTAACCTAACCTATTGGCGAGTAGTAGCCGGCTATGGCAATGCCGAAGTATTACTTTATCTAAGGGAAATTGCACATTCATCGCATAAAGTTGAAATATTTTCATGAATTTGTTTTTTAATAGAAAATTTTGTTAGAAATGACTATAAAATTTCTTCAGTTAGACGACCGTCCTCTGTACGAACAGTCCCCTAGACGAACCGTCCGGGGACGAACAGTCCTGGATGAATGGTCCGTGGACGAGAAGTCCGGATAACAAAATATACTTAGAATTCGATGCACAATTCAAAAATAAAATTAAAAATAAGGGTTTCTATTTGAAAAAATGAAGTGGATGTCCGTAACTTATTTTGGGTCACCCTGTATACATGCATTTACCATGAAAAGAACCGCAACAAAAAATAAGAATCGAGGTGTCCGAGCAATTTTCCAAAAAAGAAACACCTGATTTTTAATTGAATTTATTCCAAACTTTATGTACACACTGTATATCAAATTACCAATTAACAAAAGTAAAACGTTCGATTTCACCATAAATACTTGTAGCAGAAACTAGAATTTTAAAAAAGCAGACTTTTCACAGTTTTATAGGTCTTTCCTGAACACCTCTGATCCCAAGGCAGCTGTAAGCAAGTTTCATATCCCAATTTTAAAAAATAGTAACATACCGTATACCAAATGGCTTACGGAGCAAATAATTAGAAACATTCAACTAAAAGCGTTGTATTACCCAGCAATCCAATCCAATATATTACGGTTGTACCGGGTGGCCAACCAAGAACGGCCGTCGGACAAGAATATGGATCATAGCACAGGTTCGGGAAAAAATTTTTATAAGAAAAGTGGCCTCGAGAAACGCCTGGAAATTATTTTCAGAATTGTAGGTCCACCGCTAGAGGGCGTATTTGACAGTTAAAATTTTAAAAAGCAAAATTTTTCAAAATTTACTCAATTAAGGGGCATATTAAATATTATAATCAGATTTCTCGACAAATTCTGCATATTTTTTATTTGACAAGTTGTAGTCTATCTCTTCAAATAAGGCGTCTTAAATTCAGGTTTTGCTTGACCGATTTTAATAAACTTGATGTTGTTTGAAAGAGCTTTTGTTAAACAATAGAAAATTTGTCAATTTGAAGCAATCTGATTAATAACATAAATGCTAGAGGGCGCTGTTTAAAATTTTTTTAATGTTGTGTTTTCTCTTTAAAATTTTAAATGGAAGCATAAAAATTTAAGTAGGTCTTTAAAAAGTAGACTAAATTAGTAATAAAACATTGAAAACTGCAAATCGATATCTTTTTCCTATCCTGAGATATCGTAAGAAATAGGTAAATGGCGGGAATTGTTCTTCCAACGTCTAGTAGGCTAGTTAGCGTTAACGGAAATTATTAAATTTAGCCTGGATGAAAAGATCTTGCATTGGTCTGCAGTAATTTAAACTGTTATCATCCTAATGTTATGGTTGCCGCTAGATTACCTAAATGTAATGCTGTCTCTACTAACAATGAGAACAAATTATAAAATAATAATGTGATAAATCTAACATTGTTTTAATTATATAAGAATGCTATATTTGTTTTCAAGCGATGTGTTAGTAAATCAAAAGCATAAAATATCAATATAAACCGATATTTGCCCAGCAACAACAAATACAGTTTAAAATATGAATTACGATTTACTGATGACAACAATATTAGTAAAGAGGGCCATGTAAGATATAAAATAAATTCGCTTTTGAAAACAAGCAAGCTATGATTTTCACGCATATGTCAAAAATTATTCATCGTGTTGCATCTAATAGACTTTCTTTATCTTTTCGTACCAAAATGATTCTTACAAATGAAGAAGCATTTGATATGGTGGCAGTTTATTTTGACTGTGTGAGAAATGCAACCGTTGCTGCTAGAGTGTATGAACTGCAGCACCCAATCAGACGTCATCACAGCAGGAGAGTTTTTCTCCGACTCGCACACCGTGTGCGTACTACAGAAATGTGAATCTTCTGTGTACCGAAGACAACGCAGAGGTATAACAGAAGAAAATGTTATTGATGTTTTAGCTTATGTAAATGTTAACCCGCATTCAAGCACCAGAGGTATAGCTAGAGACTTCGGTATATGTCGAACCACCGCCCAAAATATTTTAAAAGAACACAGGCGACTACTTATTTATTAATGCATGTTTTATTCGGTATTATAATGATAAAAATGTTTTAATTTTTTTCGTTTGTCGTTATATGTTTACGTCCAAATTATTTAACGAAATTATCTTATGCTATGTGAATAGATTTTAACTAACAACATGATAATTAAGTGAGGCAAAGTAAAGTAAAAAGGTACCAATAATAAAAATAATGAGAGGCCGGGCGAAAAAATTCGTAATAACATTACGAGAGTTAATGCATTTAAAGTCCTTTTTCGTTTACTAACAACGAAGGACTTCAATGTGTCTTATTGATCTGATTACTTTATAATATATACTATTTTAGACTGTAACCATATCACATGGTCCTACACCATAGTTTGAATGCTCAAGGTTTCGAAACCAGGTTGGATTTTTGCAACTGGCTCTCAAATATGATAGACGACGATCCTGAAACACTTCCTCGAATTATGTGGACAGATAAGGCTGCTTCTCATAGTGATGGTAGTGTAAATCGACATAATATGCACTACTGGTCTGAAACCAATCCCCACTGGATGCAGGAGGTCCAACATCAGGGTCGTTCTAGGTGGAGAAATAATTGGGCCTCTTATTTTTAATGAGACTGTTAATGGGGAAAGATATTTAGATTTTTTAAGCAACGCATTGCCACTTCTTTTAGAAGACATAACCATTGGCCATTTGTCGTGACATGTTCTTGCAACATGATGGATACCCGGCACATTATTCTAGAGATGTTCGGAATTTCTTAGATCAATCATACCCTGAAAGGTGGGTAGGACGTGGAAGTTTATTTATTTGGCCACCAAGGTCTCCTGACCTAACTTTTTTGGATTTTTGTTTGTGGGGGCGAATAAAAGATCTCGTTTATGCCGATAGACCCACCACAAGAGCTGACATGATTGAAAGAATACGACAGACAGTATGAAGTATTTCAAGGGCAGAAATTGAAACTGCTGTTCTCTCCACCCGTCAGCGGTTGATTTCACGCATTGAAAATTATGGACGACATTTCTAACATCTAGGGCCACACTAATTACATAGTTATTTATTTAAGGTTCTAATTGTTAGATTTATCACATTATTATTTCATAATTTGTTCTCATTGTTAGTAGCGACAGCATTACATTTAGGTAATCTAGCGGCAACCATAACATTAGTATGATAACAGTTTAAATTACTGCCGGCCAATGTAAGATCTTTTCATCCAGCCTAAATTTAATAATTTCCGTTAACGCGAACTAGCCTACTAGACGTTGGAAGAACAATTCCCGCCATTTACATGTTTCTTACGATATCTCAGGATAGGAAAAAGATATCGACTTGCAGTTTTACTGTTTTATTACTAATTTAGTCTACTTTTTAAAAACCTACTTAAATTTTTATACCTCCCTTTAAAATTGTAAAGAGAAAACACAATATTAAAGAAATATTAAGCAGCGCCCTCTTAGATCAGATTTCTTCAAATTTACAAGTTTTCTGTTGCTTAACAAAAGCTCTTTCAAACTACATCAAGTTTATTAAAATCGGTCAAGCAGAACCTGAATTAAAGACGTTTTTTCGTAACAAGGTTTCCACTATCCCCCACCTCTTGTTTGAAGAGATAGACTAAAACTTGTGACATAAAAAATATACAGAATTTGTCGAGAAATCTGATTATAATATTTAATATGCCCCTTAATTTAGTAAATTTTGAAAAATTTTGCTTTTTAAAATTTTAACTGTCAAATACGCCGTCTAGCGAAAATAATTTACAGGCGTTTCTCGAGGCCACTTTTGTTATAAAAATTTTTTTCCCGAACCTGTGCTATAATCCATTTCTGAGATATGGCCGACGGCCGTTCTTAATTGGCCACCCGGCACTTGCTCCACGCAATTAAGGAATCGATGTGTATCAGTATATAATCTCACATGAAAATTACATATACTCTGTCTATATTATTGTAGTTTACAGGTTTAGGACAATGTTGAAAGAAAGCCTCAAAACTACGAGACATTTTGTGACAAAGGAAAATCTTGTAACCATATTACAAGAAGACCTCCTCACTTTCAAAACATTTTCCGGCAAAGGAAAACCTCGTATCTCAACTACAAAAAGTTAGGTTGTGTAGCATGATCATTAACGTGTATTCAGAGATAACTAAAAAATATTAATATCATTCAGTTTTCACAAATATTCAAAATGTGTTCCTTTAGTTTATTTTTCCGTGATAAAAAATTCCTAAATATCAATTTTTTATTATTATTACAGATGTCCCGCGCTCAAAAATCTTAAAGGTGGCCCTCCAACAACCACCAATTTTTCTTGATTCTAGAGAACCTAATTATGTGGAAAACACTACAGTTCGAGAACATAGTGAAAACATGTTTATAGACCATGATTCTAACAAAGAAAATGTTTTGAAGACATTACGAAGGAACCTAGTATACATAAATTAAAACTATTCATGAAAGAGAAGCCATTAGAGACTTTATTGTTGTTGAGGAAAATACTCTTTACACACTATAAGCTCCTGAGCATAATTCTATAGTAGATCATCATATTATAGACGGAGAAGATGAAAATTGTGGTGGTAGGGAGAAAAGTGATGAACAGCGTAGAAATAAAGAAGACGAACATTCGGGTAAAGAAGAAAGTAGAATACAGACATTGCAAGCTGAACAAACAGAGTATAATCCTATTGAAGATCAGCAAGTAAAGGAAGAAGATGAAGGTTCTAGTAGGGACGAGCCTTTGAAGAAAAAACGAAAAAACGTAACTGGGGAAGAGAGCAAAAAGGTACATAAATGGTAAGTGGGAATATAATATTCCAAACCAGCAAATAATGCTAAGAGAAATATGTTCCTGAAGAGGAGAGACACGTTGTATTTGAAAATTTCTGGAAATTAAGCTGGAGTGAAAAAAAAGTGTATGTGCAGCTAAGTATGAGATCCACTGAAACTCAGACAGAGATGGTAAATATGAAGACAATCTTTTTAATAGCTTTTGTTATTATTTAAGAATGAATAATTGCTCCATTGCAGTGTGTAGAAAACGTTTCTTAATTTCTTGGAAAATTGAAAACAAACAAGAGCCCACAAAAAATCTGCACATAACTGCTAGCAAAGATAAAGTTGAAGAAGTGGAATTTTTAAGAGCAGATGAGAATTCAAGTCGAGAGCAAATCAGAACTAGACGATTAGATGCAAACATAATTGATTGTATGAAACTATTTTTTGAAAGTGTACCCAAGATGTAATCTCATTATTGCAGATTGACATATCAGAAGCTATACCTTGTACCAGAATGGAAGTCTAAGCAAGATATCTATGAATCCTATACTAAAGATAGGTGTCACCAGTGAAGTATTAAACCATCTCATATTACATACTTTGAGCGTTATTTTAATGACATGAATTTGAGCCTTTTTAAAAGAAAGAAGGGTGAGTGTGGTTTGTGTATAGGTAAAAATGTGAACAACGTATCGGAAGAAGTGTGTACATTACACCAAGAAAAAGGAAGAAGCCAGAGAAGAGAAATAAAAGGATAAGAATAGTAAAAGCAATAAAGTGTATACTACACTTCTGTGCCCGAAATCAAACGTCTCAAGTTTTGATTTTAAAAGAGTTCATGATTTTACAATTTATTACATTAAAACGTATGCTGGATATTGCTTTGTATGGAGCGAGATTGAAGACACAGTCGGTGCAAATGAATTTTTATCTATAATTTGTTCCTTTGCAGAAACCCAGTTTTGTCCAATACTCTGTTCAATTTTGCCGTTTATCATAAAGTCAATATTATCCAAAAACATGTAGAACGTAGTCACACTCAAATGGAAGCGAATTCTATTCACTCCTATACAGGGTGGGCCAATAGTGCCCCGGTGGAAGATTGTGGGTTTATTACAGGAATATTTCTAAAGTTTGTTGATGGGATGTAGTGGGGTATCCTTAAGGCTACAAATATAAAATATTTTCAGTTGAATCGCAAATTTCATACAGGGCGATTTATATCAAAGTTTTTTTAAATGCAACTCCCTGTATATTATTGCATATTTGCATTCCTCGGTCAATTCTAATTCGACTTTCTGTATCACACATAGTACCTAAACGGATCTTTTAGCCGCAACTCTTCATTTTTTTAAAAAGTATATGTCTGAAAAAAACTAATATCGCTGTGATCACAAAACCTAGAAGGCGGTGACTCTACAATGTTACTAGACATGAAATGTGACAAATTCGGTTCAAAGATACTACTTTGGTAATTTAGAAAATTTCAATAAATGGTAACTTGATTTTTCAAATGGAACGGCCATTTTTTCATTTTTGCATCAGATGTGGAATTTTTTTACCTCTCTAACGATATAAATTCGGCACCTATCATTGATAGATTTCTTTTAATTTCACAATTTCTGATTAATTTGCTGTATTTTTCAATTTTAATTTTGTATTATCTAGTAACCCGTGGAAAACAAACAAAAAACTATTCACATTATAAAACATTATTAAGTAGAAAAACACATAAACACAGAAACAAAATTACGAGCTAAAATAAAAATAAAAATTATTTTAATAAATGTTCAGTGTTTTTACCACCTTGTTCTAAGCAAATTTTAGTTCTGCGACGAAAATAATTTTTAACCCTATTTAACATTACTGGCCTATTTCATTTTCTAATTTATTTCGTAATTTTGTTTTTGTGTTTATTTGTTTATCTGCTTAATAAATAATAATGTATTTCTTTTTTTGTTTATTTTCCACAGGTTACTAGATAATACAAAATAAAAATTGAAAAATACAGCAAATTAAGCAAACATTGTGAAAATTAAAGAAATCTACGGAAGATAGATACCACCTAATTTATATAGTTAGAAAGGTAAAAAAATTCGCATTTGATGCAAAAAATTCCCTTCCTGTCGCACTTCTTCCGGCAGAGGTATGTTGCAAATTTCTAATATTCTGAGACAAATGGATTTTGGTAGATTGGTGAGCTGAACTCTCTGATATTCTGAGACGAATGGATTTTGGTAGATTGGTGAGCTGAACTCGAACGTTTAGATGTGGTTCAATTAGACTAAGTGCTAAGTCTTCAAGAAACTTCTGTCTCAAAATGTTCACATTAGTATTTGCAACATGTATCACTTGAGAATTTATGCCAGATATATTCAGCATACTATAAAAAACAACCATTTGCCAGCGCCTGGTTGGTCCTGCATAATTATAGTTTTCCGAAAGCTGATCGAGTACATCAACTCCTGCTTTTGTATGATTATAATCTATTATAATCTCCGGCTTTTGAGTTGCAGCATCGATTTCATCGTCGTTGTGACAGGTTGAAATCAAAAAGGACATTTTGTTTTGGGATGTCTGAGACAATTGTACAGTTATCTTTAGATTTAATAACTTTCTTTATCGTAGTTTCGCCGCCCAACTTCTTCAAGTTTTACTGTTAGTTTTAATAATTTTCCCGATTAACTCGAATGATACTTGTCGTGCGTATCGAATACATGATCTGGAGACCTATACGTTGTAGGACCATTTATTTAAGAACGACTGGAATCGCTCAACTTGCTTTGCACTCCGCTACTTGTATTTTGTACGAGTTGGGTGCTACCGTCAACTAAAAGTTTGAAATGTACTTTTTACTTATGCTAACCTGGTAAGCTGTTCAAAGAAAAAAGGAAGCAGAATCTACGTCTAACAGTTCTCTTTTTGGTGAAACATACATCTATCTGTTTCTTTTGTTGTAACAAAATTATATTGTCAGATGTGTATTTAGAAATTCACTTTATTGTCACAGAGCCTAATATTTAATTAATTCAACGTTATAATCGATCGCTTTGAGTTACAGAGTGCGTAGCAGTCTCATGCCACAGAACCAGTACGATGCTTTCGGTCTAGTTAATTTATTTGAGCATTCGGTTAGATTTCGTAACTCTATTTAGAGTAAGTATTTATTATAATTTAATTCATTCCACTATAAGGCGAATATCCCAACCTTTATCACTGATTATCAGACATACGTTATTGAGTATATTCAGTTTCGAATATAAAGTATATGTAGACATTAATTCTAAAACCCTATTTTATTATCACTGCTAATTATTTTTTCGATTATAACAATATACGTTTTAAATTAATTTATGATTTTGTTTGGATTTGTTTGGGAATTAGATTACTGGCTTGGCCCTTTTCGAAAGATATTTTTGTGGCTTCAAAAGCCTTGGCCTCTATAAAATAAATACGATTGAGCCTTATCGACACCGCGATTTAAATATTTACCTACGCCCAGATTGAGTCGGTTGGGCGATAATACGCTACCGTCCCACAGCGGAATTGCTTTACGGTTAAGTTGTTTTTTTTACTTTTAGTCATTATTTTGCATAACATGTTCTTGCGTCAAATGATAAAAATCTTGAATGGCCGTAGAAATTAAAATAAAGCCCCATCTTTAAGATACTCGCTTAATTTTAACTTACACTTTTAATATTTACAAAATGTAGAAATAAGATTCGTGTAAATAAACTCATGAAATTTTCTAATCCTACATTACAAGAAAAGTGTTGCTTACTAAATTTTGAAAACACAAAAGTTTAAACATATTCCCAACGCTTCTTAATTGTTGTATCAATATCCAATAACAAACTTTAGCTTCGAGATTTTTGGAATGGAGTTTGCTTTTTAAAATAAATTAATTAACTGCCTCTAGTATAATAACAATAAATAAACAGTCGTTAATAAAATTTTAAGAAGTAGTAAATATTAACAACACAATGTTGTTATCAATAAATAGTTTTGTGAAATGCAGTCTCTAAAACTTTCCTTATTCTCCTAGTATATGAACACTTATTATTATTCAAGAGTGATAGAAATGAAATAACATTGACCCAATTTCAAAACTGTGCCAAAAGGGCTAAACTAATTTTAATTCGGAACCATGTGACTATATGTTGCTACATATTAATCCCGAACTGTTTAAAACACTTAACGAATAAGGTAAAACTGTTGACGAACTCAAAAGTAAAATTGGGTAGTCTTCTGTTCGAGGAAAGCTTCCTCGAGGCTTCGTCCTCTTACAAAGAATTATTTCTTATTCGGTAATTTTATTATTAAGCACCATTGTTTTCATGTATTGGGTGGTTAACGAAACATAGCTAAACACTGTTGATACGATTGATAATATTAACACACCCAATTACAGTTTCATCCGTATAGTCAGACTTACCAGAGGTGGTGGTGAGGATTTTATATACGAAATGGGCTACGTCAAACTGCAGAATTTTTAACTCTAGATAAACTTAATAAGGATTTTAGTGTTGGTATTGGAATATGCACAAACCACCTTATACATATGAGATACAGCACTAAATGAAATCAATGACTGTGAAAGTAAATTTTTCAATATTAATGGGCGATTTCAACGTTAATTACTTTGTGTATTTGGTGAATCGTGGCATCTTAGTAGGGTTTCTGTGAAACTTCAAATTAATCTTTATAGAAGATTCCTAATTCATAGATATAATCCATTAATTCATCTCGGGACAGCTATTATCAAACCATCGTCAAAAATCGCCAGTGTAATAAAATTAGCACAATTTCGCCTTTAAGTATAATGGAAAAATTATTTATTACCTACACCAAAGTCTAATTTTAGAAAACACCGCAGTATTCAAATAGCTTTTCTAACAGTCTCTAATGACCTTCTCATAACTGTAGATAGTTCCTTAGTTACTATATTGGTACTATTCCACCAAAGTAGAGCATTTGATTTGGCTAATATAAATTAATATTGGCTACGCTTAAGTTATTTCAATTTTGTTTTGCTACCTTAAAGTGGTTCTATAATTATGTCAATGGCAGTTTGCAAACTGTTTCGATTGATAATAAGAGGTATGATCTTATCCCAGTCTTACGCGAAGTTCCAGAAGCACGTGTACTCGGACGTATCCTGCTTTTGATATTTATAAGCGATCTTCCAGATTGGATTAAAAGCTGTGAATTCCATCTTATACACCGACGACTTGACTATTTTCAATATGCGTGCAATAAAATAAATGAAAATCTTGCTAATATAAATAATTAGTTAATAAGTATCGGTTTAAGTATCAACGTTTAAGTCAGTAACAATAGGCGATCAAGCAAAAATGTGGAAATTTTATTCGACAAAGGTCTGTCATTTGAAGCACACGTAAATAATATTTACAATTTGTGAAATTTAAATCCTTAAATTCTGTAAAATATGTGCTATTCGTTAACGCTGAACTTAGTTTGATAACAACAATAATCTGTTCGTATTTATACTATTGATGGTGCGGTTTACTACAAAATTTAATGTTAAACCAAACTTCAAAAAACCAAAATTCATTTTGCAGCACTGTTGTATTACTCCATATCTTGTGAGACACTTAGAAACTGGAATACCTGTTCAACATGTTTAAAAATTGTCGTTCATGTAATACATTACAATGCATTTACAATTCAATCCTAGTAAATTTTTCCCAGTACTAGCGTATCCCTTTCAGTTATTTTAAACCGTTGCTTCTGTATTTAGTACACCAAAACAGTAATTAATAAAATTAGCATATCTAATATGTGTGTCAATTGTATACTGGTTTAGTAAAAATGTTATATCTTGATTTAGTTACATAGATTGTGGTTTTTATTACTATATTTACACTTGAATTTTGTGTAAAATTATTGTAAGATATGTCTTTAGGCTTTTGTCCAATACTAATTCTTCTGTATTCACGTGTTATTTTTCGTAATTCGTGTACAATAACGTTTATTATTATTACTGTATTTTAATCATTTTTATATATGCAAGCTTTACTTTAATTGGTTTAAAATATTTAGTTATCGTGATAATTATTGGCGTACTGATTATTTCAAAAGCATTAATTAATATATTGAGATTTTGTATTCTTTGTAATATTAAATTACACTTTTTAATATTAAATACAATAAAACTTTCATTTCGTGTACAGGTTCCTGGTAATTGAGAACGGAATTTCAGTCTTTAAGGTTACTGATAAATTTTAACTTCCATAAATTATTGTCAAGAATTATTGAGTTACGTTAGAGGTTCATCTTTAAACTCAATAAACTGTAAAATGCAATGAACATTTTGATAGACAACTCCTTAATTATATCATGAGTTGTCCTACATTCAAGATTTTGTAACTAAGCACAAGGAACACAAATTGTAAATTTTTACAACTAACATTTAGGATGAATTCTGTGAAATAAATTACTTTGGCAAGGTAATCTTTGTAATAAGAAATATTTGAAGCATACTATATATATATATATATATATATATATATATATATATATATATATATATTTACGTCCAAACCGCACTAGGCGTCGTGTATGCTTACTAATGTAAGCGGGTTGCCAAGCCAGCTAACAGGGAGATAGGCGTGGTCGAAATAATAAGTAAAATGAATGATTAATACGCTCAAACACCTTACACCTATATTCAAACAGCTCAGTCCGGGAAAATATGTCTCCAGGCGCCACCACAATCGAAACTTTGCTAAAATAATTGTCTTAAGCTGGGTGTTAATTAACCCTACTTGATTGTGGAAAGTAGGATTGTGCTTACTCAGTAAACTCTCACACGAGGGTCCTACAAAAACACTCGTCCAATACAATTCAACTCAAACTCAAATATATTTAATACTACTCAGGTTATTAGAAACTTTTTGAATACACTTTGTATACCAAAATTTCCACAACAAAATTTATCACTCAAATTTAACTGCATTCACGTAACCAACAGCTATATTTTCTACTTATTAATGAATAAAATGCTTCTTCATTCAATGGTCGATAATTAATTTTAAAATTCCTAACCAAAAGAAAATCAATGTCATCGGCTTATTAATTGTTACTCCAATATAATAGTGGTAAAGTGCTGCAAAACAGTCAAACGAGAATAATCCTTGAAGGTTTAATATTCCTAACATGAACGATATCTTTTAAATTTAATTTAATTTTTATAATACTTCTGAATCGTATTAGACACTCGTAAATATGTAAGTTCTCAAAACTCCATCTCTTAGTTGTACTTAATGAAACATGCTACTTCTAATGGGTCGAGAATTACGTTGAACAAATTCGGGGGGGGGTAATTCTCTTTTGTTATTGAGTATTGCTCCTATGGTAGTTAAACCTTGTTGCAGTAAGTATTTGGCCAATGGAAAGCTAGTAAACCATCTATCTGTGCTAACATTATGTTTAGAACCATATATTGGCTGACATAGCCGCTGTATAATCGCAATTCCACTATTTTCATGAGAAAATGGCCCCATTGGTTGACTACCAACGTATACTTCTAGATTGTGCGTGTAATACATCGTCACACAGAGCAAAAATTTGTATGCCATATTTATTTGGTTTTAAGGGCATGTACTGTCGGAACAGGCAACGACCCCTAAAGGCCTCCAATTTTTCATCGACTGTAACATAACATGACATATTATAATTTTGTTTGCAGTTGTTTACAAATTTATCAAATACTGCCCTAAGTAGTGCCAATTTATCTATTTTACGACGCTCTTCTCTTGTTTGCATGTCATCAAAACGCAGGAAACGAATCAGGATTCGAAATCTTTGAAAAGGTATTGTGGTTCTGAATAATTTTTTACTCAGCCAATAACAGCAACCCTAATAGAGTCTCAATTTCGACTTTATCAGTTTTTGAGTGTAGGTTTCTCGGTTTTGCAGATTCCAAATATTCATTAGTATGAGTCACTGTAAGATTTATTATATCATCATCAAAAAATGAACGCCAAATCTCTAATGGGATTTGAAGGTTGCGCAATTCAGGCCTTACAGATGGAAGTTTCACCTTGATTATGTTTTTACTTTCAGTTTTATGAATTGGTTGAGCATGTTTCTTGCATATGATTTTTTTGTCCTTTCCATGAAAAAAAAAGGATCACTATATTTCATTGCATCTTCCTCTATATCATCAAATTCTTGTTCTGTATCAGACGACTTTGCATCAGCATCAACATGGTCTTCGGCTATTTCTTTATTCTCATCATCTGGTAAAATCTCATACTCTGCTTCATTAAATATTTCATTCATAAGTCGCTCAAGCCCTTGTTGCACGTTTTCGTAGGTTGCCATTATACTAATATAAAAAAAATCAAATTAATTCCTAAAATGTTTGACTGAAAGCAAATTACCTCAACAAAACTTTGAATCACTAGTGGTGCCGTCGGTCTA
The DNA here is from genome assembly GCA_036346205.1 of Vesta saturnalis. NCBI lineage: Eukaryota > Metazoa > Arthropoda > Insecta > Coleoptera > Lampyridae > Vesta > Vesta saturnalis. The sequence continues at coordinate 1,513,430 of JARFJB010002165.1, read as the reverse complement.
GAAAACCATAAACCAAGATACAGGCAAAACGACTGTTCGGTTGAAAGCACTACTTCACACTGATACTGGCCGCTCCACCTCGGAAGCATTGATGACGCGACAGTTGCAAAACCCGCCTACAACCAACTGAAAGGCTGAAAAGCTTGCGTGCGGTCTCTGAGACAGTGCGTCACCACTGAAGGGCTAGTAACATCTCAGAGTCATGGCATTCTAAGTTTTGTGATCACAGAGATATTTAGTTTTCTTCAGACATCTGCTTTTTGTAAAAATGACGAATTGCGGCTAAACGATTCGTTTTAGGTACTATGTGTGATACATAAAGTCGCATTGGAATCGACCAAGGAATCCAAATATGTAATAATATGCAGGAGGTTCTATATAAAAAAAATGCAACTTTGATATAAATCGCCCTGTATGAAATTTGCGATTCAACTGAAAATATTTTAGATTTGTAGCCTTAAGGATACTCTACCACATCCCATCAACAGTATTGCTTAATAAACCCACAATCTTCCACCCACGTACTATTGGCCCACCCTGTATAGAAAGACAATTAAAAAATAAAGTCATAAATATGCCAGCAGATTACATCAACGTTGTTAAAAAAGCTAGAAACATCCAGAACCGTATCAAGCGAAATATTTAGTGCACAGTTTTTTTTTCGAAATCTTAGTAATATACAGTATGTACCATCCCTTAGGCCAGGAAACAAACCAGGTGGTCCTACAGTGACGCACCTGCATGCATTACGTTCAATCCTGATAGTGCGATACACACTGATGCCTGGCAGCTTTTTCCTATCGGGGACGATAAAAGCATATACCTGGGCGTACCCCTTAATAATATACCTGTCTATGAAGCAAAGGTAGAAATTAAGAAAGAAAAGATCGACCACTTGCAAATATTAAAAACCACCATGCCTTCCGGTTAGCACACATTCTACGACAAGCTGCAACATTTTTAAAAATTATATTTGTTAGTTTTAGTTTTTAAATTTCAATCTGAGCAGTTGAATAAAAAAAAATTTAATTATCATAAATGTGTTTTTTTTTTTGTATTTCTTTTATGTTTCTGATCTCGTAACTCCAGATTTGTGTGGAATAAATTGGAGACTAACTCCATTACTGTGAGTAGCTAAGTGTAAAATTTGGAAAAGATTAAAAAACAAGATAGAGTAGATTTTTATACAAACTACCCTTAAGGGAAATAATAGTTTTTTAATAACTAGCTTATTTTTGTAGCAAGAAACCTTTTAGGCATATTCTATTGTTTAAAATAAATTATTTAATTTAATAAATTGTTGTGTAAACGATTCTGAATTTGCAATTTACACCTCCATTAGTTAAAAAAATGCAGGAAGTCCTACTGAATGAAAATGTGTTTATGTAAATATTAAATAGCTATAAACAAAACCAGTTTAGTTCGATTTCAATTAACAATCTAGATAAATGCCTAATTATAAAGTAAAATTAAAAAAGTGTTTTATGGTAAACCAGTAAAAGCTTCAGTATTGCAAATACTTTAACATTAATATAATAAATTCAGATATTACGCACACTTCCAGTTTGTAAATCAATTTTTAAATCTACGCAAATGAATACTTAATAACTTATTTTTGTATAAAAAGTATTTGTGAAATTTAAAAATCATCTTAGTTATTTAGATCTCTTGCGGATGCTCTTGACATAATTCAAAATTTATTTTTAATAAATTACATTTCTTAATTAATGAGTTTTGATTTGCAAAATATTACTCTTAAAGGGCAGATGATCCACGTGGGATTCTGCATACATAAAAAAACATATGCAAATTAGTTTCACTAGTATAAAAAGAATTTTTTAGACATCCAATTCATAGTTTTGTTCCGTCTATTTCACAAAACATCACTTCAAACATGTTGAAATTAGTAAGTATTTCTATGTGCATGTCGTTAATTATCGATTAATTATTCTATATAATTTAGATCGTTTTGGTTGGATTCTTCGTCGCTGTAGCTTTGGCTGCGGATGAACCAAAAGCTAAGTCAGAAGTAGAAGTACCTGCCTTAGGCCATTACCCATATGGTGCATACCCATACCATTTCGGAGGATACCCACATCACTATGGAGCTTATCCTCATAGTCGTTTTGCTGGTTATGGATACCCATACCAACATGATCGTTTTGCCCATCCATACCATTATGGACATCATCCCTTCGCTGGACACTTTGGATACCCTTATTAGTTTAAATAAAAAAAGTTTTTACAAAATTACCGTGTGTAAATAATATAGCAGTGCCTAATAAAAGTCTATTATTTGGAATGTTTCTAATTTAATCTTAAGATTATAAAAGTACCTGATAGAGATCACCAAAAAGGATTTGTTGGGAATAATAGTATATTATGTTATTAGGAGTAAAAGTGGTACTTTATGTGGCGAAGCTGAATGTTTATTTTGCCAAACGAAGTGAGGCAAATAATTCAGAAGCTACATAAAGTCACTTTTAGTCCGAATAACATATACTTTTTTATCCGCAAACGTAAAAATAATTGGTAAACATCGAAAGGAAAGATCAAACATAATTAGCAGGTAAAAGAATAAGATAATCAGGACGCTTTGCAGGTAAACGCTTTGCAAGTAATGAAACCATAACAACGCACATTTAATAAGTACATTTGGTAAAAATAAAACTGCCTAGGCACAAAAGCACAACTTTTACTCCATGTCTGAAAAGTAAAACTTTTACCTTTGACATTGAGTCATAAAAGTGTCAATTTTGTGACGTTTGCGGCTAAAATTTTTTATATGTAATTGGAGTTACAAAACTACCACTCAAATATAATTCCACAATGTTTTGTATAAATAATAATTTCTCAAAGCGCTATAATACGACATGTGTCATTATCAAGAGAAAACATACGTAAAGTAATAACAGGTAGTTACAGCAACAAATCATTAAGGTAAATCAGCAAATTTAATGTAGATTATAATTCTATTATTAAAATGTCTGTTCCTTCATTCAAGGTACTTTCTATTTATGTTTGTAAATTTTGAGTGCTTACGAAATATCTAACTTTTCTTTTTTATTATAAAAATGCAATAATTTTATATAGCTTTTTGCGTAGTCATAGGGTGATTATTTGCTATTAAACGTTTGATTTGTCTATGTATTCGTATTTGTTATATGTGGTCTTTGTACCTAATTCTTTTAATAACTGTGGTCCTGAACAGGTGAAGACAAGTGAAGACAAGTGAAGATTTGTACTGCATACTGATGATGTGAATGTGCGAACCGAGTGTTTCTCGCAAAGATAGCCCGACATGGTATCAAAGAATATAATTCAGCAGCACAATGGCCACAATAGCCGTGTGGTCGACTTTAGGCCTTATACAGCAGAAAAGGTTACGGAAGGTAAAGTACTGTTTATATCTGTACAAATATTCTGTTTTACGAGTAGCTGCTTTAGTACCTAAGAGAAGATGGTCAACCCATTATAGACTTGAAGATACAATCGTACCTAACTTAGTAATAGAGTAGCAAATTTTGAGGTCTGAGCCATTCATACTTACAACAGAAAATGATTTAGCGGACGTAAGGAAACACTTAGTTCAAGAATTAAGATTATTTAAGTATAGCAGACTAAAACCATATTCGTGGTCACTAAGGAGTCAGAATCAACGAAAGAGAGTACTTGCCGATTGATGACTTTTCCATGACTATATAAAATTGCAGCGATGGAAATTGGTCAGTAGTTAGAGGGATCTGTCTTGTTGCCTTATTTGGGAATAGGTTGAACACTTACTTGATGAAGAAGGTAAAGTGATCGAATAGAGCTTAGATTTGAAGATTTTTTTTGGACAATACCTGCGATGCGGTCTGGGCCAAACGCACTATTACGGGCAATTCTAGTAATGATTGATTTAACGATCTTGTACTGAAAATTTCATAGCTTATGAACAAGAGTTAACTAGGGGCACATTTTGTTCACAATCATAAAACACGAGTTTGATGCAAACAAATCTACAAAAATATTGGCCTTGTCTTCAGAATCAGCAACTACAGATCCGTCAAAAGAGGGAAATAAAGTTTTTGCTGATGGTTTTAGCTAAAGGCCAAAACTTATGGCTGCTAATGGAAGGTGTAGCTGATGTAATGCACTTTTAGCGTTAGTGGTATCGCTTTTGCAGGCATTTGTAGTAGCAACGTAGTTTGCATGATTCTTGATTATTTTATTAAATTGACAGTTAATATAAGACTTAATAGTCAAAGATGTTTCATTAGCACATACTCTATTAAACCAGAATTGTGAACGAGAATAACCTGTACGATTTCTTTTCGCGAATGTATAAGTCCTTGCCGTTGAGGGTGACTTCAGATACTGAAAGAGCGGTATTCGAAGGTGAGGACGATTTAAAACAATATTCCCGCTATGGAATGGCTGAAAAGAAATACCCTAAATCACACCATTTAGCTGAATTAAAACATCACAAGGTTCTATCGAGGAATTACAGGCATTAGAAGCTATTTCTATTGGAAAATGGCCAGATAGTGTTAGCAGGAAAAGAAAGAGGTTAAGATGATGTGTAATATGGTTATAGTTATCAGGAATTCTTGTAGGTTCAAAAATCATTTGTGTGATCTTACATGAAATAGCCAGCAGTTCTGCACGATTAGTAGTGGATAAAAATTGAACCCAGTTAGAGCTATGAATATTTAAATCTTCCGGAATAGAGATATCGCTGGATTTAAACTCAGATAGAAGACAGTCTACAAGAATCGAAGAAGTCTTGAAAGTCACTGTCATCGGGAAACCTACAAATACAGCAGTAACATTTCACAAACTAAAACCAAAACACATCAATTTGATTTTATTTCGATAACACAGTATATACTGATGAAAGAAAATACTCCATGTACGACTTAATTTTTGGAAAGAATTATTATTTATCACATTCACTACGTTTCAAATGAAATGCACCACTTAGAAGTAATAATGCTATGATCTTGAAAGAATGGTAAAATAATGCTTTATTAACATGTATAAGATGATAAAATTTTGAAGGTAAAATATTAACAGTTAACAAGAAAATGTTAATAGTGTGTAGCATCGCCACGCGCTGCAATACAGGCGTTCACTCTCTGAGGCATGCTTTCTATGAGATGGTCTATATCCTCCTGAGGCATTTCATTCCAGGCTACCTGGAGATGGTGTCGTAATTCACCCAAGTTGTTTGGGGGCCTTGGTAGTTGACTTAATCTTCAACCCATCATGTCCCATACATGTTCAACAGGCGAAAAATCTGGCGATCGCGCAGGCCACGGCAATACCTTCTAACATGTGAGGTATGTGGTCTAGCATTATCTTGTTGCAAAATACCATTTGGCAACGTCTGCATTAACCGTACTACCATTGGCTCCGAAACATTATCAATGTAACGCTGAGCACTTAATGTGCCTAGAATGAACACAAGAGGAGATCTTCCACCAACACGTATGGCGCCCCAAACCATGACTCCAGGTGTTAAGCCTGTGAGTCGTCTTTCAACAAACTATAAATTTCGACGTTCTCCTCGAAACCGCCGCACCTTCTGACGACCATCGTTTCGGCACTAACAAAAACGTGATTGGTCACGGAAGATGATGTCATTCTATTGAAGGTCCCAGTCCCGCCGCTCTTGACACAATACCAATTTACAGTCTTATGCTCTTGAGTTAACTGGGGTCGTCGGTACGGAGGATACGAATGTAAGCGAAAAATACTTAATTCTCCTGTAGATTGTTGATTGACATTGATAGGTGACGACCAATAACAGCTCCTGTCCAGTTCACCACAACAGACCTTGTTGACTGAAACCGATCTCTTGTGGCCACCCGTCTAAGAAGTCGTTCTTCACGATCATTGGTGCTGCGTGGTGGTCTTCCACTGGGATGAAGTCGTTTAATGCCTTCTTCAGACCAAAAAGACCAAATGCGGGTCACCGTGGTGTGGTCTCGATTAAGTCTTCTGCCGATTTCTCGAAATGACAAACCTGCTTCTTTCACGCCGATAATTCTACCCCTGTCAAAATCTGAAACTTGGGCAAAGCTTCGTCGTTGTCTTACTGGGGGCATTTCTTCAGAATAAGTGTCAGTTAAAAACAAAAAATTAACACTAAGCGACTAGATTTCTTAAAATATATAAATAAAAATTGTTGATAATCGATGTTAACAGTGGTACAAAGCATATAATGACTTGTTCTTTTTCATTGAAACTTCCATCGTTTTCTATATGATACTGAACATTATTATTCCAAAATTTCAAAATCATAGCATTATTATTTCTAAGTGGTGCATTTCATTTGAAACGTAGTGTATTTTGGGATTCAAAGATCTAGTTACAACTTTCACGATTATCCAATAAGGCTAAAGCATAGGCTGCAAAAGGCAGTTAATGACAGAAGAGATAATTTAGTTAAATCACACCATAACTGTAATATTAAGTATAGATTTAATAACAAACTGTTAGTTAGGAGTGAAGACAATAATAAGCTAGAAGCAACTACTTACAAGGGATAGTTTAAACAATAAGCAAAGTGGCAGTGGAAGTTAAAAAAATGATTCAATTTTGATAACAATTTTTTAAGCATAATTATGCAACCTATTTTTTAATACGTTCATATTCTATGCTCAAGGGATAGTATGTTGGAAGTTAAGTACAGGTCACTTATAAGCCTACTGGCTCTTTTTTGGATATAATCAACGATGTCGGACGCGTATTGGAGAGCACCAATCCTGAGGTAAGAATGATAGAGACAGTTACCGGGATGTAAAATACTGCTTAGATTTGTAGAGGTAAGATAGGATTGGTACTAGTTCGGGAGAACCTCTCTTTAAGACCTTAGCTGGGATACCGTCTGGGTCAGTAGCTTTATTAAGATCAAGCCTACTGATGATTGATTTTGGGAGCTTGTACTGCAAATAAATTGGTTTTATAGTGTATGAAGAAGAGTTAACTAGAGCACACCTTTCCCATAATCAAGAAGACGTGAGTTTGGTGCAAATAAATCCACAAAAAGATCGGCTTTCTCTACAAAATCAGCAACTACAGATCCGTAAAAAGATATCATAGGGGAAAATGAACATTACTGATGGCTTTAGCTAAACACCAAAATTTACGTCTGTCCAAAGGAGGTGTAGATAATCCATTGCTTTTTCGTTGTTAAAACAATTCTTTGGCCTTGGTGATAACACTTTTGCAGGTAGTTCTACCATCAACGTAATCTGAATGATTCTCAGCCGTTTTATTATATTTCCATCTAATGTAAGGCTTTTGAAAAATATTGCACTAGCTCAAACTTTATTGAACTAGGCTTGGGATCCAGAAAAACCCGTAGGAGTTTGTTTTCTGGGAATGCATGACTGCATGCCTATGAGGATGTAGATTGGAAGGTAAGCATTATTTTAATGATTCTTTTCCAGTTAATACGTAATATTAGTTTTTGACTACCCTGTTTTTATTTATTATAAAAGTGTACAACACGGCTTACTAAAGTAGATCCCATTCTAGGAGAAAACCATTCCCAAGTAAATAATACAAGCTTCCATATGGGAGAAATTAATAATTATGTGTAGGCCTGCAACGCCAATTTTGATAAAAATTTTAAAATATCTTAAAAACAGTTAAACTTAGGTATAGCACATTTGACGTGACGTATGTCTATAACTTCGCATAGAATCCAAAAATGAAATAACATATACACTGTTCCATTTAAAAAAAATCAAGAGGACATAAAATCTTTAAAATAGTTTACGCTAATTACTTCCGTCGACTGTAGTAAACTGCCAAAGTTTTTTACAAAGCCTATTTTCCGAGAAATCGGTCATGGCATTTCGTTGTTGAAGATCCTGTAAACTGGGCGTTCGGAAAACGTTACGAAGCAGCTCTATCTCAGCAATAGTAAGGCCTCGAGGTTTGGGGAAAAAACCTTATAGACTCAACCATTGTCACTGGATCCTAAATATGATTCGGAAAAACCCACATTTTCTGTTACGCATGTTAAGCGAGGACGAAACCACTTTCAGTAGCTCAGAGGGTGTGAATTTGCACAATATGCATTATTAGTCCGAGCAAAATCCCCATTGAATACGGCAAGTAGAACATCAAAATCGCTGGAGTTTGAACGTATGGAGCAAAATGCGGGAATGAAAAATTATAGGTCCACATTTCTTTGGCCAAACCCTTAATGAGGAGAGTTTTTTGGAGTTATGACCGAAACGTACGTCTGCATTTATGTGAGCAATATTCGAATCGTGTTATTGGATGAGGAAGTCTATTTCCCTCGCTGGCGCGTTCGCCGGATCCTACATGTTTAGATTTCTACCTACAGGGTAGACTGAAAACCTGGTTTTCCAAGAGAAACCAACAACCAGGGAAAATATGATGGAAAGAAGACGAAATGTCATTACAATCTTGTCCTGGGCTGAAACTGAAGAACCGAAATTAGATTAAATAAATGCATCGAGAACGATGGAAGGCACTCTAAAAACTTGTGAGCTATTTCTCGTTAAACCTGCTTTGTGTACGTACTTCTAATATTTTTGTGTTTCTGTTTTATTACTGATGTTCCCTTGACCTTTAAACAAGCTTAAAAGCTAAGTTTTCAACCAGTCCTATGCCTGGATAAAGTGTGAAGTAAGGCAAAACTCGATGTATTAACATTGCTATTTGGTGGGAAGAACCGTAGTTTAAATTACGTCGGTTACCATAGATATGGTATTTGTTTTCCACGCCAAGGCAACTTGGTCCGATTGCGGTATTCAAACTTTAACATTTTCTCGTATAGATCGAGAACGGATGCATATATCGTGAAGGAGTTTTTGATAAAAATTTAGGCAATTTTAAGCCGCGTAACGGTCTGTCAAATACATAGCACCGTTTTATTTAGTTTTTTCCAAAAAATCACAGAAATGTGTAATCGCTGCAGAGAAGGACATATTGTTGATTTGGTTAAAACTGAACGCTCTAACAAAAAACACCCTTCAAAAGACTATAAATTGATGTTTGAAATGAGACTAAGAATATTTGAGTGGTTCAGGAAATACTAAAACCTAAATATTGGAAAATGTATTGTCCTCCTTCTCATTTATTATGAGAGATACAGAAAAACCTTGCAAAGCAGAATGATATTTTCAAAGCTACAGCTCATCGCCCAATTTTACGAAATAGCCTAAATTTTATGTTTCTTCGTAGCAGTTACGAACTTCAAAATAATTTCCTGCCGTTTCTCCTACTTGTTTTACTTAGAAGGATTTTTCCCCAAAACCTCCACGCGTTACCATTGTCTAGACAGAGCCGCTCCCTACCCTTATCCGGACATTGTAACAGGAGGTTTAGAAAAATCAAGATTTCGCGCTAAATTATACCAGATTAGATATTTACATTTTTTTTCTAGATAAAGAAATGGTTATTATTTATTTGTATTTGAATGTAATTAATATTAAGATGAAAAGCTTGAGTTTGTTTTAATAAGTTATCTATTAGGGTGGAGTGAAATAGGGCAAAAAAATTTTTTTTTCGAATATCATTAACCCTGTATTACTAAACGTTGCTATGGATTAATACCTGCTGAAATATATAAAATTTTATTTTTTTACTTGTCATCTTCAGGTTGCGCAGAAGACTTGAAATATGGAAAAAAACTAACATTTTCGAAATATTTAAATAAATAAAAGTAATATGTTTATCCACTTAACTTTATTATTTGAATTAAAACTACAAAGAGTTACAAGATTAAAACACGTTTTTATCATTTCAGCCTTCAGTCATATCATCTGCATGCGTGGTAGCTCGTTGAACTTCGGAGAAGAACTGAGATTTTGTGTTGAATGTTGGCCTTTCTTGTCTAGATTTTATTCTTTCTCGGATGTATCCATCACGTGCTGCAGTTCCACAAACAGCCAAACTTGCATCAGTAACCAGTTTTATGACTCTCTCCACAGCCTGTGTGTGACAAGGAAGCCTTTCAATGCAAATATTTATATTTTTACTCATAATTTTGTCCCATATTTCACTGTCACTATATTTCGAAGTGAATGGCCGCTCGAATATTTTTTTGTTGCCCATTCTATCAAGTCATAATAGTAGTTTGCTTCAAAGTTCAATTTCGGAACCAAAAACTCTCTTACTTTCTTTGCCTTAGTAGTTTTACGCGCTTTAAGTATTCGTCTAAGTGCTAATTCTTTAATATGTTGCATTTCGTCTTGCAGTATAGCCAATAGAATATTCTCAGAATGCGCGAAAAGAGTTCCTCTGTATTATTCCAAACGCAATTGTTTTCAGGCCATCCCTCAAATAAGAGCATCTTTTTGTCATGGTCAGGATATGATCTGGACCGAATTTGCATGAGGGTTTCGTTTTTATGCCGAACCATGTTAGCGCGTACACTTTTATCACGAACGTAGCAATCTCTACCAGACTTTCCGATGGGGATTTTTGGCCACATATAGTCTCAATATTCTGTTTGCACAGGTTAACCAGCGAGTGTGCCAGCTTTCCGGGTTGCCTGTTAGCCAAGTCAGTGACACTCTACCTTGTGTAACAGCTAGACAAATTTGAAGGAGATATTTTTGATCAGTGCTTAAAATGGTCGCATCAATCTCAGGTAACACTGTCTCAATCTTCTCAAATTCCACCACAGGTAAGTCTTCACAGTGCTGTAACATCTTACCCCTGCGAACGTATTGGGCTCTGACGTACAGCCGTCCAAAGTGTTGAAGAGATGATGGTAATTCGTTGGCATGCAACAAGCATATGAACCAATGTAAGGGTCGATTTAACTGACTTTCTATTAATGAAATTATTCCATTATTGGAGCCCGTGTTAACTGCAGTTCCGTAGCATTCCAATAGCAACAATGGTTGATATATCCCCGAAGTACAAATTTATAAACTGCATTATGCTATTTTTTATAGAACTAGCGGTTCAAGAAGGAGGCGTGACGTGGGTAATGTACTAAGAATCTGGCTCGGAGACCAAAACAATATGTTCTTCTGTAATTGTTTTTTGTGATACTTAACGCCCATTTTTCTTGAACGATGGTCCTGTCTTTCCGACTGTCAAAGTGTAAGCCAGTAATTTTATTTTCAGGACCCATCAACCACGAACTCTGCAAGTCTTTTCGGATTTTCTGGCGCTCTCGTCGTAATTTACTTCTATTAATTACTTTTGAAGAATCTCGCTTAGAAATCAAGCCAACGTCTTGAAGAGCTGCACTGGTAATGATTGATGCTGATCTGTCGGAGACACCAGTCCTGTCACAAGCAGTGGCAAGGTTTTCTAGTCGATGCCTCATCTGCTTTGCTTGTATTTTTGAAGTGGAGGCGAGGGGCATCCAATAAAAGTTTAGTATGAAAGTCTGGATCTTCTTTGCTGCCCGACAAACTATCGCTATCATCCGAGGCCTCTGCATCTGCTACAGTTAATATAGTATGTGGTGAGGGGCTAAACGTTTGCTCAACACACTGCTTTTGAAGAAATTTATTTTATTTTCCTGTCTTAATTGTCTGCGCTGTAAAACTTTTCTTGTTTCTATATCTATAGTGCCGATATACATTTTGCGGTTTCCTTTGATCTTGCAAAAATTCTAGTTCATTTTAGGTATTTTTTCGAGCATTTGCAGAAATCGACACAAATGCACTTGCACATAGCAATATCAAAGAGATTTCTCCCTGCATCTTCGTAAAACTCAGTTTTATTTTTAGCTACTCGACATTTCTTTATTTTTTTGTATTTCTGATAGTAACTGATAAGTCTATTAAAATTTGTTGTCGAGATATGATAGGAATAGGGGCTTTATTCCACAATTTTATTAAATCGGTTGCAATTATTTCAGATACCTCTTTCACAGACGGATCTTTTCCATTAGATAGCCACAGCAAGTCATTTCTCACCCACAAATAACACTTTATTACATCTTTATATGTAGGTAACACATTGTCTTTAAACTTTTCAGGGCCACCAAATACGGGACACGACGAATCCTTTCTTGTTTTAGGCATTTCGCTGAGTGATCAAAACGAAGTTCGCGCGATTATTTTAACAAATGTGCGTGCGCTCCGCCCTAATGTGACTAATTGACTGACTGCAGTGAAGTGGAGGCAAGACAGTCTCAGAGGGGAGCGTGGGTGGGGAAAGTGTTTTCGATGTTAAACTAGAAAACCAGCGGTGCTTGCCTACATTCAATATCTGACAAAAAAATCACTTTGTTGCAAAACTTTGGGGTCAGTGCGCCACCTGAAGATAATGTTAGAATTTGATGGTATTTTGTTTACGTTATAATGTACCACCAAGGCATTGATTGGTAACACAATGACGTAATAAGTGAAGATAACGCGGTTTGTATATCTCAGAACCGTAATCAATTATGTCTAAATAGTAAACAATGGATATGGTAGACAGTAATTGACCCAAATTGGAAAATCGAAGTATAAAGGACAATAACTCGAATTTATTGATGTGTAAAAGGGAGCATTCGCGGGTTGTAAATAGTGTGCATTCGTTGCGCAGGCTATTTGTAGTTAAAACTGAACGATTAAGTAAAAACTGTATAGTGTAAATATGTCGAACAATTATTTACTAAAATCATTACTTGATGAAAGAAAATTAGAAATGTATTCAAATACACAAAGGTATAAAGAAAGATAAGGACAACAGGAGAAAACGGTGCCAGAGTGCCGACAGACGACCTCACCGAAGAGCAGGCTCTAACCGATCTGGGGCCCCTTTAGCGGACAATGAAACGCCAGCATTACATCATCAGTTTTACAACGAAAATAAGTAAGAACCTTTTTGTTTGTGTTAATAAATAAAACCTTTTGTGTTTTTGAATTCTCGAAACGTTACATTTGATTATCACAATTAAACGAGAACAATTGTTTGATTCTGATAAAGATTTTACTTCTTATATGTTAGTTTTAAGAAGGTTATCTTATGTTATAGGTTTGATTTTATATAAATATTTGTCAACAACGCGTTGATTCATTTTCGTTCAGATTTGGAATTTAATCAAATGAGTATAACGTTTCCTTTACTTTTATTGCTAAAGATTATTAATATCACAAGCCTACACAATTATTGAATATGTAAATGCAGAAAGAGGTCAACCTAATAGGAATCCAGATAAATAAATAAATCGAAATGAGCATAATTTTGGGCAATGATAACAGAAATGGTTTCTTTATATTAACTTTGAACTAGCCGTTGCAACGAATTAAAAAGGAATTAGTAAACATAAAGCTTAAAATTCATTTACGCAAACTGAAATTAATTAGCAGGCAAAGTAAAATTAACTAGTAAATGGTATCTTTATAAATTGAATCCATTCAGTTTTAATAAAACGTAATAAAAATAATCATCTCAATCATTAAATTTTATTCAATGATGTTGATATTACGTATAAGAAAGTTTAAAAGAACTCAAATCGTATTCTTTGGGTCGGGTTAAATAAACAACTACAAACAAGCGTCTATTCTCTATTACTGAAGGACACAGACACATACACGTGCGCATCACATGCACACGTATACAAACACGTACACACGCATAAATACGGATACCATCTCAAAAATCTTTTTTTTTGTAATCAGTGACCCTTAAAAATTTTAAAATCATAGCTTTTGGGGTGATCACAATAGTCTTATATATGTTATACATGAGCAAGTAAAAATTAAAGTTGAAAGATCTATTATAAATAAACTATATTGTAGTCTAATGTCATTTTGACAACCGCCTGGTATGCAATCGCAGCGCCATCTCTGACACCAAAATAGAAATAATCTCAAATGTTGTTAGTTATATGATTTAGTGTAGGTTTTAATTTTAATTCCTTGGCAAAAAATAGCGTATATATCGAAGAGTAAAATACCTTTTAATCCATTAAGTTGCTACCGAAAGTAAGCGATTAAATATTGTACTTTAATACCCGTATTACTATTTAGTCTCACTATAATTGAAAGAGACGGTAGCAAAATTTGAAAGAACGGACAAATAATATTTAATTAGTAACGATCACATTTATTCGCTGGTGCACTGTGTTCTAAAATACTTTTCCGTAATATTTATTTTGTTGTTAGGAACATAGCCATCAGAAGCTAGGTTAGATTTTCACTTACCGTGCCGTTTTCACGTTATACACCTCCTCCAGGACCATCCAAAAGTATGTTTCTAAAGTAATGGCTTGTGCAGTCTGAAAAATGCAACAATGTACCAATACATTGCTTATTACAATTTCCAAATGTACACTCTTCAATATAGTAGGTTGGGTATTTACCTCCTTGCCATTGAACAAATAATACGCAAGTGTCGTGTATTCAATTTTGCAAGTTAATTTACATCTTAAATAATTCGACGTACTCAGTTTGATTATTTCAACGTTTTTAACAAACGATTTGTCAGTGTGGATTTCAGCATCATTCACTTTCACTAAAAGAAAGAAATCTAAGTTTTGAACATAACTAATCCCTAATTGTTTTAATTAGTTGCTGCTACTAGTAGAATATCGGCACCATTTCGTTTTCTGTGACGTCACCCTTGGGACACCTTTAGTCGCCATTTTCTTATATATGCCCACGTGGGGATCGTATTTTTTCACCTGAGAATAAAGAGGTTTTATTTAATCTGTTACTAATATTTATCAAAGGAGATTGCATAATTGTCAAGAAAACTATTATTACATTTCTTTTAATCCCATCTACAGGTTGTGACCTAATTTATTTATACATTGGGGTTCTATTCTAATAAGGGTCCTAGACTTGTAAGGCAGGAATCTGTTCGGGCATCTCCACTGTCATAAAAATCATATTCTAATAATGGGAAAGAATTAATAGATGACATGTAAAGATAACAAGTGTTTTCATAATAAAAGATGTTTAATTTGTTATCAATATTTATTAGGGTTGTTTTCATTTTTATCAAGGATTAATAACGTAGTCCTTAAACGATTATGTTCTATGCAATCTTTAAGACGGCATTTCCCTTTAGCTCAAATTTGTTCAATATCTGAATAACGACATCGAAATTGTACCATTCAACATTATACATATAAATGAGTAAATAAGTTACATAATTAGTTTACTTTACAAATCATGCTTTAAACGATCTTCACCTTGAGAATGTTAAATTATGTGCTCAAGGTTTAAGTGGAAAACAAAATTACATCAACACAATAAATGGTTAAACATACGCATTATAAGCTTCTCTACGTTTCATTGTGTGTACTCCTTTAATAGTGTTATTAATTAAAAGTAAATATTGAAGGTCAACAGTTAAAATTATGTGTACAAGGTTTAAATGGAAAATAGCATTCAATGGTCACACATATGCATTACAGTTGTTTGTTTTACGCTTGTGTGTTTTAGTTTACGGATGACTCTTTTAAAACCAACCGCATTACTTTTAGTACCCAGATTAAATTACGTAAATTGATTATTGATATGGGATGTCAAAGTTTCTTTAAAAACAGTAAATTATCGAAAGCATCCTCAAATCTCGGTAATCCACAATCTCCTATGTTAAATATTAGTGTGAAGACATTTTCGGCAGGCAAGACTTTTGAGACGGGTGCACTTCCCTTATGTTCAAAATTAAGGGCAGCATGGATCTTCCTAGAGAACATCACTATCAGCAATCAACTTTACCGTTTTCATCTTGCGCGATTATATTGTAATAGCTTATCAACAAGTAAAACAGCTAATGCCCCTGATAGTGCTTCATATTAATACTCATTCAATTGTAATTATGTTTCAAAAATATATGCAGGAATATTATACAATCTTTGCTACTATTATTATTACACAGAGATTATTCTCAAAGTAGCTATTTTCAGCACGACCCTGGCAATCTAACACGCTTTCTAACCTTCCTTTTCGTTCTCAGAAGCTGTACCGTATTCATCTTCTTGAATTTATCTTTATCCGATTTCGAGGTAGCAGTACGTTTTCCATTCTATCTTGAGATATTTTCTATTGTTACTAATTTAGCGAACCACTAATATTAGCACATATATAAATTACAACGTATTTGAAATGACCCTGTATTATTGACATTTTGTAGAAGCGGTTGACCCTGAAATTTTTAAATGTTAATCAGATAAGACAGATATAGGAACTTGCTTTCAGGCCTTTGCCTCCTGCCTTGGCCCCGTGCCTGGCTGGAAATTGTATTCTAACAAGGGGCACTAATTCTGTCGCATAAGGTCCTGGCCCCTTAAGGATAAATAGTATTCTAATAAGGGCCCCAATGCTAACTTATAAGACAAGTATAGGAACTTGTGTTAGGGTCTGCGCCCTCCTGTCGTGGCCCCTTGTCGCGCAATTTGAATTTGTGTCATCTAGTAGTACGGACTAATCAATATTTTCTGTAGTAAAAGTGGCACCACCTAGCGTTATTTTTCTAGGACTAATTAGAGTTTTGTATGTGGCACCATCTAGTGGTATACTTTTAAACTAGGAAATATTTTCTTCATTAGAGGCGGCGCCACCTACCGATATATTTCTAGGACTAATTAGAGTTGTTTGTGGTGCCATTTAATGAATGTTGTCTGTAACAGAGGTTGGTCGTGTTCGTCTCTCCTTCGTCTCTCTAGTCTCTTTCTCAAACAAACAAACCAGTTAATCAGATCATAATTTATTATAAGTTTTGTTATAAACGAATAAGTTCAAAGGTAAATAAGTAATTAAAATTATTATTAATTTTATTAAATACATAAATAAAAGTTTACCTCGTAGGATTGGAACCTACGGCCTATACTTTGCTAAAGTACCGCGCTATCCAACTGCGCCATCGAGATTCACGCCCCAATCGACGTAAATTTTGTCTTTATTTACTCTAACAAAGTACAGATCGTAGGTTCAAATCCTACTCGAAGTAAAATTTTATTCATGTATTTAATACAATTAATAATTACATCATAACTTACAGCTTGAAAACTAGCTTACAGTTCAAAAGTACTGATTGGACTAACTACACTTTGCTAAAACCAACCAACCACAATTCAAAAATACCAAATTGATTTAACTTAATCATACAGAAGCAGCTCTCAATTCAAAAGAATAGCAGTACGATGTAACTTACAGCGTGCAAAAGAAAGCCAAACTCATACTTATTGAAATTACCCATGTATCTGTTGGTACATATTCGAACGCTGTTAGGAAAACAAGTCTATTAATAAAAATTAAAGGAAAGATTAGCGTTTGAAAATTTTATCATAAACAACAATACATCATTTATTTAATTACATTTTATCGGTCTTGTTCTTCTTTAAGTGATTTGTCGCTATCATCATCATGGTTTTGAGACTTGTCCTTCTCTAACCTCATCGCTCTTTCTTCCTCTTATGTGAATTATCACCATCATCTAGGATTTGAGATAGATTCATCTCATCCACGCCATCGTTTCCATTATCATCTTGACCGGTTATGTTGTAAAATCTCTAATGCCCGCTGATGTTGGCTTATAAACAGGAGCATATATTATAATAATAATGCTTACTCGATGACGATTACACTATAAAGAGCGAAACACGCGAGAAACGAGAATGTTGCCGGCCTGGGATCTAGTGCGCGGGCTCACTCGTCAATGTTCGGATAAAATCGGTTATTTCGGTAAAGTTTGAAGTGGGGGTCGCCGAAACAGCCTTTGCACCCGTCTTAGGAGGAAATACCTCTGCCAAAAAGGAGTTTAGATTTATAAACATGCCCTTATGGAAGATATTAGAGCATGATTTCCGAAACAAGAAGCGTACACTATGCATAACTATCGCTTCACGTCTTAGGTTAGGTCAATATACGTACAATATTAGGTTAGATTAATTACTGCACGGTTTAGGTTAGGTAGGTCAATACTCGTTTAGGTTGTTTGGGATTGATCCGCTTAATTGATTTGATTTGATTAATTGATTTGTTTGTTTGAGAAAGAGATGAGAGAGACAAGGAGTGACGAACATGATCAACCTCTATTACAGGAAACATTCATTAGTCTTTACACCACTAGATGGCACCACGAACAACCCTAATTAATACTAGAAATATACCGCTAGGCGGCGCTGTCTCTATTACAGAAAAATTCGCTAGTTTAAAAAATACCACTAGATGGTGTAACAAACAAAACCCTAATTAGTCCTAGAAATATAACGCTAGGTGGTGCCACCTTTATTACAGAAAATATTCATTAGCCCATACACAACTAGATGGCGACACACACCCAAATTTCGCAACAAGGGGGCCACGATAGGAGGGCGCAGTCCTTAACACAAGTTCTATACTTGTCTTATAAGTTAGCATTAGAGCCCCTTATTACAATACTATTTATAGTTAAGGCGGCCAGGGCAAGGCAGACCCTAACACAGGTTCCTATAGTTGCCTTATGGGGTAGAACTAGGGCCCTTGTTAGAATACTATTTCCAGTTATACATGGGGCCAAGGAAAGGGCGAAGACCCGAGAGCAAGTTCCTATATCTGTCTTATTTGATTAACATTTAAAAATTCCAGGGTCGACCCTTCTACGAAATATCAATAATACGTTGTAATTTATATATGTGCTAATATTAGTGGTTCGATAAATTGGTAACAATAGAAAATATCTCAAGACAAAATAGAAAACTTACTACTACCTCGAAATCGGGCAAAGATAAATTTAAGAAGCTTCTGAGAACGAGGAGGAAGGTTTGAAAGCGTGTGTAGTATTGCCAGGGGCGTGTTGAAAACAACTGATTTAAGATCTCACATCTGTGAAATAATAATAGAAGAAAATAAAGATTGTATATTATCCGCTGCATGTATTTTTTAAAGCATAATTACAATCGAATGAGTACTATTATGAAGCAGTACCAGAGGTATTAGCTGTTTTACTTGTCAATAAACTATTACAATATAATCGCTTAAGATGAAAACGGTGAAGTTGATGCTGGCAGTGATGTTCTCTATGAAGATCCAGATAAGCTAAATTACGCTGCCCTTAATTTTGAGCATAAGGGAAGTACACCCATCCCAAAAGTTTTGACTACCGAACATGTTCACACTAATATTTAACATACGAGATTGTGGAATACCTAGATTTGAGGATGTTTTCGATAATTTACTGTTAGACCCAGCACCTTATTGCGACCTATATAAATAAAAGGGTAGTTAATTTGCACTACAATCTCTATGACCATGAATATATTTTACTGTTTTTAAAGAACGTATAACAGCCCATATCAATAATCAATTTAAGTAATTTAATCTAGGTACTAAAAGTAATGCAATTGATTTTGAAAAAGTCATCCTAAACTAAAACACACAAGAAGCGTAAAACAAACAAATGTAATGCATATGTGTAACCATTTAATGCAATTTATTTTCCACTTAAACCTTGTACGTATAATTTTAACTGTCGACCTTCAATATTTACTTTTAATTAATAACACTATTAAAGGAGTACACAATGAAACGTAGAATAGCCTATAATGCGTATGTGTAACCATTTATCGTATTAATGCAATTTTATTTTCCACTTAAACCTTGAGCATATAATTTAACGTTTTCAAGGTAAAAATTGTTTAAAGCATGATTTGTAACATGACTACTCATTTATATGTATAATGTTGAAGGTTACAATTTCGATGACGTTATTCAGATATTGAAAAAATTTGAGCTAGCGCTTAAATGCCGTGTTAAAGATTGCATAGAGCATAATCGTTTAAGTACTAGTTTCTATATCCTTGATAAAAATCAAAACAACCCTAATAAATATCAATAACAGATTAAATAACATCTTTTTATTATGAAAACGTTTCTCATCTTTACATGACATCTAGTAATTCTTCCCATTATTAGAATACAATTTTATGACAGTGGTGGAGCCCAGAACAGATTTCCCCTTATTAGAATACAACCCCTAATGTATAAATAAATTAGGTCACAATCTGTAGATGGATTAAAAGGAATATAATAATCTTAATAAATATTATACAATCTCCTTTCATAAATTAACGGTCCCTAAGTAAACATAAATAAACAGATTAACATAAATCTTTATATGTCATCAGGTGAAATTAATATGATCCCACGTTATTGCATATTGAAAGAATTGAGCGACCTAAATGCGTGTCCCAAGGTTGACATAGAGCAAATGTTAAACTAAATGGCGGATGGTGCCTGTATAATCTAACTACCTATTAAGACTACTCCATAACTAGATAAATGCAACCTTGCCTACATAAATTTTATCTTTACATGACATACTATATTACTGTAACTAATTGAATACAATTTATGACGTGTACCAAAGCAACAGATATGTTATGCGTGTACAACGATTATAAATAATTAGTCACATTCTAATTGATATAAAGCGACCTATAACATCAGTAAACATATTATAAATCTCCTTTCATACTTCCCTATTATAAACATATTAACAGTGGTAAAGTAATCTGATTTTCAATTTATTTAAAATAATATACCCACTTGTAAAAAAATTACAAATTTCAATGACTCACAAAGAATAAAAATGCGGAGTCAACTTATCTCACTACTTCAAGAGACCCATATAAATCACTGTACATAACTATATTACTAAAATATTTTACGGTATAATTATCTGCATTAAGACTCAAGCGGTATGTTAACTGAGCGTCGTGTTATCAATAATACGATTTCTCATTATAACACAAGCCTAGTACACAAATATGGCTTTACTATTACTGTAACGAATATCATAAACTTGGTCAAAGGTATGCTATGTAGGGGATAATTTCAATAAATCGGCACTCTACAGAAAATACAAACTATAGTAACATGTTCAAATATTCCACTTAGTCGATTAAGGGAATATGATTCATCGTCAAACTATTTACAAAAATTCGCTGATTTCAGAACACTACGTAACAGGCGAAATCAAGCTGACACCTTTAGGACATCAAGCTACATATGGTTCACATGACGAAGAATTATAAATTTGTCGGTGCTTGTCCGGCGGATACATCGATTCGGTGCGTATGCAGATAAACGTCTGTGTTACTGTTCTTTGTCATAAGCTATGATGCATCGTACTTGCGTGAAGAACAGTGTAACAGTGGCGAATCGCGAGTAGGATTGCTATGGTGTGCAGATGACGAAATTGAGTGTGCGTGTGCTGTGCGTGTGCGTGTGCGTGTGTCGTCGTGCGCGTGCGTGTGCGTGTGCGTGCGTGTGCGTGTGCGTGTGCGTGTGCGTGTGCGTGTGCGTGTGCGTGTGCGTGTGCGTGTGCGTGTGCGTGTGCGTGTGCGTGGTGTGCGTGTGCGTGTGTGCGTGTGCGTGTGCGTGTGCGTGTGCGTGTCGTGTGCGTGTGCGTGTGCGTGTGCGTGGTGCGTTGCGTGTGCGTGTGCGTGTGCGTGTGCGTGTGCGTGTGCGTGTGCGTGTGCGTGTGCGTGTGCGTGTGCGTGTGCGTGTGCGTGTGCGTGTGCGTGTGCGTGTGCGTGTGCGTGTGCGTGTGCGTGTGCGTGGTGCGTGTGCGTGTGCGTGTGCGTGTGCGTGTGCGTGTCGTGTGCGTGTGCGTGTGCGTGTGCGTGTGCGTGTGCGTGTGCGTGTGCGTGTGCGTGGTGCGTGTGCGTGTGCGTGTGCGTGTGCGTGTGCGTGTGCGTGTGCGTGTGCGTGTGCGTGGTGCGTGTGCGTGTGCGTGTGCGTGTGCGTGTGCGTGTGCGTGGTGCGTGTGCGTGTGCGTGTGCGTGTGCGTGTGCGTGTGCGTGTGCGTGTGCGCGTACGTGTGCGTGTGCGTGTGCGTGTGCGAGTGCGTGTGCGTATGCGTGTGCGTGTGCGTGGTGCGTGGTGCGTGTGCGTGTGCGTGTGCGTGTGCGTGTGCGTGTGCGTGTGCGTGTGCGTGTGCGTGTGCGTCGTGCGTGCTGTGTGTGTGTGTGTGTGTGTGTGTGTGTGTGTGTTTAATTGTCGGCTACAACGGTGTTTATGTTTATATTAGTGTTTGTGTACAAGTTAGTGTGCGTGTGCGTGTGCGTGTACAAGTTAGTGTGCGTGTGAGTGTGCGTGTGCTAGTGCGTATGCGTGTGCGTGTGATATTATAATTAAAAACAGCCTATACAGGCGTAGGTCTGGAGTTCCGCAATCGGAATGTGGAGCTACTATGGGGCTAGTACGAAAAGCACAAGTACACATACTAAGACCGCTGGTATGTCATTAATTCAATTTCCTTAGGTGGAACTGACGGCCTGAAGAGTAAAATATAAAGCCGTAATTTATGGAAGATAACGCACAGGACTTATAAAAAAGTAGCAAAGTATCTCTATCTGCCCTTCAAGGTATGTGACATAAACATACTTAGTTTCTTTTTCTTAATAGTATTTGGATATGTTGTAGAAAGTATAATCTTCAGTAAAAATAACTCCCAGACTTTTAACATCTGCTTGATAGTCTATTTCAATCCCTTTTATGTACAAGGTGGGGTCTATATGTTGGTGTCTAAGTCGACAGAAATGGATAGCTTTGGTTTAGCTGATGAAAATTGAAGACCTACACTTTCTCATATTTCTACTAAATTTTCAATGCCGTCCCATACGTGTATTTGACGTTGGTGTATGTTTTCTCAGCTTTTAAATATAATTAAGTAGTCCACTTAAAGACATGCGTGTAAAGAAGTACTGATAGTATCCAATAGTCCACCGCAAGCAGAAAAAGAGTGCACCTCAACACCGATCCCTGAGCAATACCATTTTCTGCAGGCTTGACGTATGAACAGGTTATATCTATCTTGACTTTAAAGGTACGATTAGATAAAAAACTTTTAACAATTATTGGCAAATTACCTCTTCCACTCGTACAGCTTTCTGATTATTTTGTACCTCTACTACAATCATATACCTCCCCTTGCAGAAAAGCGTTTTGAATATGGTTTTCTACTTATACAAGAAAATCTGTTGTAGAGTGAAAACTGAAACCTATTTGTTGTCGTGATAGCAACAACTTTTACTCGACACAGCACATTATTCTATCATTAATCATTCTTTTAAGAACTTTACTAAGGCTAGAGGTAAGTGATATTAGTCGATAATTTTCATGCTTCGTAAAATCCTTACCCGGTTTGGGAATATGAAGGAATATCGCTTGTTTCCAAGTTTCAGGGTTCTGAACACTTCATTGTATATGTTTAATAACCTTTCTGTTTCGGACTTACGGAAGTATCTTAACATGCATAGTGGAAATTATCTAAATCAGTAGTGGAATATTTGGACTTACTTAGTGTTCTTATGGTTCATCAATCGAAAATTATAGTAACACATTTCGTCGCTACTAAGGTCAATTTCTTTTCAGTTTGACTTTTTATTTCAGTAAAGGGTTCATTATACAGTTCTGTACTAGAAATGGAACGGAAATATTTTGCAAAAGCTTTCACCATTTTAATCTTGTTATGTAAGTTCTTTGTCTTGGATTCTAAAAAGTCCTGATGGTTTTTCATAATTTTTCCCTGCTACTTTTCTTGACCTTTTCCAAACCTCGGATATTGTAGGGTTACTATTTATGGGTGATATATAGCTTTTCCTTCGTGAAATAGCTCGACCTTTTTTAAACTCAATGAGGTTTGGTTTAGTAGCGTCTCTCTTTCGAAGATTTTTAACCTTTTTTTCTTTGCTTGGGCAGCATTTTTGACCTGTGTTCCACCATGGCTTCTTAGATATTTCACCTATTTGAGGAAAGCACTTGTGGGCTTTTATAGTGTTTTCTGTAAAGTGTATAATTTGATTTTCTGCTCCTAATCAGAGGCAGTTATGGAACATTTTGAGCAACTCCGTCCATTTGGGTTTCTGAGCAGTTCATCTTTTGGGTGTTTGACTACTTTTTGTCTAGTCGGAAAAGTAATCCGTATTGGACAGTGGTCACCGTTATAGAAATATTCATTGGCCAGCCAGTTTAAATTTAATGCTAACGATGGGGAGCAAATTGTGAGGTCTATCATTGCTAGGTTCTCAGACATTAGGTTTAGGTGTGTACGAGACCCGGTCTTCAACAGTACCTAAGGGTTAGTTTCCAGTATGCGACCACGATCTATGGTATTAGATCCACAAATTTTTGAATGGGTAAGTCCCCGATCAGTATGTAAGGTGAGGGAGTTTATTGAATTGTCCCTTCGATATCATTTGCACCCCAATTAAATTCAAAACATTAAATATTACAAATGGTTACTTTAATGGGCACTTCAATTTTTATGGCAATAGCTTTTAATCTTGTATTAATATTTGACTCCTGAGCGGGTATATTGTTCTGTATGTAGATAAAAATCCCTCCACCTCTGTTGTTAATTTCTGAGCTGTTTCTATAGGGATAGTTATAGCCTCTACGGTTGAATTTTTCTCTGCCTTTCAAGAGTGTGTTTTGAAGGCAGATAGAAAACATTGGTATTTGTTCAGTATCAGTCCAAGATCCACGTTAAGGTGGTAATATTCAGTTGTAAAGTCCTTTAGAATAGTAATGTAATATGTGCAAATAAACGGAATATATAAATCAGTGCCTAAATAAGTAAAAGACCCAAACAAATAATCGTATAGCCATAATGTGTAAATAGAATATAAAAAAAAATATGTATAACACGTACCAATCGATTACGTATAGTTAAAATTTATCACAGTTATTCATTATCACTCCTGCCTGAGGCAGAATTTATTTCGGGTGGTTTTCTGGGTTTCCCTATCGGCCAACCCACATTTTTTCCTTTGTGTACTTGAGTCTGTTCCTTGGCCAGACTCGGTTCCTTTTCCCTTTTTCGCGCGGTTTACGTAACACTATATCAGCTATTTTGACGGAATCTTCTATTACCGGCACTACACTTACGGCATGGGTTAACGTTGGAATGCTTCCTTTAATAATATTTCGATGACCACTTTTAAGAGTGGGATCAGCTCAGTTACTATTTTTTGAGCACTTGCATTTTTTACTTCGCATGACGCTGTTTTGCATAACACACGCCTTGAATAAATGTTTCTTTGCCTCGAAATGACTAACCTTTTCAACAGTTTTAGTTTGGATTTCCATTTCTTTCTTAAACTATCTGCACTATTTAGATTTTGCGCTGTGATTCTCTGAATACTTCTCACGCTTGACCGTAGCACATGGAGTACCTCCATGCAATAATTGACCACATACACATAATTGCGCATAATGACAGCCCATGGATGTGTGTCTAAATTGATGCCATTCAAATCATAACATTTAGGGACAGAGATGCGTATTGTTTTACTTCCAGAGTGTGGAAAGCTGCCCTAACTGTCTTAGAAAGTTTAGGTCTGTCAAAATTAATTATATCCGTTGAAGTGGGAATGATTATATCATATCTTTTAGTTTTCACTTGCTTAATGTGAAGTACACCTTGATTTGTCATACCGTCTAGTATTTCCTCTATACTTGCATTATTTAAGTCTCGACACGAAATGACACCTTAATATTTTGATTAATTTGTAGTGATCCTGCAAAGTATTAACACTAACTTCCTATCCCAGTAAATAATTTCTATCAAAACTTATCTCCTGTTTCCTTCCACTACTTTATTATCATTATTCATAAATGGTATCAGTTGTTCACTCCTTCCCACACCATACAAACTTTCACTATAAGTACCAGACCACCTACCATCCAACTTTACTTATATTTTCATTCTCTTAATATTCCTAATATAATTAGAATCTTGTTATTAGGCCAACGTCCACCCTAGCATCCCCAAATATAATCCTGGTCCCCGCACGCTTTTTGTACGATCTTCTTGGTGGTATCTAACGCCCCGAGAAGAGTGCATAAAAGTGACTCAGACGAGGCGTCTTCAGTTTTTACTTACACGTACTACTTTGTTGACCTAAATTTCATAGCAATATCGACAATTTAGTGTCTTCTTTTGTTTTCGACGTATAGACAAACGTCGATATTTCTAAAGTTTTTCACGCAACCACGCACGCACGCTCGCTCGCACGAATGCACGCACGCACGCAAATTAGCGATTTTAAATAAGTGTAAACGTATTGAAAATTAAGATGGATAATAAATATTCACTTATAAATAAAAATTTAGAAATGACATGCATGCAGTTAAATACAATGCATTCAAGAAATGTTATGCAACTCTTGTCTGAACACAAAACTGATCTGAAATGTTTGCAAGAACCATACATTTTACAAAATAAACTATATAGAATTACAAGCAATATTATAATTGATATGATAATGTATTTATTGGTAAATAAGAAAATAATAGATGCGATGGTTATTTCGCAATTTCCGAACAAGCATTGCGTTCTACTAGAAATGCATTATTATTATGATTTTAAATTTTATGCTGCTAGTATGTATTCTTATATAAATGAAGTAGTGACGGTAACGCCAGATTCAGATTTTGGAACCATGTTATTACAAATTCTATAGACTTAAAATTAGAAGATTACTTAATTAAGAACAATTTACATATTATTAATGGCATTAAATTTTTGTAGTAACAAAGGTAGTAGTAAAACAGATTTGACAATCACAAACAGACAAATGCATTCATGTATTAAAAATTGGAGATGTGGTGAAAACAAAAGTAGGTCTGACCATGATCTTGTTCATTTTAGTATAGAAAACATCAAAAATGCTAACCCCAAAATGAATTTTCCAAAAATAAGATATGTTGTTAGAAATAAAAATGGCGATTTATTTGATAAAAATGTTTTAATTGAATTTTCATCAATTATTAGCTGTACATACAGTTAAGTAACAGAATTGCATTTTTGCATGATGTTACACGGCCAGTCCGCACTAGGCGTCCCGTATGCTTACATTAGTAAGCGGGTTGCCAAGTCAGCTACAGTGGAAATGGGCACTTACCATAAATTCACAACTTATACAGCTCAGTCCGGGAAAAATGTCTCTTGGCGCCACCACAATCTTGAATTTTGCTAAAATCAATCGTCTTAGGCGAGATGGTAAATTAATCCTACCTGACTGTGGAAGACAGGATTGAAACCTACTCAGTAAATTCCCACCTTCTCAAAGTCAAACACACTACCAACCAAATCAACTCAGAGCTGCAGAAAATTTAATGATACACGGGTTGTTATAACATACTGAATATACCCTGTATAAACAGTAACTCCCATTCATAAAAATAAAACGTTAACTTATGTAATTTCTAAATCTCCCTCGTATTTCTACAACTTTATATTCCTTAAATGTCCCCAATTTAGAAAATTCTAAACAAACCAAACGAAATCGGTTTAACAATGAATTGTTATATAAAAGACAAACTATTCGTGAATTGCCGAATGATTCAACGTCAGAATGATTAGTGTTTGTACCATCAATAAAATTCTTATATTTTATCAATACTGTATCTGTCAAATAATATATAGACATTCATTAACATGTTCAAACCTTATTACCTCAAAACGGTAGCTTTTGCTGAATGATAGTAAAAATAAGTACTTTGTTAATAGTGTCCTGCTTCAATACTTCAAACCTGAAAGGAAATTTTGCAATCTACTTGGCTTATTACACAATTTCAGGACGATCATCAAACTCCAAATAGAGAAAGATTAAATTCGGTTATAAACAACAACAAAAATGTAACCTGTTAAGTCAATTCTACAGATTTATCACCTCTAACATAAATAAACAACGAAATCAATTAAACAATGGATATATATTTTGACAAGTACGCATGTAGATCTCTACAACAGCGTGGTTGAATAAACCACAAATCCTTAATACTAAAACACAAAATAGCTCGTCCGATTACCTTTTACTCTGAAAGAACTGTAATTAACACAACAATGAAAGGATGTACTTAAACGATAATCGTACTTGTCTTGCTTCAATAAAATTTAAATCTAGTTCTTTCGGTGTAGTAAAAAATTGTAGTCAATGTGGTCTGCTCCCAACAACCTTTCTAGCTTTGCAAATGCACTATGCACGTAACACAAGAGGTAGGCGTAATCACTAACACGGTGTCTATGGTTCGTTCACTCGCGTACCTGATATACGGGCTTTTTCGCATACCATAACATCACCTTATGGCTTTATTGTTTGCCCTTTTGAACATTTATTGCAAAGAGGAATGTTTACTTCCATGTAAATAGTAAAACTCTTTATTTTCTTACCCTTAACCTGGTATTACTAACAATTGTACCAATGTACCTCATAATGCTCACAAACGTTTTAACTAAACTTTACAAGTTCATGTTTCGTTTACTTAACTGGTCACTAAGTATATGCTATGTTATGTTCAAATCTGCTTTCGCACTTTTAAAATTTCTTGAAGCAGAATAACTGTTCCTCTTCAACTTCTCAATATATTAGACTTGTTTATTTATGAATGTCTATACGATTTATCCGCTTAAGGGTTATTGTAGCCGCTTCAAGTGCGTACTACGGAAACTCCAATTTCACAAGCAATACCGACACTAACCCATTCTAATGGTTCCTCTCAACGCGCGCGATCTTTGCTTAACTTTCGTCCGTTGGTTCTGATTATCAAAACCTAAATCTCCATTCTCTCATTTGTGCACTCACTTATACACCTTCTGCTCGCTATATTGCCAGCACGTCACAATAAATTCGTGCTAAACTTAAAATTAACCTATCCCAACTAAGAATTCCACTGCGTCTCCACTCTCGCGTCACAATGTCTAACATGGATAATCACGCTACCCTTATACAAAACTCGTCGCCATCCTTATTTTACGTGAAAATTTATAAAATCTCCTCGAAAAAATCATATATCCTCACCACATTCATTCAGTATATTCTACAGATAATAACTCAACTTTTCATACACATCTTGCATGTGCGCGAATTTTACTTCCGCAACATTTAACAAACTCCCTCACATTCTATCACCTTCATTCTTGAACATTCATCTATTTACCATTATTGCATAACATTACAAAAGTTTCTACAAACAAAATTATGCATATGAATCCTTTATTGTACGTTAAAAGAACATCACAAAATTGTAAACTCATTTATTCGTACGTCTACACCCGTTTCATTTAACCAAATTCCTTCATACTTGGTAGCAAAAGACCAGTAGTTCTACCAGTGTCGTATCAATAAAAATTTACTCAAAATATTATTTCTCAACCAAATCTAATGCTTTCAACGCGAAAATCTTTCTATCACATTTAACTATTCCTTCATACGGTAACTAAGGCTTCATTAAAAATCCATTGGCGCATCATTTACACCAATTACACTACGCATACTCACAAAAAAAGTTGTTTTCATGCAAACTCGCTTCAGCTGCACTCAAAATACGTTACACACGTTATCAAAATCCTGCACATACACGGCACGTCAAAATTACCATACAATGATTTTCAAAACAGATTGACACACGTGGGTAAAATATTTTTTTAAAGTGTTAGGTTTAGGAATTAGAAAATATGATGAACGCAATCAGACCATCAAATGTCATACATTGGTGAATTTGTAATAATGAAACCTTTCAAAACATCAGGACTGTATTTAAAAAATGAATTGATGATGGCAATGAAGAAGTGTTTGATTTTTTTGTTCTAGAATTTATAATGACACCAGAAAAAGTAAAATAGAAGTTTCAAAAATTAAAATTTTTTCAAATCTTACAAGCAGAAAATGACACTATCGATTTTTTTGTTATTTTATTGGTCCCCTAATTGCACAACTTTTCTTGCATTTAACCGGAGTTGCATCACCATAATGAGAATCCTTATCTTAGACCCAGTATATATTAAAGCTTCAAATAAGTGTGAAAATTCTCATACTTTAAGAACCATCAAGAAAGAAGATGGTACCATAAATGATTTAACAAATTACATAACTCCAAAAGACAAGTTACAAAATGCCAACGATTTTCATGCTAATTTAAGAGAAAGCATAAATCAAAATTTAGAAACAACCATTGATAAGGAATTTACTCAACAAGAAATTTTTAGACGTAATAAATAAGTTAGATAATAAAAATCTCCAGGTGAAGATGAAACATTTGGCTAAGAGTATTTACGAAATTATTACGTTTTATAACTTCTTTATACAGCGAATGTTTGATAAGAGGGGTTTCCGAATAGTATGGAAAAAATCAATAATTATCCCAATAATAAAATCTGGCAAGGAAAACGACGATGATCCTTCAGAATTTCGGCCTACTAGTTTG
Organism: Vesta saturnalis; assembly: GCA_036346205.1. Lineage (NCBI taxonomy): Eukaryota > Metazoa > Arthropoda > Insecta > Coleoptera > Lampyridae > Vesta > Vesta saturnalis. The sequence goes on along the minus strand of JARFJB010002165.1, from coordinate 1,483,299 downwards.
TTAAACGTTGGATAGAAGTGCTAGAAAAACTATTAATAAATAGAATAATGGAATATATATATACACGATTAAATTATTAATTAACAAACAAGTTGGATTTACACCAGGAAGTAATACAGTTGACGCTGTTTTGGTTTTATAACAATGTGTTCAAAATGTGAGAAATAAAAGTTATTACAGTGGTTAGTTTTAATGTTAAAGGTGCTTTTGATGCTGCATGGTGGGTTCAATTACAAGTGCTTTATATCATTTTAAATGTCCTAGAAATTTATGCCACTTAAGTAAGAACGATTTTAATGCAAGAAAAGCAACGGTTCAATTAAACACTTTTCAAAAGAAATATCAGTTATAGTTCATTCGTTTAACTATTCCCGAATGATCGATGAATCAAACGCGCACTTGTGTATGACTATCCTTTTGTACATATTGAATACAATGTATACATTATTAGCTAACGTATTATTCCAAGAGTGTCGCTTTATATGTCTCTTATTAACTCAAGTAACTAACAAGGATAACATCAACAACAAATTTCGGTTTCTTGTACGAACAGTTTTGATACCAACTTAACGTAAATGTAAAATGTACACGTCATAATGTTGTTTCCAAATAAAAGACAAAAGTTTAATTTACGTATCGTAGATGTACGCACGTAAAAGAATATTATTTCAATAAAACTTACAATACAATAACATAGCAGATGAATTTTGGTAAGTTATTTTAAAATGTTGCAAAAATTTTGTAAATGTTTGTAGGTTAAGACCAATGAACTCTTCCAAAGAAAGGAAGTAATTGTTCCAATAGTTTTATACATAAAAGTGGCGGTTCTAAATCGTTGACGACATCGGTGCATATAAACGATATAAAGATCAAAGTATTAGATGCTAAGCTCGCCTTAAGTAAATATCACCGGGCCCGAACACTGCACTCCTTGTCCGAACTATAACGGAAATATATTCTATAACGCAAATTTGTGAGTTAATGATTATTTTTTGATTTATTCATAAAGATTGAATTTTAGGAATTCTACTAATCATTATGTTTTGAGAAAACATGAATTCCAAAATACGGAAGCATAATTTCAATTATCGGCGTTTACACTTGTTTGTGTAGAAGATTATTATACTGCAATTCAAAATTGTTGGTGTATTTAATGTAATTGAATTATAGTAATTTTTATATACTTATTCAAAGTATCGTTTTAAACTCGCTAATCACATTATAATCCAGTGTTTCTTACTTATTCAGTACATTACTACACCATAATGTAATAAAACGTATGACAATTTGTCCATTCTAATTTAAGCATGACTGTGTTATAAATAATTTATTGTTATAAAATATAATGTTAATGTACAATAACATGCATGTTATTAATTAGATTATTATTAAGTTTTTGGAGAAAATATTTGTTTGCGTTAAGAATTCAATTAAAAACAAAAATTATAAATGTTAACTACACTTCATCTTCTGTATCTGTGTCATCGTTTGGATTTATAATAATTGGATTGACTTGGACATCATAAACTTTTTCTTGTTCCCAACACTTTAGAATTTCAGCTTCTGCATGTTTAATCATCTCTTCCAATGTGTTTATCATAATAAGTTTTGCTTATTCCCCATACCACTTCTATTGGGTTAAGTTGACAGTGGTAAGGAAGCAATCGCAAAATTTTGTGTCAGTGTTCTCTAATAATATTGTCGACCAAATATTGTTTCTCTTCCTTATGCAGCTTTGCTATAGCTCCGTTTTAAATGCTTATTTTTCATAAGTAACCTTTCTTCCCTAAGCCACTCTGCAATTTCTTCTTTTTCAATTTGTAGTTGGTTGGCGATTGACAATTTGTGAATAGTAAGGAGCATTACCCGTAACGATAACAGATAGCTGTGTTAAGCTTAGCAAAGGTTGATTTTTAACCATTTAACGAAGTTTTCGAATTCATACAATCGTGATAATCACTGCTTTTATTTTGGTAGAGAATGTAGGGTCTGCTCCTCCACAAAGCCATCTTCTGTTCCAGCATGTAGAACTATATAACGTTTGCCTTCGCCACCAAGACTCTTAAAGCATTTTGTACTGGAATCTTTCCATATTCTTTTGTTGCTTCCATGTTTCGTCGAGATAAACGAACTGCTTGTAGAAATCTTGTTTTATATAAGTGATGAAAATTTTACCCTCATCGATGCTATTCAAGTTTTTTCGCACAGGGCTTTTCTATTGTTTGTTTGCTTGAAAGAAAATCTTATGTCTAACAAAACGTGATAAAGGCTTGTCCTTTTACACTCAACGATATCTCTTTCTTTAATTTTGTTAAGAGCGTATCTAATGCAACATGTTTATATATTAATAGACATGTAAATTGTAGTACGGATTTCACTGTTTTGTCGTTGATCCATGTCTTTTATTTTTAGACTTTTCATTGAGTTTCATTTTCCTTGTTTTCTTCTTGATTTTGATGTCGTCGTAAAGCATTAGAAATAGTTTTGTGTGAATTTTAAAGCATCGCTAACCCTTGCAAGCTCTGCTGTTAAAGGTGTTAAGGGCCTATTGTTCTGTTTTTCTTTATTATAGTATTCTACTAAGTTTCGTCTACGGTGATTGACCTACGGCATGTTAATGTGCTACAAATGAAAACATAAATGTTATCTCTTTCTGTAAAACGGATTAATCTTTACCTTAAAGAACACTAGAAAGTAATGCACTTCTGAAAAGAACCGATGTTTTAAAATATTAACTCAAGAAGCAATGAAAGACGAATAAGAAATAAACAAACCGGTGCGAGTACGTAACCTCAATCAACAAATAAGCAAATAAAGAAAGGTTAGTATAAGTGCACATATTTTTGCTTTAAATTACAGACGACGATCATTTCGTGATTTAATGCATACATGACGTCATCGGGAAAAGTTAAACGAATGAACTTTACTAAGGATTGCCCTCAAGGATTATGTTGCGTACCCGGATTTTGGATAATTTTATTTCATTAGATATTAAATTTAAATTTTAGTAATTATTTTGCAGGCGACTTTGTCATTTTAACAAACGGAAAAAATGTTATGGAAGCAGAAAATTATGCAAATTGGGATTTACAAAAAAAATTCATTGGGCTGAAAACAATAAAATAAATTTAAAGAAAATAAATCCAAAGTTACGTTAATTTAGAATAAAAGATCTGTGGATGGAGCTAAAATTAATATATTTATAAACAACACTACACTTGAGCAGGTAAATGAGACAAAATATTTAGGAATTCTTATAGACCCAAAATTTAAGTATGATAATCATGTTACATTTGTTACAAGAAAACGTATTAAAATAATGAACATAATAGCGCAATCAGCACAAATTGAATGGGGTCTTGATCATAAAGTACTAAAACTTATGCATATGGGTGCTATTCTTCCATTACTATCCTATGGAATTCCAGTTTGGATGCACATTAAAAGAAAAATAAATAGAATTAAATCAGAAAAGTCAATAAATACAAAAATTGCGAAAGCTTATCGAACAATCTCTTTTGAAGCATCATGTATCTTAGCTGATTTAACTCCGATATGTGTAACGGAAGCTTTAGACTAATGAGAACAGGAAGTCCATAATGTAATCAATTTAAGAACATACGTGAATCAGAAATTGAATGGGTATAAAGCTTAAAAAAATTATTTTTGGTTGAAGCTTGCTAAGTGGTTTTATGTTTCGAATGAATGTTATTAATTCAAAAACAAGAGGGGTACCGTAGCGGAGCTTTAGAAAAATCAAAATTTCGCGCTAAATTATACGAGACTAGATATTTATATATTATTCTTCTGAATAAAGAAATGGTTATTGTTTATTTGTATTTGAATGTAATTAATATTAAGATGAAAAGCTTGAGTTTGTATCAATAAGTTATCTATACATTCAAGTGCATTAATGTGGTGGAAGGAAATGACGCTGTTATAATCATGAGTTTTTAAGTCAGTCGCATAAAATAGGCGATCCGAAGTTGCTAGTTATCGGTCCGCTGCAATAAGTGACATTGTATAGTCACGCAGTTCGATAAAGATGTAAATTACAAATAAGAATTGATTAACGGTGATAGGGAAGAAGTATAAAATTACCTTCCTTATTAAAATAATAAAAAGTGCAAAAATTGGCAATTTGGGTGTAATAGAAAGATTGCATAATAGTTTACAATAGCGTTTTAAGTGCTTGTTGAAAGTTGATGGTTTAATAGCGAGTGATAAATGTACAATAAGACAATCGATCCACTTGATAGATCGGTATATAAAGTGTAATAACTAAAAACATTAATAAGTAAAGTATGGCTTTCCGTAGTTCGCTTGCAGTTTGTTGCGCACGCCGTTTGTGATTAAATTTGAACAATTATCTAAAAACTGTATAGTGTAAATACATCAAACAATTATTTACTAAAATCATTAACTGATGAAAGAAAGTTATGAGCGTATTTAGCTACACAAAAGTATAAGGAAAGATAAGGACAAAAATCAAGAAACTGTGCCAGAGATCCGACAGTTGACATCATCGGAAGAGCAGACTCTAACTTATCTGACGCCCCTTATAATCGGTCAAAGAAACACCAGCATTACATCATCAGTTATGCAACGAAAATAAGTAAGAACCTTTTTGTTTGTACTAATAAATAAAACTTCTTGTGTGCTTGTTTTCTCGAAACTTTACATTTGACTATCACAATTAAACGAAAACAATCGTTTAATTCTGATAAGATTTTATTTGTTATATGTTAGTTTTAAGAAGGTTATCTTATATTATAGGTTTGATTTTATATATGTTTGTAAACAACGCATTGATGCATTTTCGTTTAGATTTGGAATTTAATTAAATGATTATAACGTTTCCTTTACTTTTATTGCTAAAGATTATTAATATCACAAGCTCACACAATTATTGATTATATAAATGTAGAAAGAGGTCAACGCAATAGGAATCCAAATAAATAAATAAATCAAAATGAAAAGCAAAGTAAAAATTAACTGGTAATTGATATCTTCATAAATTGAACCCATTCAGTTTTAATAAAATCATAAATCATCATTAAAAAAGTTTAAAAGAACTCAAATCTTATTCTTTGGAGCGGGTTAAATAAACAAAAGTAGTATCTAAGGGTGCAACACCCGTTGCAAATGTATTAAATTAGAAGAATTGACAACAATTTAGATTATTATAAAATGTTTTGAAGAACACATTTAAAAACTTATGCTACACCAGTTCCAATTACAATACGACCGCATCAAAGTAAATGGAGGATATTAGTATAACTAAAGAGAAACATGCTTTTGCAAAATTCTACAAAAGGTGCGGTGACCAAGTTATTCTTGCCTTCAGTTGTGGAAAAATTAAAATGAAAGCTTCCAATTACTCTAAACTCATGGTAATTTGAGAACATATTTACATAAATACACAATAATTGTCCACTATTGAAAGTGTACAGAAGTAAACTTAAATTTGAAATTTTGTCAAATAGCGATAAATGGCCATTAGAAAGAAACCATTTAATACATAATTATAAATACCTCAATCAATTTATAGCTTCGTTAAATAGTTTTGTCGTCAACTAGCATTATAATGCCTTGTTTATTAATGTCTAAATCGTTAATAATTTGTCAATTTATGGCATGCGTGCTGTAATGTTGTGCCATACAGTCGTCTTGACGACGAAATACAAACAAAGAAATTGAACAATAGTTATACAAGTTATACAAGAGGATAAAATACAATTTTATCGATGAGTGAAACATTTTCACGAGTCGATAGTTGTATTTATTATCGTGTATAACATTCTATTTTAACGAAAATTAAATTAAAAATTGGAATAGAAAGTTTATGTAACTCTACGTCGTTTATACGTTTTCACATGAAACAGGTTCTGCTCCAAAATTTTATATTTCTGAAAATGTAAATTCAATATTGAAGTTATTATTAATGCAAATAGAAATGAAAAATAAGTTGTATGTTTATATAAATAAAAATTAAAAATATTAAAATACTTGATCTACACTTGCGGTTAAACTGAAACGTGATCTATTGATTTGGGTTGTCCAAAACATACTTTAACAATTGTTATGGAAAAAATTATTTATTTATATTAATACTACAGTTACAATATGATCTGTAAGTAATGTAATATTAAAGAAATTATTGTTTACTGAAGTTAATATTAATGGTGCAATTGGAATTTCCAGTAATTGAAATTCCCCAGATGTTTCAAGAAGGCATTCGCTTGAATTGCTTGAAGATGTTGATACAGATATTTCTCGGTTACTCATTTGTTGTACGTTACCAGATTTAGCAATTTTCTTCTTGTTTTCGATGGAGTCTGCCATGTACCCTTCAGGAACAGCATCGATTTTCCAATCCCATGCCAAGATTATGGCATGAATGCCCTGTGTATTGATCTGCATTGGGAATATTTAAATACTTGGCAATCTGTCGAGGAATCTGACCAATGTGTTAATGCCAATAGGATTACAGGTACATTTACACACATTGTAGATTAAAAAACTTTTCAATCTTCACATGCTTCGGTCTTAAACTCATGTACTTCTTAATGAGGTCAATATAATTTACTCTACTGTCATCGTTTAATATGGTAAAACCCTGGCTCTATGTGTTTTGGCATCTCTATTATAAACCACAAAGACCGAACCTTCTTCTTCAATATCCACAACACACAGATTGTACAATTTGTGTGTCTGCAACCGCCAAACACACCGATTATTGCAACTACCTAAAATGGATTCATATTTATTAAGAATAACCTTACTTATCTTTTTGGGTTTTTTAATGGTGTATTTTAAATTGTACAATCTAAACGTTTCGATAACACTTACAGCTATCTTCGTCATTAGAAATATTATCTATTAAAATTGTTAGCGATGTTGAAACGTAACATACATTTTAATTTGGAGTACATGCACCATAGTGAAGATGATTTGTAGTTTTTCGACTAAAAACATAAATACAGAGAATGATTACCTTTAATAAATGATGTAATGAACTTATCTGATCATGGAAATACGCAAGCAAAACCTTCTCTGTAACGGTTTCCGTATTGTTCTTGCGCATCCACTCAATAAATTTGTCGAACTCACTCTTGTAAATGTTTTCGGACTTTTTAGGTATAAGACTCAACTCAGCTTCTGCTTTTTAAGGATTTATTCATCCACGTCTGCATCCATTTTGGGAATTTGTTTATTTACAAAAGTAAATGACACTTATAATGCAAAACTATGACAACTATAATAAGACCGTCCATGAACTGCTGTGACATGATATTTTTTGTAACGATCTAAAATTAAAGCATTCAAAGCTTTGGCATTCTTGAAAAACTGTTCTGTTGCGTACATACCTGAGGAGTCGTTAGTGTTTTGAACACAGCACTTACTTATTTTCTTTCCTGAAGCACCCAACGACAAATACTTATGACGGTAAATTCTTACTTTTACGATTATTCTTAAAAATATGATTCCATGTTAGGTAGTTGCAATATTCGGTGTGTTTGGAGGTTGCAGACGCATAGAACTGGATAATCTGTGAGTTGGGGATATTAAAGAAGAAGGTTCTGTCTTTATGGTTTGTATTAGAGGTACCAAAACACGTAGACCCAGGGTTTTTACCATATTAAACGATGACAGTAGGGTAACTTATATTGACCTCACTAAGAAGTGCATGAGTTTAAGACCGAAGCATGTGAATGTTGAAAAGTGTTTTATATTCTACAATGGGTGTAAGTGTACTTGTAATCCTATTGAGTTAACACATTTGGTCAGATTCTTCGACAAATTGACAAGTATTTAAATATTCCCAATGCCGAACAATACACAGAACATTCATTTCGTAGAACTTCTGCCACAATCTTGTCAGACAGTGGAGCTGATATTAGAACTTTAAAAGGCATGGGGATTCTGTTACTGAAGGGTACGTGGCAGACTCCATCGAAAACAACAAGAAAATTGTCAAAACCGTAGGATCAAGTAGCGTACAACAAATGAGTAACCGAGAAATATCTATATCAACATCTTCAAGCAGTTCAAGCGAATGCCTTCTTGTAACATCTGAGGGAATTTCAATTACCGGAAATTCTAATTTCACCATTAATATTTACATCAAGAAACAATAATTTCTTTAATATTACATTAATTACAGATCATATTATTACTGTAGTATTAATATAAATAAATAATTTATTCAATTTCTTTATTCTTTATTTGTATTTCGACTTTATGACACAAACATTACAGCACGCATGCCATAAAGTGACATTAATAACCAAGGCATTCTAATGGTAGTCGGCGACAAATTACTATTACTAGATTTGATACGTTATATACTTTAACATGCAAAACTTAATTCAAAAACAATGTTTAATAAGTTGGGTTATGTGCCTATGTAGTATTACCATATGTAATGGAGTATACTGTTAATAAATGTATGCATAAAAAAATATTATACTGATATTTCGTCAGCGGCACTGATATATTGCGAAGTGCCGAATTCAGTGGCATGCTTAAAATTTTGTTGGGGGTGGGGTTTTGCGTTATAATATAAACTTTCATTTTGTTTGAATAACTCATAGTTGCTTGGCAGTACTTTTACCTTTTCAAAAATACAAATATAGACATTCCTGAAAACATTTTCCAAATATTTTTTCAACAAAACGGTGCCCCAGCACATAATCTTTGCCAGTGAGGAATTACGAGAAAACCGTTTTCCAAATCGTTAGATTGCAACATTCTGTTCAATGTTATGACCGCTACGATCTCCAGATCCGTCAATACTGGATTTCTTCCTGTGGGGTTTTCTGAAAACATAATTTATCAAAACCGTCATAGTACGTAACCGAATACTGCAATACAACAATTTGGGAAAACGGTTTTCTAAGTAATTTCTCACTGTCAAAGCATTATGGGCTGGGGCATTGTCTTGTTGAAAAAATATTTGGAAATTGTTTTACGGTAATGCATATATCTATATTATTGAAAAGCTAAGAAAGAATTGTAGCTGATGTTTGCCAACACTACCATGATTCCCAGTTAATAAAATGCAAGTTTATATTATTACTTAAGAACCACACCCCTAGAAAAATTCTAAGTACGCCACACGCAATATATAAGTACCGTTGACGAAATATATCAGTATAATAGTATTAAGCCAGGTATAAGTCTAAGACAACGAAATTGGGTTACACTGTACAGGTGGTGGTTGCAGTATTAGGAGATGGCTAGTGCTCAGCCGCCCCAGCTGGGACACTCCGGGATTGCCACACGTGTACACTTTTTACGAGTGGAATAAAAGGAAGAGGTCTTTCGGCTGGAAGCCTGAAAAGAATAAGAGTTGCAGCGAAAGTGCTCCGATAGGAAAGAGTTAAAAACTAAGGCAAGCCACTAAAGACTAGTATGAAATAAGTGAGCTTCCACCTTATTCTTAATTATTATTCTTAATTATTATCTTTCGTATCTCAGCTTTATGCATGTCAATGTGAACCAACCACGGGCGTGGGTTGGTTCAATATCAATTATGTGGGAGTTTGTGTAGTTGACGTCAGGAATCTCCTGACTGTTGAACAGGTGTCGATGGTAAGTGATTTTGTACAGCTTAGTTGCTTTTAAAGGATTGTTAATTTGTATCTTGCAGCTGCATAGTTTTATATCATCCATATAGAGTAGATGTGTTATTTTAGTGTTATTTTCCCTGTATATCCTTGTTTAGTATTCGTGATAATGGGTTAAGAGAAATACAAAACCATAAGGTGCTTAAATAATCTCATTGGAATATACTACGAGCAATTGTATATTGCATATTTACTATGAGAGTTGTACACCATTTTTGCATTGTATGATGCAGTAATTCAATTAATCTGTTATCTATTTTATAAATTTTAAGAATTTGTGCTAACTTTCAATTTAGGATATTAGCAAAAGCCTTTTGGTTATCTATGTAACCGTAATAAAGGTTTCTGTATGCCAGTTGTGCTTGGTTACGTATTTCTACGTCTATTGCTAATTGTTCCTTACATCCTCTTGATCCTTTCCTACAGCCCTTTTGTTCCTCAGGTAGAACAGAATTGTTTGTTAAATGTATATTTATTTTGTGTGAAATTATAGATGTAAGTAGTTTAGACAGTGTTGGAAGGCAGGTGAGTGGTCGATATTTAGAAGGATTTTAGTATCTGAATAGTTTACTTTTAGATATGTGTTGCCTTAAGTACGAAAAAATTGGGGTCATATTATTTGGATTCTGAATAAGTGAATTGAATGCTTTCGATATATGTCCATGCGTTAAATTAAAATATTTAATCCAGTAATTGTGAATTTTTGGTGGCCTGGGGTTTTCCAATTAAGTGTTCCTCCTCTATTGTAAGTTCCGGCATTGGTTCTACAGCGTGATCCAGATTGATGGTAGGGTTTGTAACTTCACTATGGTCATCTGTTATTAAAATGTATCTGGAAAATGTAAGTTGTTTAACAACACCGTCATCCGCTGGGGTCATGAGCGTGCGTAAAGCCGTGTGAATAAACTGTCATAATTTGCTTCCTTCTGTTTCTGTCATTTTATTTGTTTTTTTATGTTCCTGTAATTCACGTAAAATCAGTCTTTTCAACACAAAACGGCACATACTTCATTGATTTATCTGGTAAGTAAATAAATTTAGAATAAAAATAAAATGCGTATAATTTTAAAAATGTTGTGTATGCAAATCATTTGCATACGGTTGAGGAGTTACATAATGCTATAGTGAACGTCGTTAATGCAATAACCCCACAACAGTTAGCAGCCGTCTTTGAGAATATTAAACGTAGAGCAAATTTATGTTTAAAAATAATGGACAACATTTTCAGCATATATTATAAGCTTTCGAAGACTATAATCTGTCTCCGTCATCAGTAAAATTAAAACTAAATAGAAATAAAATATTCCATTTACTTATTGGCATTTTTAATAATAACATGAAGATGGTGGTAGTTCAACAATAAAGAAGTTCAAATAGTTGGGATTACTAAATGAGGTAAGTGGAGAATAGCTTTTTCAGGTAAGCGGACCACTTCAATCAATCTGGATCACACTGTATATTTTCCGTCTCTTCTATTTCTGCCTTAATTCATTCTGCCTGGCTGTTGTGGGCTTGACAATATGTTTTCCCAAAATGTTTGAACTTCTGAGATGATAGGCGGTTATTTGATATTCGGATCTTTATTAAAATCTCTATAAAATAGTTTCTGGTTTGTATTAAATATTATATTATCCCTATGCCTTTGATTTGATAGCTTACACCTACGTAGCCTTTTCAACAACGCCTGTAATTTCTGTGTTTTGTGTCTTTAAATTGGTTATTTACTTTCATAAATGATTTTTATTGACATGTTTCCTTTAATGAATTGATCTAATCTAACTAGTTCTTTTCTTAATCTTGATATGTTTCTATTGTTGTTATTGCTGCACAATAAATAAGGTCGTGAATTTCTTTTAGACTCGGCTGAATAACGTTTGATAAATGCTGATTAATTAAATTATTTAAGGTATTGACTGTACATTTAGATTTACGTGTTATACTTAATTTTGGCAGGTTTGGACGGATGGTGGGGTCAGATTTCTTGTATTTTGCTATAGATTCATTAAGTAAGGTTTCGACTTCCTGTGGACAATTTGTTTCAGTGGTTTCAACTTCAATATTTGACATGCGTAGTTCTGCATTTGGTAAGGGCTATAACGTTGACAGTAATGGAGTGTATGTTGAGAGATTGGCACATGGTGTTTGCAGTGTTTCTTCTGAGTGTTGTAAGCCTATTTCTTTGAGAGGGAGGATTTGTATTATACATCACTTCTGAATTTATTGCATAAAAATTGTGTATGTTTTCTTGAACATCTTGCTTTATTTTTCTTTTTCTGGAACTGAGATTCAATTGTGATGTATGCATAACTCGTACTTGATCTGCTAATCTTTGTTCTGAAATAAAGGTAGGTCTGGATACGTTTCTATGAATTTTGTGTACATTTCTGGGCCATAGCCTATAAGATTTGTTTCGCAGTTTGTGACATGATTAGCAGCGAATTAATGTCCTGACTACTTCGTCTGTCCACTTAATTCGCTGCCGTTCTCTTCCAGCAAGAGTGGTTGCAGGTTGCATTTCCTGAAAAACACTTCTTGCTGCTTTTTGAGTGTGTCAATGACACCTCTACACAAGGCCTAGTGAACGGCGGCCATATTTTCAAGTGACGTCACGGGGTTGGTCATGTCTTTTGTCGTCGTATCAAAAAGTACATGTGTATTCAATATTTATAATTTTTTGTGCGTATTTCCATTAAATTGTGTGTTTTACTTCTTTAAATTAAATTTAGTTTATTTTAATTGTTTTTCATCAATATATTTGTACTTTAGCAGTTAAAATAAAGTAAGTAAATTTGACACAAAAGTTGTCTTCTGGTTTAAATTTGGGTTAATTTATTTTGGTATGTAAAAGTATTGTTTTCTACTATACATTTTAAATTTTCAGGTTTTCAATAATGTCATATAGGAACTTTGAGCCAAACTGTAAAGCAAATTACCCCAGTGGCCCAAAAGTTAGCCTGTTTTCTTTTCCAAGCAGTGAGTTGGTGAAGAAACGGAGGTTGACAGCTATCAAAAGAAAAAATTTGTTCCAAATAAAGACTAAAAGATAGAAACGTTCACATACTTTTATACTTTATATTTCTTTTATAAAGAGGTGTACATTTCATGTTGGATTCGTTTTTGCATTGCCACTGCACTTCCAGCAACATGAAATTGAAAGAGTGGTTCTGTTTGGGATGAAAGGTCTGGAAAGATGTTATGTGCTCAACTTGTTTGTCCGTGACTAATATCAGGTATAATGCGCTTATATTTTTATCATTTGTCAAACATTGTTGTGTATTAGGGTTATTTTCACACCCTGGATTTGCATATTTACCTTCTGTTTGATTTATAAATATTGCTTTTTTATAGAATTCTAACAAAATATTTTGACCGTAGATCCATTACCATCACAGTTACCGGGTTGTCCTGCCTACTTGTCAAAAGAGCCTACTGTTGCTCGAGAAGCTCCTTCTCAGAAGAAACGAAAATTAGAAATGGAAAGTCTCTAAAACACATTAGAGGAGAGTGTCAAAAGTTTTGAGGCGTATAACACGAACATGTTGTTTACCACAATCGAGGAACTCAAAGCAAAAGCGGGTGGATTTAATTTTAAAAATATTGGACTATTATTATAAAAGAGACAGCCGTTCTTTTGTTGCTCATAAATGAAGATCCTAATCCTATTGTCCAATGTTCCGTTGTAATAACTGAATGGTTGTGTGTTGATGTGTATTTTACAAATGTAATAGTCTCAAAGTTGGACGGGCCATTACCTGAAACAGTAGGTAATTTGGTTGAAGTTGACAACATACTCAACAGTTGCTATCAACGTTTTTCACCTCATTCTAATGAGAGTAACAATGACTTTTAATGGACGCAATTCATGTTAAAGCTTGTCTAGGCTATAAGGCAGGAAGTATTGTCGGAGTTGCCACAGACGACAAAATAAACGTAACTCGTGATCTGCTGCATAACTTTGTAAAGAAAATTATAGTTGGTTTAAAAAATGTTGGTTTTGTGGTCATTGCAGTGCTCTCGGGCAATAACTCTATAAATAGGAAACCATGTCTCGTTCCAGCCAACCACCCTGACTAAAGGTATCCTATGAGCACCCAAAGGATGCACATAGGACGTTACTCTTTCTACGTGATTTTCTCATGAAATGTGTCAGAAACAACTGGTTAAACCAAGAAAACGAGGAAATGGTTTTCGAGATGTTTCTGACCCTTCCTTCAACAAACTGCAAATTTTAATACTTTAAAAGAAAGGTATGCTTCAGAGAAGATCTATTCTAGCTCCACAAGGAGACAAAATTTTAAATTGGCCCTAAATATTTTTAATGGAAATGTAATGGTTGAGCTGAAAGAGCTTGAGCGTATAAAGCAATTTTATGATTGGAAGAGTATGCAATGTTCATAGACCAAACAGTAAAATGGTGGTGGGCAGTGAATGTCGAAACCCCGTATAAATGTGTACGGCGTAGAAGTGAGTACCAGATACCTGTTATACATGACAGTTGTTCGCAACTCTCATTTTAAGAGAATTTTCAAAGTGGTTGGATCATTGGGGGCAAGTGGTGAAAAGGTTTGACACAACAAACTTTCTCTGCCATTATGCATAACACCAAAGGTTTAATAGAAAGAAGTACAAATATGTGCTCTTGGTAAGACGCAAACCGAGCAGCTGGAGGATCGATTCGGAAAATACCGCCAGCTGTCGGGTGGCAATTACTATGTGTCTGTTCGCCAGGTTTTTGAGTCAGAAAGAAAACGACGAGTACAGAATGTGCTTCCGTTAGTTTTGAAGACAAAAATTCAGGTAAAATGCAACTTACCACTACTGACATTAGTAACTTGGATTTATCATCTTTTATTGACGATGATGATAAGTTGCCTCTAATTTCACAATCTCTATCGACTATAAATCTCTATGAAGACGACATTGACTGTCTGGAAGGCAGCATGTGGCCCTTATTGGCTTACATCGCAGGTTCTGTTCTTACGTGGCAGTAAAAATTGAAATGTAATTACTGTGCTGAATTTTTAGTAGCTATGTCCGAGAGCATGATCCGTTCTACTCACCGGGAGGGCTGAAATATCCCAGTCCAGATGTTGTGACAACTGTTGCCTATGCATACATTATTTTGCAAAAAATATTAGCAGACAATGAAACAGATTTTCTTCAAGAAATTAATAAAAAAGATCTTGATGTCCATTACATGTGAAAATCTGCCATATGTATTCGGCCCATAATACACATATTACAAATAAATATTTATAAGTACCTCAACAAATATATTGCTAAACAATTATACATAGAATAGGAATGACGTTATACTTAAGAAAAAATATGCCGACGCAAAAACGACAATTTAAAAAATAGATATGTATTCGTATTTAGTTTTATTATAAATTTGTAGTAATTTGGTAATAATTATCCGCCTACGTAAAATTTTTTTGTACTCCTGAAATGTACCTCTCTTAGTAGTTATATCCCTAACAATTAAATGGATGACTACGGGCATGATGTCACCACAACAGCTGCCAGGCCTTTTGTAGAGATGTTATTGGGTGTGTACTGTGTGTGTGTGTGTGTGTGTTTAATGTGTCGGCTACAACGGTGTAAATGTTTATATTAGTGTTTGTTACTTAAATCCCACGAGTTAGGTACAGAAGATGCAGTGGTCTCATACCACGGCAAATCTGGTTACTGAGAAGGGTAACCTGATACCCAATGGACTCCGTTAGCGCTAAACTCACATTACCAATCATCCCTCGGAACGGGTCGTGTAACATTTTGGATTTCAAATTTATTCGGTCTATTCTAGTGGATATCTTGGCTTCACCAGTGCTGGTAGCAGTAACTACTGCCTCCCCATTCCACCACAAAGTTTATTCCTATGGGGAGGTTATTGTTATTATTATTAAAGGGGAGGGCTCTGTTTACTGGACCCCGTGTATTTTGAATAATTGACCATCAATGTCGGTTTTATCCTTCACAGAACGTAACTCTTTAAAGTGAAATACTGCACCGAGTCTTAAATTTTTATTTCATAAAATACCTAAATTGTTAAAGAAAACACAAAATTGAAATTTTGAGGCTCTGGATATTGAATACATATACTGTGTCTTCTATTTTGTGTATTTATGTTAAACATTTTGAAAAAAGTGAATTCCATTTGTCACCTTGTACATAAAGTTTCATAGTTTTCAATATAAATTAGCAACAATGGTATTCACCTATTTCAGTTCGATGCCAAATATAAGTTATGAAAACTTTTCAACATTAATGAAGGTTCTATTTTACACCAAAAAAGTATCGTATTACATTACATCAATGTCTGAGACTAATCAATGCACAGGTAGTTTATGGTTACTTCTAAATGTCTATGCTTAGAGTTATTTTTGAATTCAGTTCGAAAATTTTACATTGTTGGCAAGGCCGCATTTCTAGGTGTGAAACGATTCTCTCTATATACGACTTCTTCAGTTTATTTGATCGGCAGCTGATAAAGACGCAGATGGTTACTGCAAATACACTACGTTTCAAGTGAAATACACCACTTAGAAATAATAATGCCATAATTTTGAAATTTTGGCAAAATAATGTTTCAGTATCATATAGAAAACGATGGAAGTTTCAATGAAAAATAACAAGTCATTATGTACTTTGCACCACTATTAACATGAATTATCAACAATTTTTATTTATACATTTTAAGAAATCTAGTTGCTTAGTGTCAATTTTTTACTGTTTAACTGACAGATTTATTCTGAAAAAATGCCCCTAGTAAGACAACTACGAAACCTTGCCCAAGTTTCAGATTTTGACAGGGGTAGAATTATCGGCATGGAAGAAGCAGTTTTGTCATTTCGAGAAATCGGCAGAAGATTTAATCGAGAACACACCACGGTGGTCCGCATTTGGTTTTCTTGGTCTGGAGGACGACCTCATCTCAGTGGAAGACCATCACGCAGTACCAATGATTATAAAGAACGACTTCTTAGGCGGATGGCCACAAGATCGGTTTCAGTCAACAAGATCTGTTGCGGTGAACTGACAGGAGCTATTGGTCGTCATCTATCAAAGTCAACAATCTACAGGAGAATTAAGTCTTTTGGCTTACATTCGTATCGTCCGTACCGACGACTCCAGTTAACTCAAGAGCATAAGACTGTTAGATTGGCATGGTGTCAAGAGCGGCGGGACTGGGGCCTTCAATGGAATAACATCGTCTTCAGCGACGAATCACGTTTTTGTTTGTGCCGAAACGATGGTCGTTAGAAGGTGCGGCGGTTTCGAGGAGAACGTCGAAATTTATAGTTTGTTGAAGACGACTCACGGGCTTAACACCTGGAGTCATGGTTTGGGGCGCCATACGTGTTGGTGGAAGAGCTCCTCTTGTGTTCATTCTAGGCACATTAAGGTGCTCAGCGTTACATTGATAATGTTTTGGAGCCAGTGGTAGTACCGTTAATGCAGACGTTGCCAAATGGTATTTTGCAACAAGATAATGCTAGACCACATACCAGACATGTTAAAGAAGGTTCTGGATCAAGTGCAGCTACCAGTATTGACGTGGCGATCGCCAGATCTTTCGCCTATTGAACATGTACGGTGCATGATGGGTCGAAGACTAAGGCTACCAAGGTCCCCAAACAACTTGATGAATTACGACACCATCTCCAGGTAGTCTGGGATGATATGCGTCAGGAGGATATAGATCATCTGATAGAAAGCATGCCTCGGAGAGTGAACGTCTGCGTTACTGTGTGGCGATGCTACACACGATTAACATTTTCTTGTTAACTAAATATTTTGTCTTCAAAATTTCATCATCTTATACATGTTAATAAAGCATTATTTAACCATACTTTCAAGATCATAGCATTATTATTTCTAAGTGGTGCATTTGATTTGAAACGTAGTGTATAATAAACCATTATTACATTGAGCAATGTTAATTGTTCGGGTTACAAACCTTACCTGAAATATAAAGTAAAGTAGCAAAACCATTGTTTACATTACCATTCTCTGATACTCGTATCGGTTTATTCTATAAATTTTTTAAGCATCCACATTTTTAACGATTCAGATAAGAATAGATTATATTTAAGTTGACATAAAAGAAGAACTTCATTAGTTTACATACCAACCTGCAAAGGCAATTTTCAGTTTCATAAAGTTCAACGTTAATACACCCGTTTAATAATGTGATAATGTACATATTATAAATGTAAAATAGAAAAATACAATACCAGGGTAGCTAATTAATATCGCCCCCTATTGCTAGATTAGGTATTACTAGCAAGTGTCCAATACATTTTGGCATTAAATTATTCTCTTACAGATGTGTAATATTTTACGACACTTAAATTATTTAAAAAAATACTTAAATAATTATTTGATTGATAAAACATTGTACTCTGTAACCTACCTCTACCTTCATCTTAACACACTTATGAAAATTTACAAGGTGCAATACCCAATACTTAGATAAGTTAATACTCAATTTTCAGTTTTATTTATGCTTCATTTGCTTTGCGTATAATTGATGGTACATTTCTATTTATAAGTAAATCGATATAACCGCCAACTAACTTAATCATAAGAAAATGAAACGATAAGGAATTGCGTACCACTTTTAAAAGCAATTTAACTGATTACATTATTAAATCTTACGGATTTCTACTTTATTACTTTTAATCATCAATTTTCATAATTAAGCAGAATTATGTGTGCAAAATAGTTCAAATTGTACTGGATTAAATAGTTACCGCCGTTTTTAATGGAGAAATAAAATCGTCCAAGTTTCCTATTTCGATTTTTTCCACATTCTACAATTTATTCAATCATGCAGTTAATGGGGAATTAATTCTACATTTTGAGACACTTTACGTAATAGATTATGTACTTGATTATACTCCGATTAAAATAGTATCTGGATCTGTATCGGTTACAAACTGTGTTGCCCATTTTAATACGTTATGTTCTTCCTGTTGGAAAAATGAGCAATAATCATTATGTGATATTATAAAGCTCGAGCTAGAGAATGATCAGTCCCTGCAAAAGAGGTCGTACTAATTTACCATTTTTAGTAATGTCAATAAGTTATCAACAACTTTTTTTTAGATTTGCTTATAATCAATTTCAATCTTAGTATCGCACGAAAACAAGCGAAAATAACTGCTAACGATATAATTATGTCGAACAATAAAAATAAATCTAAAATGTCATGGAATATCATAAATGCCCATCCTAAACAAAAAACAAATGTAGCAACAAATAAATTCACACCTGATCAATGGAACTCTCACTTTGTTAATATCCCTAAAGATATTATACATCAAGTCAATGGTGAAAATTCTAATCCATTATACATGGTGGCACACCGTATACGCCACGGGGTTTCTGTACGAGCCTATTGGAATTTTTAAATTCTTTTTTCTTAGAGCATATACAGGGTTATGAAAATGTAAACTTTCACCATTATCACTCATAATAAAATACTTATCCTTTTGGGTTTTTAATGGTGTATTCTAAATTGTACAATCTAAACGTTTCTATAATACTTACAGTTATCTTCGTCAGTAGTAATACTTGTTAAAATTGTTAAAGATGTAAACAATTTTGTCAAAGTTGAAAAATTAAAACATAAACATAAGCCTGCTAATGATATATATATATATATATATATATATATATATATATATATATATATATATATATATATATATAGGTGGTCCAGTTTATAACAGAACTTTAGGAAAGGATAGTTAACGTAAAAATGCTAGTTTTCATATAAACATACATGCTGGAGAGATACATTGTTGGAATTTTGTAAAATAAATAGAGTATTTTGAATATTTCTAAAACGGCAGATTTGAATAATTTTAAATTTGGTACACGGTGTGACCTAATTGTCCCTCATTATTTAGGGCTTATGATGACAATATACGAAAATCAATGGCGGAGATATGGGTGTACCATCGTTTCTTTTCAAAAAATCTCCTACGCCACTGACTTTATTCTAAATCCAATAATTTATTATGCTTTTGGAACAGAAAGTATGGTTCCATGGTACACATAGGGCGCACCGTTTTCGAGATATTTTAGATTTTGTAAGGTAATGTCAGGCCAGTTGTGCAAAATTTCATTTCAATTTAAATTTCACGAAGTAGACCATGACTAAGTTTTGACATTTATACGAACAATATTTTAATTCAGAAGGAATACAGCAGAAGCAGCTCTAGAATACCGTAGACGGTTTCCCAACAGACGACAGCCACATAATGTTTTTCAAACGTGCGTCTTCAATTCGTTAATCAAGGGTTGAAGGCTATACCTAGAATCCTAGTCGTCTGAATTTTAACACGGTAAGTAGAAACAGTAACGTACTTCGTGCATTTAAGAGAGATTCGGGGACTAGTAAAAGAAGAGTCAGTCGAACCACTGGAACTTCTAAAAGCACTATTATTACATGACCACAGACGTCCTTTTCATCTGCATTCTGTCCATGGTTTACATCCAGGAGCCGAAGAACGCAGTTTTGCATTTAGGAGGTGGCTTCTGAATTCCGTTCAAAACAATGGGGATTTTTTAAGCAATATTCTATGGACCGATGAGTCATGTTTTACACGACGAGGTATTGTGAATTTTAATAATCAACATGTATGGGCGCATGAAATGAGACCGCGAAAATTTCAACATGAATCTAGTTTGAATATTTGGATAGGCATTTACAATGGAAATCTGTTTCGCTTTCATATATTTCCGCAGCGTGTGAATTCTGAAAGCTTTCTGCAATTTTTTGAGACGGAGGATCACAATAGGTGGGATGACGTTCCACTAATATGCGAAGACAAGCCTGGTTGCAACTCAATTGGTGTCCAGCGCATTATGGCATAAACGTTCGTAATTGACTGAATACAAATTTTGAAAGTCGGTGGATTGGTCGTGGTGGTCCAGTTGCATGGCTTCCCCGATCTCCAGACCGAACCCCCATGGATTTCTACCTATGTGGTCATCTGAAAAAAATTTTTTATTCAACGCCAGTACAAACTAGAGAAGAACTTTTGAACAGAATTCAAAAGGCGTGTAAAGAAATTAATCATGACGTGCTAGCCTAAACCATTCCATTAGAAAACGCTGCCAGTTATGCATTCAACAAAATGGTTTTTATTTCGAACAATTGTTACATTAGTCATTAATTTTTATTTTGCCCATAAATGTTTTGTTTAATATTTATTTGCATCGATTTTCGGTTCTTAAACATGAATTAAAAACCAGTGCCTAATTTGAAATAAAGTGGTTATTTCATTAATTTTTACGAACCAATAATCCAAGAACATAATAAATAAATAGCTACACTAGTTACTTATCGGTTTATGAGTTGTATTTACTGGTTTTATTGAGAGTTATTTAGTTAGAATTTGTATGCACTTCTAAATGTTATTCATACTAGTTAATTACATTACCTGACAAAACCTGAAATATCTCGAAAACGGTGCGCCGTACGTTGTACTATGGAACCACACTTTTTGTTCCAAAAGCATAAGCAAGCGGAAGACGTTATTGGATTTGCAATAAAGTCAGTGGCGTAGGAGATTTTTTCAAAATGGACGATGGTACACCCATATCTCCGCCACTGATTTTCGTATTTTATCAACATAAGCCCTAAATAATGAGGGAAAATTAGTTCACACTGTGTACCAAATTTTAAATTATTCAAATCTGCCGTTTTAGAAATACCTGAACACCTTCCAACGGTCGAAGGCTAACAATGAAAATGTCATCATCAAAGGGCAAATTTAACAAAACTTAATTTAACTGTGATGTAACTGTAAAGTTGTGAAAAACCTTAATTTGAATTTGATAAAATTATTGATTAATGGAAACTTGGCATCAATTAAAGATCAAGTACAATCTATTTAGAGAAATGTTTTTGTTTGTTAATAGTTGTAACTGTCACTTTCCAGTGAAAACACAATGTGGTACCTTTAATATAATTTTAATTTTAATGCAATTACATATGTTAAATTGTTATAGTGCTGTAGTGACTTAACATATTATATACGGCATTTACTTCAAGGTCTTGGAAAAATCACAGCAAAAGACCAGAAATAGAAAAAGCTAAAATCAAATTATGACGTACTATTGTGCCTTTTTTAATTAAAAATACTGCAACCTATATAAACGGACATTTTCTTCTTGCTTACTGATATTGTTTGGTTGTTTATATATCTCAATGGCTTCACGTTGTAAACGTACATAATAATGAATTTGCTTTGACAATATTTCCGTTTTGCAAACTGAATGTCATAATTTAAATTATTTAAGGCATGCTTAGCTATTGCAGATTTCTTTAGTTGCTCTAATCTACAAAATCTCACATTTCCTTTGCGTCTTGTATCAAAGCTACGTGTGTGATTACAATGTATACTTTTCCATAAGAACAAAATAACTTCCTAATATGATAATTAATCAGGATGTTTCAATTCTATCTATAAAGTTACTTATAAAAGAAAGAAAAACAGTACCAACGTTAAGCACTAGCTTTTCTTATGGTTATATCTGACAGGTTTAATAACATTACTATCTTTAGCTGGTAGGGATTTTGTTAAATATTTATATTCATCTGTCACAAAACCTGTGTGTTATAATGGTGATAGTTTATATTTTCATAATTTGTGAGGCTTTTGCATTTTTCTCCAATGTGAATTAATTTAGCAATATTAATTGCACGGTATTCCGTTATTCCCATTAAATGTTCATCTTTAAGCTTGATGGCATGCAATGTGATATTCAAGTAACTATACAGTTTCGTAGATAACTTTGTCTTCATCAAGTATCAAGCTATCGCATGTAAACATGTACAGAAATGAATTTAAATTATAACTCCTATCAATGAGTACTTTTACATTGCTAAACGGAATAATCAACTACAAATCTTGAAAAGATTGCTTCGCTATCAGTAGTCCCTGCAAAAAAAAATTTGCAACCAACGTAATACATGTGTTTCATAACAATACTTCTTTATACAAGCCACGAGTGAGATTTCATAGAAACTCAAATAGTATATTAAAAACAAGTTTCATAAGATCAGTCCTGAAACACGAATTCAAGTTTAAGGAAACGGATTTTTTAAGCAATGATTGCTTTAAGGTCTTGTGCAACACGTTTTATATGAAATTTTTGTTATTGGCCTTTTTATGCCTCTTTGTGGTGGTTAGTAGTCTTAACTTTAAAAGTTAAAATTTGATCTAGAAGTCTTTTGTTTTATCCAAATTCTGTCCCAAGCCCCGAAAATGGAAGTAATCAAGTTAATCTTGCATGTACGACCCTGAAATGCGTGAAATTTCTAAAAATATGGTCCCGAATTTTCTCACATGAAAGTTTACCATTGGACGCACCATGTTTTGACACATTTTGTAAGACTGACAATGCATGACATAATTCCGAATCAAGCTTTGCCAACCTAAAATTTTCGTTAAATGTTTCGTGAATTAATGGGTAGATACAGGGATGCCCAACCCGTAGCTCACGAACCACGTGTAGCGCGCGCAACTTTTAATGTGGCTCACTTAATTGACTTGGGCATGAAAGGTAAAAAATATTTCCTCTATAAAATACAAGACCACTGTTAATGGCCATAATTTGGTTTTATTATATTGTTACGCCCCTGACCAGTAATATTTTCATTTCAAAACGACATCACCCGAAGCGCTCTTCCTAATGTACAATGCCGATTTGTTTGCGGATGGCGGGTGGCGTTGTAGTAGCGCGCTAAATTCCAAGTAGCCAGATAGTAGCTACTGAGAGGACAGTGGGAGAGTTGTTGCGTTTCGAACACGTTTATGACAAAGATTTTGTTTATAATAACTTGTGTATTAACTATCAAGTGGTTTCGTCAAGGTATAAAATTATTGTTCTATTTATGTTAGTCATTAATATTAGCAATTACTTTGCAGTTACAGTTATACTAATCATGTCGGCGCAGGAACCAGAGAAAAGAAGAAACGTGTATACAACTATAATTTTCATGAAGAGTGGGAAGAAAATATTTCTTCATACATTTTAAAACAAATATATTTGTCTTATTTGCGGATCAACAGTTGCTGTTGGGAAAAAATGTAACATAGAACGACATTTCACAACGGTTCATAAAAGGTACAATAGGTATATCCTCCTAACAGTAATTTAAGAAAATGTAAATTGAAGAAATGAAAGCCCCATTAATTGCCCAACAATGAATGGTTACCAGACCCGTCAATAGAGTAAAATCTCCTACTATTGCATCTTTTAAGATAGCACATATACTTGCAATGCATAAAACCTTTTGATGATGGTAACATAATTAAAGAATTAATGCTTGCTGCATCAAAGATCTAGAAATAAGAATGAAATTATGTTAGCTATGCAGGAAGTTCAATTATCGAGAAATACAATAGAATAGACACAATGTCTGCGAATATCAGAGAACAGTTAAAAGATAATTTACAAGAATGTGTTTACAGTGCAATGAATCAAAACAAATAAATATTTTATACGAATGGTTTTCAACGATTGCTCCGCAAATGAAGATTTCCTGTCAGTTCTGCCATTAAAAGGAGATACACGTGGGCACGAAATATACATGTTGTTAAAAATCACATTAAAAATATTAATCTTCCGCTTCAAAACTTGTGTCAATAACAACAGACGGCGCATCCGCCATGATTGGTCCATCTGTTGGATTCATCACGTTTTGTAAAACCGATTCTAAGTTTCCATTTTTTTTTTCATTACCACTGTATCATACATCAACAGGTATTGTGTACAAAAGTCCTGCATTATAAACACGTAATGAGAGTTGTGCTAAACATTCTCAATTCTATTTGCGCCAGACCACTTCAGTGCAGATTATTCAAGAAACTGAGCAACGAACTTGATGCTGAGTATGGAACTTTAATGTTACATTCTGAAGTTATGTGGCTTAGTAAGGGAAAAACGATTTTTAGAGCTTTTTCCAGAGATTCTACAGTTTGTACAATCTAGAAACGAAAATTATACAGAATTTAGTGATCATAGCTGGCTATGTGATTTAGCCTTTCTTATGGACATCACAACTAAACTGAATATATCAACGCACTTAAATCAAACTTAAATTTGTAAATAGTCCAAGTAACGGGATGTAACTTTGGTCATTTTACAAATTTGGAGTACTGTGTTAAGAAATATAACAAAATTGAAACAAATAAATATTCTGATTTTCAGATTTTCGTAAAATTGAGCCAATTGCTTCATTCATTTTGAATTCATTTACTGACACTGATATTTCTGAAATATCACAACAAAGTGAAATTACGATAAATAAGAATGCTACTAATTTGAAGATGGAAATAATAGAATTTCAATCTGATCTACCGCTGAAAATAAGAATATCACAAAGTCGATGAGAAAAAATATCCACTCTTAGAAGAAACGTATCAAACGCTACACTCCTGCTTTGGATCAACTTACCTATGCGAAAGTGGTTGTTCAACAATTAAAATCAAAACACAGATCCAAAATAACTAATCAACATCTGAATGACTGCATGAATTTAACGATAACATGTATGTACGAGAGTGCAAGAAACTGGCAGAAGAAATGCAGTGTCAGGTTTCACATTAATATGTTTTTCTTTAACGTATGTCTCAAAAGTTTTGCACAAATTCCAATGGATACGCGAGAATGATAAAATATTAGGTTGGCTTCGGAACAAAATTCCCAGAAAGTTTGGCTTTCCTTTGATAATTCAGTTTTAGAAATCAGTTGTACTAAGATGGCCTACAAATTAGATGTTCGTAAAAGTATTTACAGTCTAGTTGGGCAAATGCATAAGCGTGAAACGGTTCGCATATTCGAAAATCTAAATATATCCCGCAGAACTATCTATCGCAAAGTAGCGGAGTGTGAACAATGTATACCATGTATAAATTTCCCAAAAAGAGGGGCACTAAGATCTTTTACCCAAGCCAGAGCAGACAGTTTAATAAGAAGAGCAAAAATAGAGTAGTAATGTCGGTCATAAAATTGGCAAGGGAGTATAGAACCTCTAAGGACACAGTTAGGAGGGAATTGGTTACGAATGGTCAAGAATATCGAGAAAGAAGAAAATGTCCAAAATATACGCCAAACTAGTTGGCACGGATACCGCGATGTTCTCAGGATTAAGGCGGATATATTTTGCCAACAACAAAGTCATTGTTGTTGGCGATGAAACATATTTCACTCTAGGTAACTCAGAAATTAAGGGTAACGATGGTTTCTGTACTGAAACTGCCCATAGAATGGTAAATATAAAGAAAAGGCACAATCTGTTGATAAATTTTAGTCTGGTGCCCGATTTCTATAAAAGGGATATTGAGGCCTCATGTGGGGCGTGTAAGAGGCGAAGTACTGGATAGTCGGCGCTATATTCAGAATTGTCAAAATATTAATAAAGTACGCATTTTCTTTGGTATATTATTATTACTGTGTGGCTCACCAAAAAATTTTAAATGCTTAATTGGCTCAAGCCAGATTAATTGGCTCAAGCCAGATTAAAGGTTGGGCACCACTGGCGCTAGAATGAAGTCGGATATGATGACCTCGCGTTTCTTAATATATCTGTTAATGAATCAAAATGGAAGCAAATTACAAAAACAACTATTAAAATAAAAAATCTTACTTTAGTAGATCTACTCAAAAAAACTGTATTCGTTTTCGAGATTAATTAAGGCAGCTGAAGTCAACTGACAGTTCACTATCGCGTATACTTTGCATACACCAGCACCAGGTGGACTGCTTCTTCTTCACTTAATGCTAAAGATGTCACTATTCTCCGTCGTTTTATTTCGTGAAATATATTTAGCACATCTTTCTTAATACGTTTTATTCTACATAGATAGTCCTTAACGTTACAGTACTGCAAAAGGTCAAAATTTAACTTGCCCTTTTCCTATTTCACGTTATAATGAACTTTTATGCACGTTAAATACTTTTCGGTTACATTTATGTACTTTTCAGTGACGATACTTTTTACAAAACTGCCGTAACCAAACAAGGATGGCACTTTCCACCTAAATCCAAATCCGATCCATAATTATTTGCAGGGCATGTCGTCAAAAGACCCAAGTGATGCCATGGCATCTCTCACACGAAATAAAGATAATTTAGGCCCTTTCAAATTTTACCATATAAAATTTAACAAAGAACTATAATTTTAGCCAACAAGTAATGTATATTCATTCAACGTTATATTGAGATGATACCAAACGTCAACCAATCTAATTGTAATTTCATCAAGTTTGTTATCTTGTGACAAAAAACAAATCTTTCAATTTTGAAGGAAGTATTACTTCCTTAAAGGTATCCCCCTACATTCTCTCCGAAACATCTTTTTTTTTTATTTCCAAATTTTTGCAAAGACGTAACTGAGAAAAATGTTGAATTACTGTCGAGGAGCCATATTGAAATACGAAGCACGTAGTGTCGAGTATTTTGGGGGTTGGAATCAAGTGAGACGTTTGGCGGACGAGTTCATGTATATTATTCTTTCTGAAGTCGCCAATTATCATACAAATTTATTGTAAAACTTTCAACGCTAAAGATGTTCCACAGACATTTGGTAGTGTGCTTCATCAAATCCCCGATTACTGAGGCGATGGAAACAATTAAGCTTTAAATTATTATAAGTTTTTGTTATGTTCAAATCCTACTCGAGGTAAACTTTTTATTTATGTTTTTAATAAAATTAATAATAATTTTTAATTAAGCTTCTATTTTCAATTTCCCTGCTCCAAAGTGTTTGAGTAATTGACCAAGAAACGGACGATTTCAGAAAAAATACGTTTTCTTTGTCATTCTCGCTCCCCACTTTGGTTTTTATTTTTCTATTTATTTAACTATTTCGGTCACTGCAACCGCAGTACTTTCAGTTTAAAAATTGTCGTATGTTCTCGGTTCACATCTGCGGGTTGCAATATTATATGATAGCTGAGGGCTTGTATAATGTTTATTGGTGGTGATTTGGGTATTTCTCGTGTTTGGGCTCTTGCCAGTTAGTGATCTCAGGAATTTAAACTGAATTTCTGTTCTTTTTCTTATTTCCTTTTGGTTCTCATATGAAAGCGTTTTAGTGTAGGGCGCCACCTGTTTTTTGAAAATCTTCAGCTAAGGTGAAAAAAATGTTAGACAAGTTTTTCATAGAGTAATAGATGTGCTTTCAAAAGTATACTTCAAAAAACTCTTTTAATCACCTTTTGAGAATATATCAGAAACTATCAACTCTACAGAAATTTCAGATACTTGTTTTTATAAATATTGTTTGATAAGTAATATTTAAAAGTGGACAAAACATTTAAAACCCGCAATAAAGCACCTTTTAAAGATATATTAACGTAACCAACTTTAAACCAGTTTTGAACAAGCTTACTTAGTATAAACGATACGCCCTAAAAACAGATTATTTACTACTAGGTTCAGAGTAAAAATTAATAGAATCTTAAATTTTACATTTTACTTCTTCTTGGTGTCATAATACACAGTTTTGGTCTATATTCTGTAAATCTATTTTACACATTAGCCAAATTTATTGTTTATGTTCATTACCATGGCATCTTAAAAACGAACTACTGTATTATGTTATAACTTGGAGCTATAGCTTTAAATCCGCCATTCTGTTACCAAAATAACAATTAAAGAAAAGACTAGAACAATTCAAAAATCTAAGTATTTGTCATTTTAAATCAATAAGTAGTTGCCACTAATCACATTCAGTAAGTGTGTATATTAAAATTTTAATTATTATATCTACAGGATGGGCGCCGAGGTACGCCCCCTAACGGTAAAGATATATTCCACAGAATAAATAAGATAACATTGTTACTAAGAAATTTAGTAATTAGAGCTTACTTGTATTAGAACAAAATTGTTGATTACCAGTTAATTTTGATAGTTGGCAGTTGGTTATTTTTACGTTATGTGTGTTAAAATTATGCCTGTAATTTCCTAATAAGAAGAACACGCAGTCTCGATTTTAGGTGTATGAGTATGGATATTGCAACAGTAGTACCAGTGCTTCAGTTAGGGAATATTACCGTGTTCAAGACAAGTAAACGTTCCAAAGAATGCTCACAAATCTTCGATTGACAGATGCGTTCTCTAAACGCACTTGTGAAAGAGAACTTATGCGAAGAAACAATGCTGAAGACGTGCTTGAGATTGTCGAAAATGATCCTGGTACTCGTAAGAATCTCTATAGCTGCTGTACAAGCTAGAATCTGCAGTGTAAGATACTACCAGAAAATGGATTGCGTCCCTATCATTACCAATCGGTACAAGAACTCTTCCCCACGGGTCTTGCCCAAAAGTTCGTCTTTGTGAATGGTGGAGCATTCATCTAGCCTTCAGCTACGTTTACGAGAGATGGATTCAACAACTTTCACAACTAACATGTGTAAGCAATCAAAAAACCTCATTCTTTTCGTTAAACCCTCTTCCACAGATTTTTCCTAAGCGTTTGGTCTAGAACAATTAATAATTAACAGCGAAATATAACGGTTTTTTTCGATCTGCCTCTATTACTTGAGGACATTTCTCTTTAAATCTAAAGTACTACGTTCTGTTTGCACGATAGTGCCCCGCCCTATTATGGAAGAAGTGCCACAAATTTCCTCAATGAACTGCATCAAAATCGATAGATAGGTCGTGGTCCTCCCAGTAGCCGTGATCTCCGTATCTGAACCCACTAGAATTTTTCACGTGGAGACATGCGAATACACTTACCTATTCAATGGGAAAGCCTAATGATAGGGAGAAACTCATCCAGAAGATTCATTCAGAGATTTGTCACGTAAAAAACAATCTGGAAAACAACAACTGGGGCGGAGGTTTGATTTGTGCGTTGCACAAGACGGTGGTCGCAATGAACAGGTTTAATAAATGCACTGCCATTGCACTGTTATTAATATAAACCACAATTTTTCTAATGCCTCTAGTAATTTACTTTAGATTCAATCCACAATATTTCAAGAAATGTTAGGAATTCGGGAAAAGTGAAGTGAATAGATTAATTTTTGCTTAAAATTAGTCAGAATTCACATACTAAATATTGGATACCTCGGCGGCGACACTGTATTTGACGTGAGTATGCCTGATTGTAAATTTTTATGTATCATTAAATGCAGCTTCCCTTTTTTAACAATTCTACAGTGTTTTTGTGCCTAAATTGTTACTGAATTTGACGGTCTTTCTTTAAGGTTGAGGAAATGGTCGCAGCCGTCCTCTATTCTGCGAAAGATCAAATCTTCCGCTTTGTATGCTATGATGTTATTTTCTGGGATTGATTACCATGTAGTATGATATAATAAGGATGGGGTTGGAAAGGCTAAGTAACGTATGTACTACCTATTTCAAAGTAAGTAAATTTTAATTCAATTAAATAAAAATTAAATGTTTACTTGTTATTATTTATTACACTTTGAAAACTAGCCAGAGTTAGCCCTGTATTCATTTTATCTAAGAGTGTACTATGTGCTGGGTCCAGGTCCATAATAACTAGTGTAGCCGGGGTTGTAATTACCATCATAGGTATTATATAAAGCATTATTGTTGGTTAGATAACGACGGTGGCTATGTGGATAGGCACGGCCGTAGTGTGGAGGTGCATAATAGCGTTGCATACCATGGTTCGGATACGGTACAAAGCCACTAAGTCCAGGGTAGAGTTCCATGCCATAATTGTGTTGCGGGATAGGTGAAGGTATACCTAAAACAGCAACTAAAAAAAGAGAGACCAAAGCTAACTGCAACAAAAGAAAATATTTTAACAGTTTTACTAAAACTAAGAGCTCATCTTACACTTAATGGGAGATGTGTTAAAAAAAGAGTAGGTACTTACAAATCTCAGCATTTTAAAGGTTGTTTTCTACCGCCACAAAGGTATAAAACTGTAGGTATCTAGTAAAGGAACGTTTCTTATATATAGTCTCTGAAATATTAGTAATGTGCATATAATTTGATTAGTTTCAATTTTGCTGTAAAATTAAGAAGTAGAAAACTGGACCACTTGCCTATTCAAAACAATTACAATTGTAATTCTGCATTTTAAATAGCTTAGATTTTTTTACCAGATTTGGTAAATTTGTTACACATCCACGTATATTTCAAGAACCAGTTGTAATTTCGAAATTGATACCGTAAAAAATGTTTTAACATTTCTACTATTTAAAAAAACAACCGTTTCATGTTCTTAATGAATTTATATTTATGTTTGTAAAACAAGTCTCGTAGTATACGTAAAATAGAGAAATTGTTTAACAATAATATACCAAGATACACATGTTTATTATTTTTGTATATGTACGTATTCAAAGGACAAGTTGCGCTCATGCTAAACTAGATTAAACATTATATAATAGACAATATTAATGAAATGCTTTTCCTTTTTTGGCAAAATCTTATATATAAAAGCAAATTTTGCAAGCTTAAATGTTTCAATAGCAATTGCTGCTATCATCGTCTGTAAAAGTACAGAAGTGCTAACAAATATTTGAAATGTAAACAAAAGGCCTTTACCAAACATAGTAACGTATTTGGTCCTGACTTTGCCACTAAGTATTGACATGAATCGATGCACTGATTGCTTCAAAACTTTTTTCATAGGTAACAAAAACATCTTTTCTCTAAAACATGCCCTACTGTGATAATTATTAAATTTGAATCTAAGAAGCAAATTCAACATGAATCCATAATGAGGAAAGCATGCAACTTTATAGGGACTATGGACCACTCCCACCTCATGCAAACAACCTCACCTTGTGCGTGTGCGTGTGCATGTGCGTGTGAGTGTTCGTGTGCGTATGCGTGTGCGTGTGCGTGTGCGTGTGAGTGTGTGTGCGTATGCGTGTGCATGTGCGTGTGAGTGTGCGTGTTCTGCGTGCGCATGCGCGTGCGCTTGTGCATGTGCGTGTTCGTGCGCGTGCGCGTTGTAATGTGTGTTTGAATGCCTGTATATATGTTCGTACTTTTTTCTCGTTTCTTTTTCTAGTTGCTAAATTCTCGTGGGTTGAAGGAGTAAATTTACGTTCTTTTAAAACTAAACTGACATATCGTTTGCTTTATATTGTATTTCGGATTAGAATTTGTCGTATTTAGTATTTAGTTTAGTAAGGTTTAACATTAAAAACGCCGTTTGTTATTGAGAAATGAAATTCCAAGTTGGTTTTCATATTAAGTTTCTGACGCGAAGTTTCTCTTACAGTGCAGCTAACCGATTTATTTTTAATTAAAAATCATCATTATAGGAGCAGGCAAGATTTGGCTGGATTACAATATGAACTCATTAAACTTTAAGTGCATATGTACTGTAGAGTAGATAACCGTTGCTTACTTGGAAAGCTTCCCTTGCAGTTTCTTGTGTGAATACGAAAATATGACGCAATATTTTTGATCATTTACAAGAAGGAGCATATCGTTTCTACCGCATTTTATAATTTGAATGTAATGAGAGTATGGTTTGTTGTCGTTTTTAAACTCAGACATGGCGTAACTGAAGAATGGTGCCGTAAGGGCCAAGGCTCGTTTGTGCTTCGTCGCATACACGAAGGTTGGTGTGTAGAGATAGTGAAATATTTACGCCTATCAGAAGGTTAAGTGAAGCTAACGTGGAGTTTGTCTGGTTACCCTTAATTGGGGGATTATTTTGTATCTTCTCGCCTCCTGGAGTATTTATCGTATGT
Organism: Vesta saturnalis; assembly: GCA_036346205.1. Lineage (NCBI taxonomy): Eukaryota > Metazoa > Arthropoda > Insecta > Coleoptera > Lampyridae > Vesta > Vesta saturnalis. The sequence goes on along the minus strand of JARFJB010002165.1, from coordinate 1,450,943 downwards.
CGTATAGCGACATATTTTGGATTATTTATCGTATCGGTGCCGTATAACGACATATTTTCGTCCATTGAATTTGGGTTCAGAGTCGAATGGTGCTGGCCCTAACTCCTTTTGAATTCCTTCGCACCTAGTGTGCGGATCAAAAGTAAATAGTTCAAGTGGTAGTTGACGACTTCGCGTAAATGGCAAGCTCACAACAAACAATTATCGCTGTAAACAAAGAAAGCTTTTAGTTTAACGGTAACCATAATATTCGTCAAGAACTTTCTAATTATAGTCAATAAGGAGACGCCGTTTAAATAAATATACCGAATTTTAAGTTTGAATGAGTAAAATTAATCAAGTAACGTTTTGTAAATAGTGTGCGTGTGCGTGTGCGTGTGCATGTGCGTGTGCGTGTGCGTGTGCGTGTGCGTGTGCGTGTGCGTGTGCGTGTGCGTGTGCGTGTGCGTGAGCGTGAGCGTGTCGTGCGTGTGCGTGTGTGGGTGAGTGTGAGCGTACGCGTGTGCGGGTGAGTGTGAGCGTACGCGTGTACGTCCGCGTACGCGTGCGTCTACGTATTCGTCTACGTGTGCGTGTGTGTGCGCGCGTTCGTGTGCGCTGTGTGCGTGTGTGTGTCCATTAGCCGCGAATTCTTTAATATCAAAGCTATGCTTATGTTTTTATTCAAATATTATCAAATCAACATCTTAACCCCTTAATGGCCGAATTATTTTATACATGAGAAAAATAATTTAAAATCTTAATATGTACTTTATAATGGACTATTGGGACATACTCATTGTCTAAATTATGCAGTGTCATATTTTGAGGGCGTTTTATGGTTTGTATCATATATGTGACAATAGGTATTTAAGAAAATACAGACTACACTTTGTTACAAAAACAAGGAATTTATTGATGACAAAACTGGATATATGAAAAAACTGTACATATTATTTTAATTATTTATGTATAAGAATGAAACTGCACAGCTATATTAGGATAACAATTGTTACAAGTCTTTGATAGATACGTTACAATCCTACTCATGGAATTCCCTGCAACAATTTGACTTTTTGGTTAGACAGAGGTGCAGATTACATTTAGTGCACATGAACACAGTTTGCCCTTTACAACTGGGCCTTTTGGCTCTTTGTCTTCCTTAGTTACAGATGCCAATGACCCACTCCATCAGTTTGAGTAAGTTGATCTGGTACAGGTTTTATTGGACCTCTACGCTTTTTCATCTGCAGCTCTGTTTCCGTACTTACAGATGGTCTACCCCTTCTTTCTTGTCATGTCCTTTCCTTCCTTGCAAAGACCTTCGGCAATTCTGGATTTAAATTCCAGGTCATTTTGTCTGCGAGCAGGAAGACTCTCACAATCCCTGCGATAGAGTATCCAGCCTGTTACTGCAACCAAGTCAACCATATGAAAGAATAACCTACTATAATACTTTCTGGACTTGATGAAAATTCAGTAATAGGATACTAGAGCATCAAGCAAGTCCAGTCCTCCCATAAACTTCTGGTATATGGTTACAATGCTGGGACATTGTATCTGAGCATGCTCTCATTCGGTTCTATCCCATATTTGAACCTGGAAAGTAGGAAGAGCAGATGCAAAAGTACTCCCAAGAGTCACGCCTCTGTTATCAAACCATTTTACTGTCCTGATGACAACACCATCAACAGTTGTTTCCTTTTTTTCAAACGAACCTCTACCCTTCTTCTTCAGGTTTGAGTCGCTAGAAAATGTGCATCCAGGAAGGCGATTCGACCTAAATGTACCTAACGAATGAATTCCCTTCTTCATAAACTCTTTCATTAAGTTCACGGATGAAAACCAATTGTCAAAAAATAGAAGACTATTCTTGCCACGTTCAACAATTTGGGCTAAATATAATACTACATTTCCACTGGCGCCAATATCTGGACAACCTGCCACAGCGTTGATCTTACCAGTGTAAATTTCAAAATTGTGCACCAAACTTCTTGAGTCACATAAATGAATATTTTGTAGCCCCATTTATTTAGTTTGTTGAGTAAATACTACTTCAATGCAGATTTCCTTTGAAAAGGACCATCTGCTCATCAATGCTGAGCATTTGGGCTTGTAGTATAGACTGAAACTTGGGAAGCAGTGAGTCAATTATGGGACGTAGTTTGAACAACTTATTTCTATTTTCATCATCCGGCCTAGGCATATTATTATTATCACTGAAGTGGATATTTATTTTGATTTCACTCCACCTATCACGATACATAACGTCAGAAACATGAGCCAGTCGACTTGATGCAGCCCATTACATACGGGTACGAGGAAGATGATACACTGACATGTACAAAACTGTACCAAGGAATTGTTCAAGTTCATCTTTAGTCAACTGTAAGGGCTTATGTTTTTCTGCACAGAAAATAAATTACTTTGTTGAACTATGTCTTTCAAAGAGAATCATCAAAAACTACGAAAATAATCTACAGGAGATTTCACTTCATCTCAGCAGGTACAGTTTTAGACTGTGAGAAGGATGAACAGTCTTCAATAGTATAGATCTCTTTGCTGTAGTGTTAGCTGCAACATTCGTAGTAAGCTCTCTGATCTTGATTAGAATGTTCAGCATCACTCTCAGTTTCAGAGTCTAAAGCAACAAGAAAGAGATATTCAATATGTATAGCAATATGAAAGAAAAGAAACAAATCAAAGTATGACTAACCTAACCTGGAGTAACCTGACATAGACAATTCAAACTTACCTGAACTGTGTGTCATCAGCATCGGTATTCTCGGTATTGGTAGGGACATAGTCATAACCACTATCATCGCTCTCGCTTAGACAGCTATCATCGCTTTTGTCTTCAGGTGGTAAACGAGTCCTCATGGATGCATTTACTTGTTTTCCATAAAAACGTTTAGGATCCATTACTGAAACATGCCCAGACTTATATATTGTATACTCCTTGTATATACATAAATGCCTAGTAATGCATTTTATACACATACCATATTTTTGCTTACACGATCAACTGTAATCATGTATTCTCATTAAAATTACTTCTAAAATACTTCAGAGGTATCTAAAACACATATAATTATTTTCTGTAATAGAACGTACCGTCAATATACTTGGATTTCTCGAAGAATGTCGAAAATCGCCCATCCGAATTCACAACATAAACACCATTGTCGTTTGTTGCGCTAATCATGAAACCAGCACTCAACAGATGGTAGCCCTTGTACGAAACACTGTTCAGAACGTGTGGAATTAGCATCATTCGTCATCCACATTCCAAACTACCGTGTAATTCTCTATAAACTAATCACAACGGTATGATGCAAATTCGCGACAGTCAGCATTAAGGGGTTAAGGATGAATTTTAAATCTTACCTCTATAACCAAGATACATTGATAATAGCTGGTTTCAGATCAACATCTTAAATTTGTTTCTATATTACTTGGTGATTTAAAAATTTGATTGATCTGTTTATGAATTTGATTAAGATACTACACAGGTTTTTATAAGAATCGATCTAATTATAAGCCTTAAAACATCGCATTTTTATTTGAAACACCGCGCACTTTTTAGGTAATTAGGTAATTAACGTTTCTTTCCAAGCACATTAGAGGTATTTTAATAGTGAAAGGATGCTATTGTTGGTTACATAACTGGGGAATCCATAAAATAGTTACTTTATACTAATTATTGGAGAAAACCGTTAAGTACTTTATCTTGAATTTGTTTCTATATTACTTTAGGACTTAAAATTTGGTCGTAATTAAAAATTTGTTCGCACGATCAATTAGATGACCCTCCAGTGTTGGACGACCAAAAAAGTTCTTAATGCTGCCACAAGGCCCTAATTACGGGATGGGGATCATAAATACGTCATAAAGCGGTTAAAAATGGCGCCTGAAGGGAAGCTAGAAGTTAAGATGAACTAAGATACATTAAACGTGTTTGCGGTTGACTAGGGGCTGGAATTAAAACTTCACCGGGTACATGCGCCGCCTTCTCAGCAGGCCCACCTGGAAGTCCTTTGTAGCTAACTTCAGGATCAATTTCTCTCACCACTTGAAGGTCCGAATCAATTGCTGTCCCCATTCTAGTTTCGTCCGTGGATACCAAAGAAGCAATCCTGTGTTCAATTCCATTTAGTTACGACTTAAATGCTTACATTTCTGATTATTACGTTCATGTGTACGTAATAGTCAAGAAACGAACGACGCAGCTAATTTTATCATGAAAGCAAGACTTCACACTGGTTACTTATGAAAAAGCGCTGTGGAATTCCTGGATAGGTTAAATTAAATGGATACATATTGATCTCTGGTTACCTATTGACTTTGCGATCGAAAAACTAAGTTCGCATATAAACATACTTATACATCATGCTTAATAACCAAGAAAACAAAGAGAAAAATGCAGTAGGTACTTTCACGAAAGCAAGCCTTTATTTTTTATTTTGTAATAGTGAAGAAAGGAGAAGTCATCCTTGTTAGCTTTAAATAGATTTGATTAACAAATCATCTCATTCTAGTAGGATGTTGTCATTTATGGTCAATGTAACGAATGTAAAACTCCATTGTCAAAAGAAAAAGTTACTACCGTAGCTTGAATTTTGAAAATTTTAGTGCAGCGTTGCAACACAGTTTTTCATGACATTTAGGTTTTGCACGAAAATCGTTAAATCTCACGTGACCCACTTAAAAAAAAGGTAAATTTTATTTTTCAGACCTTGAACGTCTATTATCAACATAAAACGTAAATTTACTAATACAATGAGATGTTTTGTTAGCTGAAACTAATAAGAATGCTTTCTCCTTTTTCTAACTCTTCCAAAATAAAAAAGTAGGGGAAAAATATGCAGGAAATCCAGAGCCCAATTTCGTAGCTAATCCAAAGTGAAGTCTTCAAATTTACATACTACATTTTTCTCTCTCTTTTATTGGCTATTAAACATGATGTAGAGGTATGTTTACATGCAAGCTTAATTCTTCGGCCCAAGGTCAATAGGTAACCAGAACATCAATATGTACACATTTAATTTGATCTATTCTGGAAATCCACTGGGCTTTTACGTAAGTAATCCATTGCGAAGATTTTCTTTCGTGTTGAAATTTGCTGGGTCGTTCTTTTCTTAACTGTTACAGAGCCATGAGGGTAAGTTACCAGAGATGTATCCATTTAAGTCGTAGCTTGATACCAACCAGTGCGATCTTATTACATCTACATTATATCACCAGAGGAATCTGAATCCACATCGCTATCTGAATCTGAATCGGATTCTCCTAGTGCTATAATGACAGGTGGGATATTTTAAATCGAAGAATTTTTCATATGAATCTCGCAATCATTTGAAATAATTTTTTTCTGTGTGCAAACAATAATTTTGCCACATTGTAGGAGAACATTTCGATAAAGTCTCAAGCCATAATTTTTCAACCCTATCTTTCGACGGAGGTTCAGAATTGATTTGTTTATTCTAATAATTTTTACAAAAAACTAATGCTATTTCACTACTTTTTCTTGACAATAACTTAAATGGAGATAGTTGTTGGAGGAGCCTATTGAACCCATGATGACGGATGAAATTGAAAATGACCCCAATTATTCCAAAGTTGATATTCATTTCCAACAAGATGGGGCTCCACCACACTATGCTGTTACAGTTAGAAAGTTCTTAAATTCAACGTTTCCTGGTCAATGGATCCGTCGGATGAGCAGCGAGATCTCAAGACATGCAGCCTCTGGATTTCTTCTTATGGGATTATTTGAAGAATAAGGTTTACTTGACAGTTCCCAATCCTTTACAGGAGTTACGAGAAAGTATAGTGAGTGAATTTCGCTTAATAACCCCATAAATCTTGACAAATGTGCGAAGGGAATTTGAAAACAGGCTTTACTTCTGTATGGAGGTTCGTGGTGGAAATTTTGAACATTTGATAAAGTGATTAATTATGCTTTTAATACTTTAAGTTTATATTAATGTCTCAGATTTCGTTAAAAATTGAATAGCTTTGGACGGTCATAGAAGGGGTAAATATCATCGGAATTTATAAAGCAAACGTGTGGCGTATTCCTCATGACAACCGCTTTCCACTGATGGATCAGGAGTGGGGTATTGCCATTTAAGATTTTTAAGTGACACTCCCCCCGACCCTTGACTAATGACAAACGAGAATGACGCTTACATGAAAATGTGTCCCCATGGAAACGAAAATCGACTTGTCCCTGCTTTTTTCGAAATCCAGGTGTTATCAAAGTGTTAAAAGAAACAATATGATACCACACGAGTTAATCCTTGTCTTAACTATAGGTGTAACGTCCAATGCAACTTAAAATGCAACGTGGACAGAACAGCAATTCTTCTGCGAGCATTCACGCTAAATTCTGTTAAAGTCGTTCCCGTAATTGTCAACAAGCGCTGCATGAATGTAATCGTATAATCTAGCCCTAGCATGTGGAGTTTTTATGTTAATAAATAAACTTACAACGTATAGGAAACCGCGAAGATGGTGGAGAACAAATTTGTACAAAACTCGAATTGGCAGCAGCTTGCTTTTGGATTTAAAATCCTGCGAAATTAGTGGTCAATACAAAATTTTTTATCGAATGTCGAGCACAGACTTTGAATTCTTTATCCAATTAATTGGCTGAAAGATATCCGTACAAGACAGACTAGCTGTTACCCTTCGATTCTTAGCAAGTGGTGATTTATGTAGTAGTTCACAACACCTGCTCAGAATATCTAAGCAAATCATAAGTCGAATTGTCCCAGAAGTTTGTTTTGTGGTGTAGATAAAGGTGAGAAATTATTTATTATTTCAAATAATACAAAATGAAAATTAAAATCCTGTGTTACTCAAAATTAATACTTTGAATAGTTCTATAATTAGACCAACTCTTCCAAATCGGACAGGACAGAATCCTGAGTTAGCGATGCCTGCTCAGAAGAATGGGGTGATGCCGTTGGGGTGAAGGTTGGCAAGGAGAATATTGGCCTGAGGTTGTGTATCTTTGTTGTGTATGGTAAACAAAAGGAAAATGGGAAGTATTTTCGTTGGGCACACTTGTCCGTTGGTATTGAGTAAGAGTTTCATAATAATCATGGTGTTAAAGTTGTGGTGCCGCGTGATAGAATATAGTTGTTCGAGAAGTAGATGGTCCGGGTTATTGAGCGTTTTCAATATGGAGTTCGTAATAACCTTGATCAATTTGAAACATGGTATTATGAATGGCATACTGCACTGAATTCTTGGTTATGTTCGATTATTTGGACGTTTTGTTAGCGATATTTTGTTTTTTCATCCTGAATATGCATTGCTTTATTTCTTGATGTCTTGATGCTTGATGCTTCAGAATATCCAACTTTTGGTCTATAGGGCGCTTCTTCTTAGGAGGACATGGCTGGGAGACTTTAGAACACGACGCATTTTTTGAAGTGTCATTATGACCTTCCTCCTAACCTGTCACGTCATCATCGTCAAGTGTTTTCTCTTTCGGCTTCGACACTTGCCTGCAATGAACAAAATGTTTATTCCAGTTACCGATATCACCATCCAATAGGATGGAGATTATTAAGAATTTGAATCAAAATGGAATTTCCCATTACGTGAGAAGCCTGGATGGTAAATATGTGCTCAAACAAGCGCCACTAAGTTCTGAAAGCGAATTCTATAACTATAAACAAACATTTAGTATTAAAATACTTATATTTTTGGTATTTTAATGGTGTATTTAAATTATACAATCTGAACGTTTCGATAACACTTACAGTTATCTTCGTCAGTAGTAATATTTGTAAGAATTGTTAAAGATGTTGTAAACAATTTTGTTTAAGTGTTATCGAAACGTTCAGATTGTATAATTTAAATACACCATTAAAATCCCAAAAAGATAAGTATTTTATTATCAGTGTTAATGATGAAAGTTTACATTTTCAAACATTTAGTATAATTAAAATTATTATTAATTTTATTAAATACATAAATCAAAAGTTTATCTCGAGTAGGATTTGAATCTACGACCTGTACTTTGCTAGAGTACCGCGCTAACCCCAATCGATGTAAATTTTGTCTTTATGTATGTAGAACTGATGTAAATTCTAAAATTTAGTATGTTCGCTTTGTTGGATGCGGATTATAATCTCTTCTTTGTCGACGGTGGGATCCATGGTAGAATGTTATACGCAGGAGCGATTTGGTAAAGTGATGGATACAGGCGATTTGAATTTACTAAAAGCTGAACCTCTACCAGAAAGAAATAAACCTTTCCCATATTTCTTCTTAGGCGATTCAGCTTTTGCATTATCGGAGAATTTATTGAAGCCTTATTCTGGAAATCATCCAGCCAGGTCTTCAAAAATAGTATATAATTATCGCTTAAGTAGAGCACGCAGAGTGGTGGAAAACACATTCGGCATTATAACGACCATTTTCCAAGTTTTAAAAATTCCAATGATATTGGAACCCGAGAAAGAAAAATTAGTCGTTATGACAATCGCTTATCTCCACAATTTTCTAAGAAAAAATTCACGTAACATATATATACACCCTCTGGATCGTTTGATACAGAAGATAATAACGGCTTGGTAACCCAGGAACACCGAGAAATGATACTGCAGGGACATCGATGATTCCAACTATAACCGTGTCTAGGAAGCCTTCACCTGCTTTGAATCAAATACGAAATGAACTAGGAGACCTTTTGTTATAAAAAGAGGGACCAGGTTCTTGGCAAAATCAGTATTGGTAATTTAGTAGGTGCTGTCAGGTTGCGTTGACGCACCCTGTATGTAGGATGTTATAATGACGTGTATTACGTATTTTGAGTGCGAGTGTATTGAGTTTGAACGAAAAAAAAATTTTTGTGTATATGTATAATGTATGTGGGTGTATGATACGCCACTGGAAATTTAGGAGAAATATAATTCGGTATGTAGATACGTGTATTTGAATATTATAGAGACTTTAGTGTTGGAATAATTAGATTCTGATGAATGTAAATGTGAAGAGAAATTTGTCGATGGGACGATAATGCTTACCACTGTATCGCTACTGTTTTTCTGCTGTTAGAATCGGAATGTTGGAAGATAGAGGAGTTATTTTGGTCAGAAAATGTGAAGAATAAGTGTAAAATGTTTTAGAAAATATGTAGAGAAAGATTGGGTATGTTTAAGTGTTAATTTCAGAAAGTTTTTGTAATGTTGTGCAATTGTTTTGAGAATATGTGTATGTATATGGAATTTGAGACCTTAGACGGTGCTTATTTTTGCAAATGTTGCGGAACGAGATCGAGCGCAGGTTGGAGATAAGTGTTAAAAGTTGCGTAATGGTCCAGAGTGGCTACTGAATGAATGTGGTGACGAAAAATGATTTCTTCATGAAGTAATTGTAAAATTTGTAAGTAAGAACAAATATGGCGATGTATTGTAATTACACGCGTGCTTGTATAGAGGGTAGCATCGATTGGAACTATGGAATTTTGAATGAATACTATTGGAGAATATAACGCGGAAGGAAGACATGTTTAAAGATGGATGACTGAAGTTATAAATAGGAAAGTCAGAGATTGACGAGTGAGTTAGTGAGGGTTAGCTTTTGGCTTTTGGTGAGAGACGCGCACGCGAGGTAGTGGGATAGAATGGGATGGTGTTGGTTATATTTGTGAATTTTAATGAGGCAGTAATTGTTTAAACAACTGCGTAACCCGAACCGGGGATGAATCGTAAAAGACATTCATAAATAAAACGATAATAAAATTGAGATTGAAGATAAAATTAGTTTGTTTTTCTTCAAGAAAATAATAAGTGCGTAAGCAGATTTATAAAAGATAACAGCTGTTATGTTAAAGTGTTAAGTGCAGCGCGTGTTCTTGTAACGAGATTCAGCTAAAAGTATTTATGAGACCACCTCTTAAGTGAACGAAGTGTTCGTGGTATATTAAGCCAATGTTTAAGTAACGTTATATGACATTGAAAGTTTATTTGTATAAGGGACTAGATTGGTGTAAAGGTTGCTAGAATTTTCTTTAAGAGGCAACCAAAGGTTTACCGTTATTACATGTTTGTGGGAGTAATAACCTCGCATAGTGAACTATTCGCGAGTGCACAGAGGAATAAGTTTTATTGAGCCTTTGTAATGTGCGTTCATGCAATTTAAGGATTACAAATGGACTACACATAATTGATTTACGGAAGAAAGAAAAAAAAAATCCAAGGATTTATGGACAATTTTAAGTAAGAAATTAGATTTAGGAATTTTATGAACTCAGTTAAACCCGATTATCTTTTTGGTTAGTTTACTTGCGTATGGTTGTTTAAATTATTAAGTAGTTTTGAAGGGAAGAGATAATCGTTCTTGAGTCTTATTGTATGGTTTGTTTTAGTAGTAAGAATGCAAAGTGGTATTTGGTGGTTTAACTTCAACCACGCTGATGTAATTTATGTAAATATTTGTGTTTTTGTTTTATTTTGTACAGGACAATATATGTATTTACCGTTGATTGTTATTCTGTTGTTTATTTAACCAGGTATGAAACACAGTTGTAACATTTACTTAATTGGTGATCTTGTTTTGACAATTTTAAAAGTAAGCTTTGCATATTTTAATTTTCAGATTTAAGGAACAACCTGAAAGTTTATATTTGCCAGGTTGATTGCAAAATTTTCACGTTAGTTTCATTAGCGCAATGCACAATTAACGGATCAGCTGTTAGTTTAAATTTCATTAAGTATAACTATAAAAGTTGGAGTTTTGAAATCTTAAATTTTTACGAATGTCAATACGATTCAGAAGTGTTTTAAAAAGTAAATTAAATTTAAAAGATATCGTTCATGTTAAGAATTTTAAAATTAATTACCGTTCATTGAATGAATTGAGTGATAAATTTTATTTTGGAAGTTTTGGTATACGAGGTGTATTCAAAAGTTTTTAATAACCTGGGTAGTACTAAATATATTGGAGTTTGAGTTGAATTGTTTTGGTGTAAGAGTTTACTGAGTAAGCACAATCCTACTTTCCACAATCAAGTAGGGTTAATTAACATCCAGCTTAAGACAATTATATTAGCAAAGTTTCGATTGTGGTGGCGCCTAGAGACATATTTTCCCGGACTGAGCTGTTTGAATGTAGGTGTAAGGTGTTTGAGCATATTAATCATTTATTTTACTTATTATTTCGACCACGCCCATCTCCCTGTTAGCTGGCTTGGCAACCCGCTTACATTAGTGAGCATGCACGACGCCTAGTGCGGTTTGGACGTGTAACAGTGCTTACCGTATTCAAACATTAGCGTGGTTTATTTCTATGCTTCAAACATGCTAATGCTTGATACACAACCATGTGATGGTGTACACTTCCGATGACCCTGCTTTATAAGTGTTTCAAATAAAATATATTTTATAATAATCCATTACCTTTTCCAATACCCAGATTATTCGAAACTTTAGCCTGTTCAAGTCTAAAAGACGAAAGTATGATGATAATTCTTATCTTGCAAAACTCCCCTGTTGTGCCCATAGCGTCGCCTATTTCGTTTAAGCTATCTGTTTTGTGATTTGCTTTTTTATAATCCATATTCGTTGGGTTCCATAACAGTTCTTTTTCTCGGTAGAGTTGAATTAGCAATAATGTTTTCGGAAAAACCGTACAATCGATGCGACGTTATATGTAATGCAAAATGCAACGTAAGTCCACACAGGTTGCATTATACGTTGCATTGCATGTTGCATTGAACGTTGCATGTATAGTGTATGCAAGACTTTACAAGCCGCATTAAAATGGTTTATAGATAATTAGAAAATAATAAGATGAAGATCGCTGTAAATATTTACGTATTTATTGGAAATCGTTACTATGTATTTAAGTAAACCGTTTCCAAAATCTCTTTTTTTATTGCTAATTTTTGGTTAGAAATGACATATACTCAACACGATTTAAGGCTATACGAATGATCTTTATTATCTGTGCACTATAATACATTTTGTGTAAGGTATATAGATGTGGCAATCCTACGATTGATATGAAGGACACGTGTCTTTGGCGGATTTAATAATATTCTAAAAGTTTTTTTCAAATTTTAATGAATAATGATGAATCGATGACTAATGAATAGCGAATGCTGTGAATAAATTGGCAAACTAGCTCCATTTTATTATGGCAATAATATATTCAAATACTGATTTTACTATAACCAAGCGAGCATATTTCAAAGTTAAGCATGTGTACGATTCTTATTATAGCTTAGATGGAATTACAAAAAATGGAAAATTTATAATGTGTTAACTTTGATATTTAATAATTAATAGTGTATACTACAAAACGAATATAAATTACATTTTTTTATCATATTATGTATCATAATGATGATTATGTAGCTTAAAATAATAATATTCGTGCACAAATTTTAGACAGTAATGCTATAATAATTTTTTGAAAAATTTTAGTAACATAATAACTATGTAATTTATTTCTTTTTTTTTTTTTTTTTTGAATCCGTACGTTAAAATCAGTAACATCCGTTTTCATAAAATTGGACTGCTTTAATATGTAAATGGGGCAACACCGGTTTTTGAAGGGCGTCTAATCTATATTAAATGGCCTATCTGTCAACAATACCATCAACAATTTATGTAAATTAATTTCCAAAACAGTATAAAAGAGCCGGTAGATATTTAGTAAAATTACAGTTTTGTATCCACAGACGTACAAGGCACATTTCAAGATGTTCAAATTCGTAAGTAGACTCTAAATTTATTTTTTAATTATATTAATAATCATTGTTTTAGTTCGCTTTATTTGCTCTTTTGTTCGTGGCTGTCATTGCCGAACCTGAAGCTAAAGCTGAACCACAAATTGCACTTTCATCCTACGGCTATGGAGTAACCCCATACAAATACGGTGTATCACCCTACAGCTATGGTGCTTACCCATACAGCTTGTCCGGTGCTTACCCATACAACTATGGTGCTTACCCACACACCTACGGATCTTCTTACCCCTACAACTATGGACATCTTGCTGCTTACTCTGGATACTCCGGCTATGGTTACCCATACAGTGGTGTATACCCATACGGAAAATTAGGATACCACTATTAAAATCTTGGTGTAACTCTTTTCAGTACGATTTAATTAAAATTTTAACAGTGATACAATAAAAATTTAAAAAATATATCTGTTGTTTGTCTCCAAACCTAACGTTATTCTCATTCTGTGGTATTTATGCATGTTAGTCGACATTTCTGAAATCATACCAGGACTAATCGTAATTAAGTTACTCAATTGCAGTTTACTATAGATTGGCGTTATTACCATTGATCCGTCAAAAATTTCTATTTGTATTGTGAAAATTTTAAACTGGCCGGTTTATCTAATAACAATAATCGAGTAGCACTTACTAATAAAAATGATTGTTGTCGTACTCTGAGACCGTATCACAAACGTAAATCAACTTAAACCTATTATACCTGTTATGTTTACATTTTAATTAAAATCAATATGTTTGCGCTTTTGTGCGTAGGAAACAACTTGACATTTTGTCACAATTATGCATGGAAACCATTTATTTTTATTATTCTTTTTACAAATTTAAACGTTTCGATAACATTTGCAGTTATCGTGTTCTGTAAATGATAATAGATTCTTTTTTTATTTAATTAAGGTGCCAAGTAAATATATTCAACCTGAAATCCCAAAACAAACCCTGGTATAATAGTTAGGGAATGTATACTGGGTTTATCAGGGTAGCTGTTCGTTAGAAGTTTTTGTGCTTAGAACAAACGCAGAATTCTGAATTTGTGGCTTCTAGAGTTTTTCAAGATTCTTTTTCATTTTAAAATATTTTCAAGGCCATACCACGCCTGGGTATCCCGGAAGTCGCAAATAACTTCCTTATTTTAAATGGAACACCCTTTATATTATTTAATTTTTGTATTTTTGAGAAAATTTGATGATGCATTCGAACAGATTTCCTTATACCAATTTACAACTGTTTCTTAGATATGTTGATTCTTTTGAAAATTTTGAAACATGTAGCCTTATTTTAAACACAGCTTTTTTTACCCCTTTTTGACTACTGGAAAGCGCTTCTGGGGTAGACGGAAGCACAAAAATGATTCTTTTGAAATCGACGACATTGACAATTGATTTATCGCATGCAGAGTATCCAAAATTTTATGACCAATTAAATCATTTTCACAATTGAAAAATTCGTTGTTTCAAATGTGATACCCTGTATATTACTGGATGGCCGGATACAAAATTTTATTCTACATAGATTCGCTGTAACTTTCCGTATTTTTATTTCCAACGGTTAATGTCTTGTTAATCCATAATCAATGAAACTCCAAATTATTTTATTATTAATATTGAATAATATTCCAATAATGATTTGTTAAAATTGTTTTATAACCATGGTGATTGTTAAGAATGATTAGAATAACGTGCAGATTATTTAGCAACAATGATTCCAGGAAAATTTTCAAAAACCGAAGCTCGGTATATGGCAACTCGAAATCACCTACAGCCTGTAAAAGATAATGAATATAACGAGATGGATATATTGGCTTCTTTTCAAGCTTATCCTAGAAATTCAATTCCAGCAGTAGCGCTACATTTAGGTATTTCAAAAGCATCAATCCACAGAATATTAAGAAAACATAAAATGGGTCTTGTTTCTTATATAATCTTAGTGATCAGGCAAGAAGAGTCGACATTTGCGAATTCTCGTGCATAAAACTGACCGAAGATTCACGATTTCTTTATAAAACTATGTGGACTGATGAATCAAAATTCAGCAGACAAGGAATTATAAATTGCGAAATAACCACTACTAGGCACAATGTAATACACAACACATATCATAAGAGAACATAATCACCAGGACCACATTAGTTTTAGTGTTGTAAGGAGTGACATATCAAGTTTACGATGAAAATTTGAGTGGAGTTAGATATCTGGAGATACTCAGAGGGTTGGTTAGTAATTTCCTAAAAGCTGCATGGTACTGCAGCACATTCCACTTCAGCTGTACTTTATCAGTTGACTTTGATGTTCGAGAATCGGTAAATTGGCTCATAGGTACCCTGAAACTGGCCACCCAGATCACCCGAGCCTTACTTTTAACATATACATGGCCTACACTGATAAAAAATGTTGAAAATTACAAACCTCTACAATCTCATTTGCATGTTTCGGTGGTTCCAACATACTAAATCAAATGTTGTTTATGCAATCTGATAATGACAACTCATTACTTTTAGTTATATTTATACACTGTGAACGAATACTTTTACTCTATTAACAGAAAAAACCATCAATTTAAGATTTCCCCAATTCTAATGCATAAATTATATATAATAAAGTCTTTAAGTCATTTATGTGCAACAACGCGGATTTGTGACAAGTGTTGGTACTACAAGCATACGAGTCACCTGGTAAAGGAATCTGGAGTAAAGCTTTACTTAAATCGTGCTTATCTGGTTTAATTAAATTTATTGTTATTGTGTCACTGTTAGAATATCAATAAAGTGATGCCTAAGAAAGTCACACAACAATTATATAAATCATTTTAATAGGGGTATCCTAATTTTCCGTACAGGCCACTGTATGGATAACTATAACCGGGGTATCCAGTGTATGGGGTAACATGTCCAGCACTGTATGGATAGCCACCATAGTTGTATGGGTAAGATCCATAGTTGTATGGGTAGACTCCATTGTAAGGGTAGGCACCCATGCTATAGGGTGTTGCACCATATTTGTATGGGGCTACTCCATAGTGGTAAGGTGAAATTCCTAATTGTGGTTCAGCTTTAGCTTCAGGTTCGGCAATGACAGCAACGAACAAAAGAGTAAATAAAGCGAACTACAACAATGATTATTATTAATAATAAGAAGTAAATAAAATAAGATTTCACTTACGAATTTAAGCATTTTTGGAGGTTGCCTTGTACTTCTGTCGATACAAAACTATAATCTCACTGATTGAGCTGTGCGCCTTTTATAATGCTCTACAAATGAATTTGCATAAATTATTGATGATATTAATGACAGATGAGGGTTTTCTTAAATAGGTTAGTTGCTCTTCAAGAACCGGTGTTGTTCTATTTACATATTAAAGCAATCTAATTTTACAAACAAGGATGTTACTGATTTTAAAGCGATTTGACGCCCTTGGATTTTCACCTTTGGAGCCGTATAAAAGCACTAGTGTACTCTAGGCCTGTACAAACTAGATAGGTATTATTCAACCGTGTTGACGATGAGTTTACTTATATAAGTTCAGACGAACTCCAAGGTCTGTTTCGCGAAGTTATTTAGTGTTTGAACCAAAATGGCGGTCATACAAAAAAATTATTGTAATTTTACATTCATTTATTATATTTATCATTATGTTCAAATTTTTTGTTGTTACGTTATAAATTTTGTTCCTATTCTGTTCTCATGTTCTAATTAAAGTGAATTTATGTTCATTCTGTTTCGAAAAACAAAGAATGTTTTGGTTTCTGCCCAAAATCACATTAAAATAGGAAATATGGACTAAGAAGGAAACCATTGGATATAACTATTGAAAAAGATATAGCGAATTAATGTAGAACCAATTTCTGTATTCGACTATTCAATAATATACAGGTTGTCATATTTGAAAGAACATTTTCAACTTTGAAAATGAAGTAATTGGTCATAAAATTTTAGACACCCTGTATGCAATGAATCGATTCTATATATGGATTTTGATAGTATCATTCTTGTGCTTCAGTCTATCCTAGAAGCGCTTATCTCCAGTAGAAAAAAGGTAAAAGGCACAGTTATGAAAACAAGGCTACTTCTTCCAAAATTATCAATAGAATCAAGATATTTAGATATTAGGGAAACCTTGTGGAACTCACGAAGAAATTTTCCCAGATAACTAACAATGAAACAGTATACCGGATATTCTATTTAAAATAAGGACACCAATGGCGACTTCCTGTATAATCGAAAGTGGGTATATAAATAAAAAAGTAACCGCATATTTTTTGAGAGAACAATCAGCTTGAGACTGTAACAGTCGATGGTGAGCTAAAAGTTACCAGGTCGCATTATTTCACGGTTTGGTGACGTGAACTGCCAAGAATAATCTTCCTTAAGTTCTTTCATTCGTATTATCGTTCTGCATTTTGCGTGGCTGCTAACATACTATCACTACGTATTTGTAAATGGCGATGCCAATGCATTGCTTTCATATTTATGAGCTACTTACCAAATATAACTTGATTTCATATCAACATAAATCCCTAAGTACGCGCCTTCACTGTTTCTTTATGCCCATCTATCTTTGTGTTGTTTGCGTATATTTATTCTATTTCTTTTTTGCAGCTGTTAGAGATTGATAATCTATATTTATTCTAAGGTGCAATATGTGTTGTGGTTGTACAAAAGTATGCTTTTCTCAGCGTAACTTATTACTCTTTTAAGTATATGTTTTGACTGGAGGAGCAAAAGTTAGTCAGCATTGCATAAGCTTTCCCTGGGCTAAAGGTCATTAAAAGGATCAATAAACCTAACATTGTTAAAGTTAAATCTGCCCATTATTAGTAAGTTTGTTGTAATTTTAACGAGTTGAATTATAAAACCTTTCGATGCAACCGCTTTGCACAGGTTGAGTTTTTTTCTCTACTATCTTCATCTCGGAAACTAAAACAGATACGGTTAAACGGAAAACTATTTGCAGTTTCATGAGGCCAATATAGTGTACCTTTTCTTTTCTTCAAAAAGTCAAGACCTAACTAGATATTTAAAAAAAAAAGAATATTTTTCAGTAATTTCTTTAAATGCGTATAATTCCATTATTTCCATTTTATGAAGAAAAGTGCAAAGGAAAATGTTGTAGAAAATTATTTCTTTTATACGGTAGTTATACCTACTTTTTGATGTAAGATTTTCCTTTTGAGTTATGACATAAACATACATTTTTTTTAAATAGAAACAATGGTTGGCTATGACTTTTTAAGAAAGTTATTTCTGGACTTTCTAATTATATGACACATGACGAGTTATTTTGAAAAACTAAAAAGATGCGTGTTTCCTGTTTAATTTCAGAATTATTAGTGTGGTAGGCCGGGGAATCCGTTGTTGGTTGAAAAATGCAAATCGTAATTACTAGTCTGATGAAGCATGGAAATAAATTTGATTTACGGGTACAAATTGTATTACTACGCTTTGAATAATGTTTTATAAATCATTACATTGAATTTTTCAATATACTTTGAAAAAATTAAAAACTTTTATTTAGTAACTAAAAAGTATTATTGAACAAAATTTTTTATGCCACAAAAACATAAACAGCAAGAAACTACAAAGACTGCTCTATAACTAACAACTAAAGCATTACCTAGATAGTTTAAAATGATTACCATTACAGTTAAGACAAAAGTTACACATTTTTATCACAGAATTTGTAGGTCTTCCTGAAGAACGCCTATTAATGCTAGTAAAAGCTTCTAGTACGGTTTCTATAATATCTTCCACTGCTGCACACAACCTTCAATACACCTTGTCCTTTACTGTTCCTCACAAATGGAAATTCAAAACAATCAGAATTCATTTCTTCCTATCAACAAGTCGGGATAAGTTGTATCTAAATAATTTTCCTAAATGATTGTAGGGCGGTGCGCCATCGTGCTGAAACCATTCAATCATAGCCCAAGTGTACCATATCTTCAAAACAGTGTTATGGGGAATGAGGTAACGCTCATAGGTTAAAGTCCCATCAAAAACGTATGGACCAAGAACTGTTTATCTGATAATACCATACCACACATTAAACCCAAATGTAATTAGTGGCTTTCTTTGCTCAACATGATGCAATTTCTTGTAAACAGCGGTGCTCGTTCTGTATATTAACAATTTGTAAATGTACTTTCATCCTCCCAAAATACCTTTGATCGACTGGACACTTATATCTAAACTACGTAATCCAGCGCCGAACATTATCACCAGGGTGTATTGCTTTCGAAGTTTCGTATAGGGGGGATTATGTTTTGTAACACTCGAACAGCAGTATATTGTGAAGTTTACGGTTGCATACTAATTTCTTGTATTAATGTTGATGCATTCTGCATAACATCAATATGATGCTAACATCTTTCTTTCGGCAGCTTCATTAGTGTGTTTTGTTTCATTTCTGGGTTTACAGAAAGATCCATATTCACCCAAAGCATAATAATATATATATATATATATATATATATATATATATATATATATATATATATAATATTGTGGACCTGAATAGGCTAAATTTGGCCTATCGTGCTAAAGCACCCAGAAACACTTAGGAGGATGGATGGAGGGATAATGAATTGCCAATAGATGCCTATGAAGAGCTACCTTAAATTTTCTCATATCATGAGTGAGAGGAAAGCAGGAACTAGGGAGATCATTCCAGAGTTTAGAAGCCGTAGAAATGTGATTGCTTTGGTACGACAGTGAGTTGTCATACTGGTGATGTGAATGAGCGAACCGAGTGTTTCTCGCAAAGATAGCCCGAGATGGTATCAAAGAATATAATTCAGCAGCACAATAGCCGTTGTAATAACGATAATACAAAGAAAGAAATGAAACCATCCTTCTATGCTCAAGTGACTGTATGTGAGAAGTTAAGGACGGGTCCTTTATAAGCCTAATCGCTCTCTTTTGAATACGATCAACGATATCGAGAGCGTATTGGGGAGCAGTAACCCAGAGGTGAGAATTATATTCCAGATGAGGTCGAATTTGGGCCTTATACAGCAGAAGTAGTTGTCGAGAGGTAAAGTACTACTTAGGTCTGTACAAAAAGCATATTTTACGAGCATCTGATTTGGTAGCTGACAGAAGATGGTAAACCCATGAGAGATTTGAAGATACAGTCATACCCAACAGAGTAATAGAGTCTGAAAGCTTAAGAACTGAGCCATTAATACTTACAACAGGAAATGATCGATCTTTTTGGCGGACACAAGGCAAAACTGAGCTTTGTTAACATTAAATTTAACTAAATTATTGCTTCTCCATTCGAGAATACGTTGAATGTCTTTGTTGATTGAATTTGCCATTTCAGCTTTAATTTCTGATTTGACATAGAAGGTGGATTATCAGGCTGACGTTGAATGTACTTTGTTGATTGCTATCGTCAGCAAAGCAATGGATGGGGTTAGTTGTTGAAGAAATAAGGTCATTTGTGTACAGCAGAAAGGTAGGCGCTATAATGGATCACTATAGTAGCCCGCGTTAGATGCTAACTTCTTTTGAAAAGCCATCAGCTACGACACGTATTCGTCTTATCAAAGGCAACTGGATGTTGGAGTGTAGTTGTTGAACCCAAAAGGTCATTTGTGTAAACAGCTAGCCAAACTTGTAAATGCTTGAGTTATCTATAATGGACTACAACTGTGGTATGCCCGACTGCTCTACTGTATTGTTCCAACTTCTCACTTTGAAGAAGATCGCCTGTTGAACGACTTTGCTACGACCCGTATTGGTTCATATTGTTAGTTTCAAGGAAACTAGAAACCCAGTTGCTGATTGTAGCTTTCCATGATTTTGACAAGATGGGTGATGTATTGGTCAACGTAGTTATGCCAAGGACTTGGTCTTATGCCTTTTGGGAATAGTCTAAAGCGATTTGCTAACTTTTCCATGATTAAGGGAATTCAGACAAGAGATTGTATAGAGCTTAGATAGGACTGGTACTAGTTCGGGGAACGTTCTTTAAGACAATAGGGATCGGTCTGGGCCAGTCGCCTTTTTGGGAATCAAGTACTAATGAATCGATTTGCTAGAGCTTGACCAAAATGTATTAAGGGAATTCCCAGACATAGAGATTGTATAGAGCTTAGACTAGGACTGGTACATCTTTTCCAGAATCATTGCGATCGAGTTTGATGCAAACAACTCCAGCTGGGATACCGTCTGGCTTTGTCTACAGAATCAGCAACTACCGATCCGTCAACTAGATGTAGGGAAATGACGATGTTCCAAGAGCTTTTACCTAAAGAAGATGTAGCTAGTTCATTGCATTTTCAGTTGTATCGAACAACTTTAGTTTAGTTTAGTACTATGGACATCTATATATCATATATCATATGATACGAGTATATGATGCATATATATACTCCACATATATATATATATGGCATTTATCATACTAGAATCAGTCAACTACACGATCCAGATTAAATTTAGATTTGTTTCATGTTTGTACTAGTAAATAGTTACCTTAATTTCTGTAATCGTCAAAGTAAATTTTGACTAAAGGAGATGTAGCTAACGTTCAATTGCATTTGTCGTTTATTACGAAGTTTCAAAAATGTCTTAGTTTAAACATTAGTCTTTAGTTAATATAACATATATATATATATATATATATATATATATATATATATATATATATATATATATAGGCGTCCAAAATAGAGGTCACAATATCGCGGTGCAGATCGTACTTAATTTTTTTGATATCGAATATATCATTCAACCGTATCACGTTTTTCTAGACTAGAAAAATGCATTGTAGCGAAAAACACTAACTAAACTGAAAGACAGGTTCAAACCAAACGTAAACGCAATATGAGAAACGTTTGTAAATCAACAACGGCCTCCAAGTAATTATGAAATTAAGCCGGAGAAACAACCGTATCTCTTTAGTTTTTGATCATAGCTACGTCACATTTTATATCATTAAGAAGGTCTGAAAAAGGCCCTTTATTAAAAAGTTATAACCAACTATTTTTTACATTTAAAAAATGTATGTTTATGTCATACCTCAAAATCAAAAGCTTATATCAAAATATCGATTTAACCGTCTTATGAAGAACATAGTTAACTACAGCTTTTTCCTTTGCATCTTGTTTTCTTAAAATGGAAATATTGGAATTATACGCATTTAATTACACAACAATTGTTTTTTTTTGTATCGTTATCTTAGAGTTTTTGAGGAAAACAAAAGTTGCACTGAATTGGCCTTATAAAACTGTAAATCTCTCCCTATTTAACTGTCTTTCTATCTGCTCTAGTTTCCGAGAACGCCACAGTAGGTATAAAAAAAAATTACCCTGAACAATGCACTTAAGCAATCAGAGCATTGGCATTGATAGCAGTTAGGACATATTTGAAAATGTAGAACAAGCAAAATACACCCACGTGCCACACAAAAAATTAAAAACACCGAACTCGTTTCAATACCTAAGCATCATCAAGGGTTGACCATCCCTAGTCGATAGCTTAGTTGTTGAAATGTTCTGTTTTTTTAACTTTGTGTACTATCTTGTAAAGATATATTTGCAAGAGTCGCTCTGACGATACCTTATTAAGGAGGAAATGAGAAACACTTAAGTAAAATAAGATACAGTGATCTTCGTGATTCAATTAAATTAAATTAAACATTGCGAATAAATATATAAATAATTTAAACAATTTTTCCCAAATAGTGAGCTAATTGTCACAATTGTAACTTTGCAGCTTTACTTTTAACATTTACATGATATACACTGATCAAGAATGTTGAGAGTTAGAAACCTTTAGAATCTCATTTGAATGCTTTGGGTGGTCACACATGTTGGTACTACAAGCATACGTGTTACTTGGTAAAGGAATCTTATCTTATCTTAAATCGTGCATATCTGGTTTAAGTAAATTTATTGTTAGAAAGTCACACAAAAGTTATATAAATCATTTTAATATGGGTATCCTAATTTTCCATACATGCCACTGTATGGATAACCATAACCGGGGTATCCAGCATATGGGGCAACATGTCCAGCACTGTATGGGTAGGCACCATAGTTGTATGGGTAAGAACCATGGTTGTATGGGTAAGAACCATGGTTGTATGGGTAGACTCCATTGTAAGGGTAGGCACCCATGCTATAGGGTGTTGCACCATATTTGTATGGGGATACCCCATAGTGGTAAGGTGAAATTCCTAATTGTGGTTCAGCTTTAGCTTCTGGTTCGGCAATGACAGCAACGAACAAAAGAGCAAATAAAGCGAACTAAAACAATGATTATTATTAATAGTAAGAAGTAAATAAAATGAGGTTGCACTTACGAATTTAAGCATTTTTGGAGGTTGCCTTGTACTTCTGTGGATACAAAACTATAATTTCACTGAATGTGAAGCGTGTCTTTTATAGTGCTCTATAAATGAATTTGCATAAATTATTGATCATATTAATGAGAGATGAGGATTTTATTAAATAGGTTAGTCGCCCTTCAAAAACCGGTGTTGTTCCATTTGCATATTAAAGCAATCAAATATTACAAATACGGATGTTACTGATTTTAACGTGTTGGGATGAAAAAATTAAATCACATTACACAACTATTATGCAAATAAGAATTTTGCAAAAAAAACTTTGTTTCAATAATGATTGTTGTTGGACAATTAACACATTTTTGACAGGAGAAAATCAAATTCTGTGAAAATTTTCGGCGTTTTTGGAGGTCGACAGTTGAACTTAAAACTAATTCAGTTTATGTGATTTAAAATTTCTCCTGGCACCTTTTTAAAACATATCAAGTACTAACAAGAGGTACAAATAATGACAATAGTTATGAAGAAATATTGTATTGCGTTGTTACAATAGTCTTTAAGGAAAGGATCATTGCTGTTAATTTCAACGCAGATGGTAACTGTTACATAATGCGTGGGACATTTAGAATGAGGCGGACTTAATATCATGAACATTAACGATTAGCGATTTTGTGATATCCTTTGGTGCCCAACATAGATTTATGACACTCTGTACGAATATTTCATAGTTAAAATTCATTACTCTGAGAGTACTGCAACCTATTAACGATACCATCTAACGTGAATAACCATCCATAACTGCTCTTTTCAGAAAAGTATAAAAAATGTGGTTTACAGTGATCAATAAGTAATCCTTAAGTGTTTATTATACGTTTAGTTATGAACGAATAATTTCAATTTTTAATTACGTATTTACCTTTGAACTTATTAGTTCATAATGAAACTTATAATAAGTTAATATTAGTCAAGTTGCTTTGGTATGTGTGAATCCTTATGATACTGCAGGCTCACATTCCATTAATATAAGTAATTTGACTGTAATCTCATTATATTTAGAATTTACATCAGTTTTACATACATAAAGACAAAATTTACGTCGATTGGGCCTTGAATCTCGATGGTGCAATTGGTTAGCGCGGTACTCTAGCAAAGTACAGGTCGTAGGTTCAAATCCTACTCGAGGTAAACTTTTTATATATATATATATATATATATATATATATATATATATATATATATATATATATATATATATATATATATATATAATATATATATATATATATATATATATATATATATATAAGGAAAAAATTTTTATTAACTAATTGCTTAGTGTTATCAGGCTTGCGGCTAACTAGGGTCTTAATACGTTTAAAACTCTTTGATATTTGCCAATATTTCGGAATCTTTTATTTTGTTCCTTTATCAAGGCTTCTACAATAAAACAATGTTCAAACAAGTCAAGTTTCTTACGTTACTTACATCTAAGTTATTCTTTAAAAACTAGCTGGTTATACTTCATAGATAAATTTACATTTTTGTGATTATTTACCATTAAACTGTCATTGTTAATTGATGATTAACAGAAGCTAGAGTTACATTTAAAATTAATTAAAACATTTTAATTTTTATACATGACAGGAACAAGTGCTTGCATTGTTACAATTTTTCTGTCACGTTGGTTACATTTGATTTTACTTAGGTTAAGTCACTGATATCCATAAATGCGGCAAATTTGAATTCATACAATAACTAATTGTCTTCAACATTAAAATTAAGGATGTAAGAATATACTGTGATTATTTACCATTAAACTGTCATTGTTAATTGATGATTAACAGAAGCTAGAGTTACATTTAAAATTAATTAAAACATTTTTGATTATTTACCATTAAACTGTCATTGTTAATTGATGATTAACAGAAGCTAGAGTTACATTTAAAATTAATTAAAACATTTTCAGTATATTCTTACATCCTTAATTTTAATGTTGAAGACAATTAGTTATTGTATGAATTCAAATTTGCCGCATTTATGGATATCAGTGACTTAAAAATGTTTTAATTAATTTTAAATGTAACTCTAGCTTCTGTTAATCATCAATTAACAATGACAGTTTAATGGTAAATAATCACAAAAATGTAAATTTATCTATGAAGTATAACCAGCTAGTTTTTAAAGAATAACTTAGATGTAAGTAACGTAAGAAACTTGACTTGTTTTAACATTGTTTTATTGTAGACTTGATAAAGGAACAAAATAAAAGATTCCGAAATATTGGCAAATATCAAAGAGTTTTAAACGTATTAAGACCCTAGTTAGCCGCAAGCCTGATAACACTAAGCAATTAGTTAATAAAAAATTTTTTCCTTAACATTGTAACGGCTGTTACTTCCTCAACTTATATATATATATATATATATATATATATATATATATATATATATATATATATATATATATATATATACATATATCAACTCAGTTTTAAATTGCAAAAATTTAGTTTCAGTTAATAATTACTTAACTCTACTTTTAAAATCTTTAACATATAATTTTCCGTATAAATAACAAATGCTTCATTGTCAATAAAATAAAATAAATCGAACTGACAAGATCATTGATACTTTACAATTACAATTAAAAGTTTAATAGAAAAGTTTTAAAAATAACACATCACTAGTATACTCTTAATTACAGTAAAGTTAAATACCATCCCAACCTGTTGCCAGTACCATCCGCATTCCAGGTAAATGAATGTTCTAATCAAAACTTACTTGAACAGCTCAAATTTTTCTCATTTTTTGTGAATTTATTGAATCATTGATTCTATTTTTTTTAATTATCGCATTTAAAAAACAATTTTGTTATAGATGAGTGACAGTAACGATGAAATCCTCCTCCTGGTACACAAAGAGAGGATTTGGTACATAGAGTAACATCCACGCCATTCCCTTGCGGGGGTAGGCAAAACAATCCTTACGTCTTATTTATTTTTCATTCACAATCTTTCTCCATGCTTTCCTATCTCTGCATTTCTCCCTAGCTTCCACAAGATTCATACATTGTATCTGATGTCCTTTTATTTTTAAAACTCTTTACCTTTCTTTCCTTTATAATACATTCTACTACATTCAGCCAAGTTTTACGCGGCCTATCAGGCACATCCTTCCCTCTAACCCAACCCACATATATTTGCTTCGTCAGCCAACGTAATGTACTACTTTTAAATCTATCCATCATCATCTCTTCCTCGCCATACTCCGTCATTATACACTCATCATTTATCATATCCCTTCTCGATTTACCACATGCGCTTCTCAGGAATCTTACATCAACGACATTTAGATTTCTTTCGTCCTTTTTTTGACATAACCGCGCCATTATAAATTGCTCATTTCGCAGCTAGGCTCATGCTTTCGTTTCTCATTATCGACCACATACTTCCAATTTCGCGATCTATTGTACCATCCGCAGTAAACATTCTACCCAGACATACCAACTCGTCGACTTGTTCCACAATTTCATCTTGCGATTTAAATACTCTACTCTTCTTTCCACCTTCCCGATGTTTCACGTTTACCTCTAGGTCCATGCTCTCACAGACTATCAAACTTCCTCAGAGCAGTTTATAGCTCAAGCTAACTGTCACTTAATATGACTGTCTCATCTGCATACACCAGAAGTCATACGTTTATCGCGAATTGAACAACCACGGTGAGATCACACAGCCTCGTCGCACTCCTTACTCAATATTAAAGTATTTACTCACACCTCCTCTCACCCTGACACATGCCCGTCTACCGTTGGATACTGCCCTTATTCCGTTTATTATACCATTATTTACGCCTTACTCATTTAATATTTCCCACAGATTCTCCCTATTCACTCTGTTCTATGCTTTCTCCAGATCTACAAACACACAGTAAAGCTTCCTTTTTAACCTTAAACACTTTTCAATCACCTGCTGGAGAGATCAAAAATCTGATCAACACAGCCTCTCCCTGGCATGAAGCCACCCTGCATATGCCAAATAGTTTGTGTAGTTTCTCGTGCACTACCAATTAGTGTTCTTCCAAATACTTTACCAGGTACACTGAGAAAACATATACCTCTATAGTTCTTGCAATCACTCTTGCTCCGTTTACCCTTATACAGTTGAGCAATTATCGCGCTTTTCCAATCCCTCGGCACTTTCCCACACCTAAGGCATACATTGAATAATTAACACAATCTTCGTATAAGCTTTGCACCTCCATACTTTACATTTCATCAGCGATTTCATCTACGCCTGCTCCTTTACCGTTTTTGAACCTTCCTACCGTTTCCTCTAAATCATTTAATCCAATATCATTCTCAGTTTCATTCACCATTCTTTCTACATTCTCCTTATTTAACCCTTCAGTCTTACTTTCCTCACTAGAGTACAGCTTTCCGAAATACTCCTGCCAGCATTTCCTCACTTTGCCCCCCCCCCCCACAATAGTCCCTACCATTTCATGTCTGGTATTCATCACTGCTGCAGCGTTATCTTTTGGTCCACGTTTTGTATTTTTGGCCCATTTCCAGAAGAGCTTTTTGTTTCCCTCAAAACGAAATTCTGCATTTTCTCTCCTTCCACATCCATCACTTCCTCTTTCCTTATTCTCACTGCCCCTTTCGCTTCTTTCTTTCTTAATCTGTACACCTCACACAACTGCTTTTTCTCATTCTCATTTTTTGCAGTAATCATTGCCTTGTACGGATCTATTTTCTTACATACTGCCTTTTTTACCGACTGATTCCACCAGGCACATTTTTTTTGTCTACCTACAGTGGCTTTTCCACATATCCGCACGGCACAATTGACAACACAGTTGTTCAAGTGTATCCATCCACTTTCAACGCCAGTGTCTTCTATTTGTTCTTCCACATTATTTCATTCACATTCAACTCTTTACTTACAGCATCTGCGTATATCATTCTCGTACCATTATCTACTAGTTTGTCTACCCTAATTCTGGACGTCCGCACTACGTTTTCTTTTCTTCTTCGGGGCCACTTTTGCCCTAAACATATTCTCGATACTACAAAAAAGTGGTCCGATCCACCCTCCGATTCGCGCATTACTTTTATCTGTTTCACCAGGTTTCTAAGTCGTTCATCATACACTATCAAGTCAATCATACTTTTAGATTCACCTCTTTGCCATGTATACATATGCACATTGTTATGTTTAAACCACGCATTAGATACAAACAGGTTTCCCTCCACACAGATGTTCACCAAGCGTTCACCATTCTCATTGATTCTTTGATCTACGAACCTTCTTAGAACGCGTTTCGTATGTCCTCTTTGTGCAACCGTTCATATCTCCCACTATCATCACTCTTTCGCTTGGCTTAAATATGTTCAACATGTTCTCTTCATTATTCCAGATGTTCTCACTCTCTCACTATCACTCCAACTCCTTTGCGCCATGCACTTCAGTCTCATCTCCTGACTATAGTGCTGGGCTGCCATCCTCCATCTCCACAACGTCCTTTCCTTTGCACTTTTTCTCCGACACACTGAATATCAAGCTGCCTTTTGTACATTACATTCGCATTTCAAATTTTTACCATGCATATCTCTAACATTTCACGTACCGACTAACCATTCACTCCTTGTACAGTCGTCAACAACAGGGCCTGCCCGTCTTGACCGTTACCGCCCCTAGTAGCCAGGTCGATCCGAGACAATTGTATTGTTCTATTGAGTAACACCATAGCGGACAGACCAATTACTAGCCAAATCGTGCCACGGACGATGTAGCATTCCCTACTAACGGTATCGTCCTACTACCGGACAGTTATTTGTCTACTACCCCAGCGCGTAAGGAAGTAAGTGGTAGAAATATAGACAGAGTCAAGAAAGATATAAATAACATAGATTTTATACTTACTGTATGAATATATAAATGTATATGTACATACATATACATTCCCTACGCGATTATTGTTTCTCGGGCTACTTACCGGACTTGTTATTTATTTGCTACCAAATGGTTTAATTATTTTTAATTTAGATTTCCGAGTTACAGTTAGTTATTTGTTTATTTAATTTAATATTTATTTATCAAATCTGTTTTATTATTGTCGTGAATTGTGATAACTTAACGTTACTTTTTTTAAATTTCACCTTTATTTCATTTAAGGGTAATAATAAATAACCATAATGACCCTGCTAGCCCTCCCAACTTTAATTTCGTACTTTTAGGATTAATTAATTATAACTAAGATTAAATATACTAAGAAAGGTAAAAGTTAAATTAAATATTGAATTTGCACTGAAGGAAAAATATAGACAACATGTAATATAATGTTATAATTAAACTTAAAGTTAAATATAGTACCAAAAATAAAAGTTGGATTGTTTCAAATTTGCAATCAAAGAAAAGTATTCAAGAACTTACTAGATACTCTGCAAGCTGTATCCACAGTTTGCACTTCCAGAGGATGTTTTTTTTAATTTATAGCTCTACCATGTATTGCCACATCATTTGTATTTTATATTTGTGTAAATATTCCAACTGAAAAAAAGTTCTTTACCGATGCCCCTACAGGGGATTAAGCTTTACTTTGTGTTCCGACTTCCGGTACCTTTGGGAATTTATGATTTAAGCACCCTACGGTACTGTCATACAGATATTTTACCATCAATTTTTTAATAAGATGCGTTTTTATTAGTACATTTTTCTTTATAGTAGCCTTCGTATTATTATATTACGTTCGCGGTCTCAAGCAAATGGCTCTGTACAACATAATCACTTTTAAACCGTGAATATTTTGTACCGTTAACATGTGTTGCCGTGATAATCTGCTTGCTTGGTTACCAACAGGTTGGTGTTTCCCACATTTAGATGTTCATTTTATTTCACGTCTCCGTGCTCTACTTAATTGGTTCAGAACAACAAAACAAACACACAAATATAAAATTTCTTCACATTTAAATTATTGATTACACTTATTACACTGCATTTTTAATTTTGAAAAGTATAAGATTTTAATTACGTATTTCTACATAGTTGGTTATGGCAATTATTTAAACTAAATTAGCACTTTAAATGATTTAAAAATGATTTACTCTTCACAGGGTAACGTGTACACGCCCGTACTTAACCAGAGCACATCTACAATTACTTAATAAATTAACACTTTTTCGACAATTTCTACAGCAAGTCTAAACCGGTTGTCCTTGATGATATATAGGAAAATTTTATTTCTTTAAAACTTGAAGGAGCAAGTTGGTTTTCCCTCACGAGTTTCGACTAACGCGGACTTAACAACTAACGAACCTAATAAACCGCCAGCCAACTCTCCCTCCGATGTAGTATACTCAGTGACATGGAAATTGCAACACCAGGAAGGGGTAGGACTTTTTGAATCAAACTTGGCAAAAACGTTTAACTACGAAAATGTAGCAATTGATTAAAATTTTAGAGAAAAAGAACAAAATATAAAGATAATTCTTATTAATAATGAGCCCTCCTGTTGGTTACGCCCTGTTGCTGTAATATTCTTAGCCTTTTCCCCATAATGCTCGATGGACGAAAGGTCGGAAGATCTGGGTGGAAATTGCAAGAGATTAACATTATCTTCTGCAAATCGGTCCAAAGAACGTCTTGTAATATCGGGACGGGCATTATCCTGCTGCAAAAGTGGGTCTCCGAACTGCTGAAGAAATGAAAGTATATGGGGTTCTACCACCTCATTATTGCCTCGGATGAATACTAAATGACACCTACTACCATAAGTTGTAGCACCCTATACCATAATCCCTACAGTTCGGTGCACATGTCTCGCAACAGAAAATTCAACATTTCGACGTTCCACACGTCTGTCCCTCATACGGACATCACGCATCCCCCAACAGAATCAGGATTTATCAGTGAACACCACCCTATCCCAATTTTGGTTCCAGTGCAGTCGCAACCTACACCTCTCTAAACGTTGCCGGCGATGCCGAGCCGTCAGTGGTAACACAAGATGTGGCCGATAGGATTGTAAGCCGAAAGCTCTGGTTCTGCGGTAAACCGTTGAAAGGGTTACACGACAACCTTCGTTAGCTAATCATTGATGGGCATTTGATCTGGTACTTGAGAATCGGTCACTTGTTGCCATAAGCTAAAAATGGCAGTCCTGTATCTCATTTGTGCTTCTTCGCCCACCGGTTCCACTTCTGCGGCGTTCCTGGCTGTCCCTAGTTCATGCCTGGTAGCAGCGCATAATGGTGGTTTCGTTCTGGTTAAGGCGATTTGCGATTTCTCTAAACGAAAAACCACGTTCGCGCAAACCAACAATAAGACCTCTGTTGAATTCGCTTAATGGGCGGCAATTTCCACGTTGGCGCACTCAAGATATGATCAGTCCCTCAAAGCAAACAATCACAAGCGAAAACAATGAAGGACTGAACACAATCTCGCACAATATACACCTGACAAAATTGTTCGAAAAAACTGAGCGAACTGTCAGATATGCCATTACCACTTGATCCATATGAATACAATTTTAATCAACTGCTACCATTCATTAGTTAAACGTTTGTGTCCACTTTGGTCTAAAAATTCCTACCTGTTCTTGGTGTTGCAATTTCCATGTGATTAAGTATGCTTGCATTGCACATAGTTCGTTTTGATGACAATCGTAATGGTTTTGAAGCATCCGTCGCCAATCATATCTTTCCAATTAGCGCATTTCGATGTCACAGACCCTCATTAGTACCAAGGAATTATTTAAGCATCCGTTAACCTTTTTACTGAGGATACACTATGAGGCATTCATTTTATACTTGGGATCAATTACTCATTTGATTACGAGAAGCCTTCTTGTCTAGCGATTACGAAACCACACCTTGTAATGAGATTAGTATTCGTACACAAGGTGCTCAAGAGAAATAAACAAAAACATGCAACCTTACATGGTCTACTAAAACCTAAGACCAAATACGCGTAGTCAACCGTACCGTTCGCTATAAGCACTCAACGTGAAACTTCTAATTCCTTAACAAGACCAACAACTTCTCCTCTGCACTTTTCAATTCTTAAATAATATTGGTCCAATCTGCCCTATGTCTGGTTGGAAAGAGATGATTAGTGACGGATGCTTCAAAACCATTAACGCAAGTACTATATCGGAGTGAGAATTGTCTGGCGATTGGTTAGGTTCGTTAGTTGTTAAGTCCACGTTAGTCGCTTTCGTACCATTGCGGACGACAAGGAGCTTTTATCAGTTATTGTCCATATTGTTCAACTTCTACTATGTGAAACGAGTAGCGAAGCTCTTAAGGGGCATCACGGATCTGCTGAATCTTCTTAAATTTCAAACCTCAAGTACCAACAAATTCGAAAGTAAAAGGATTTTTCCATAGTACCAGTGCGCAGTGTCTACGCTAGGCTACCATTTTTTAGATTTACTTGATTTCTGGCGCGTCTGAAACTGTAGCATGAGCTTCGGTTATAAAATAATTAAACGCCTAGTTCTGTATTTTAATTGACCTATTTATGGTTGCAGTATGGTCAAGGGACAATGTTTAAGAAATATTGGCGCTGTTCTACATGTATACGCCTGGCAGAATAAATTAACGTTTTTAATGATTTAGTAATACCCGAATATACTCTCATTTGAGAAATTGGATTCGTATCAATACAATACGAGATTTATGACAATGTTTATGTTTTTAGGACAACCATCCGCTTCTCATAATACTAGCAAAACCCATCTGAGCTAAGAACTACAAGCTTGACTATAGATCTCAAGCTCACAAAAAGTAATTAGCGTTAGATGTATCAGTTGTCACGTGCACAAAGCTATCGATGCTCAAATTAGGAGATGTAACGAGAGTGTGTGCGTTGCGTGTTTTGTGTAGTGTTCGTGTGCGTTGCGTGTGTTTCGTGTGTGTCGTGTGCATGTGTGCGTTGTGCTGGTGTGTGTCTGTGCCGTGTCTGTGTGTGGTCGTGGAGTGTGTGCGTGTGTGCTTGTGTGTGTGTGCGAGTGTGCTGTGTGACGTGTGTGTGTGTTGCATGCGTTGCGATCGTGTGAGCTAGTGCATGTTGCTGTGTCTTGTGTGTTCGTTGTCGTGTGCGTGTGTTGTGTGGTCGATGTTGTGCGTGTTGCTGTGTTCGTGTGTTCGTGGTTGTGTCGTGTGTGTACGTGTGTGCGTATGTGTACGTGTGCGTGTCTGTGTGTGTGCGTGTGTCGTGTGTGCGCGTGTTGCGTGTCCTGTGTGCTGTGTGTGCGTGCATGGCGTGTGCGTGTGTGCTGGTGTGCTGCTGTTCGTGTGTGTGAATCTTGCAGAGCTTGCGTAGTTGTGCGTTGTGCATGTGTGCGTGTGTGCGTGTGTCGTGGCTGTGTGACGTGTGTGCGTGTGGCTTGCATGCGTGCGATTGTGCGTATGTGATGTGTGTGTGTCGTGTGTTGTGATGTGCGTGTGTGCGATGTGCGGTGTTCGTGTGTGCGTGTGCGCTGTGTGCGTGTGGCGTGTGCTGTGATGTGCAGTGTTGCTGTGTGCTGCTGTGTGTGCGTGTGTGCGTGTGTTGGTGTGTGTGTGTGTGCGTGTGGTACGTGTGCAGTGTGTGTGCATGTGTGTGTGTGTTGTCGTCGTGCCTGTGTACGTGTGTGCGTGTGTGTGTGCGTGTGTGTCGTGTGCGTGTGTGTGTGTGCGTGTGTCGTGTGTCGTGTGTGCGTGTGTGGCTGTGTCGGTGAGTCGTGTGGTGGGCGTGTGGCGTGTGCTGTGTGGTGTGATGGTGCGTGTGCTTGTGCATGTGTGCGTGTTGTGTGTCGTGTGTCGTGTGTGCGTGTGTGTGTGTGTGCGTGTGATGTGTTATGTGTGGTTTCGTGTCGTCTGCTGGATGTGGTGTCGTGTTCGTGTGCGTGTGCGTGTGTTTGTGTTGTGCCATGCTTCATATTGCTCTGCGTAGTACGTGTACGTTCGTGTGTCCGTATTGGTTCGTGTTCGTTGTCGTGTGTTGTGTATTGGTGTACGTGTACGTGTGTGCGTGTGTGTGTGGCGTGTGTGCGTGTGTGCGTGTGGTGTGCGTGTGCGTGTGCTGTGTGGTGTGTGCGTGTGTGCGTGTGCCCGTGTGTGGTGTGTGCGCGTGTGGTGTGTGTGTGTGTGTGTGCGTGTGTCGTGTGTCGTGTGTGTGTGTGGTGTGTCGTGTGCTGTGTGCGTGTGTGCGTGTGTCGTGTGTCGTGTGTCGCTGTGTCGTGTGGGTTGTGGTGCTTTGTGCGTTGTGTGTGTGTCGTGTGTTGGTGTGCGTGTGTTCGTGTGCGTGGTGTGTGCGTGTGCGTGTGCGCTGTGGTGTTCGTTGCGTTGTGCGTGTGTGTGTGTCGTGGTTGTGCGTGCGTTCGTGTGCTGTGTGTGTCTGTGTCGTGTGTGTGTTGTGTGGTGTGTCGTGTGTGTGTCGTGTGTCATGTGCGTTGCTGTTCTGTGCGTGTGCTGTGCGTGTTGTGTGTGTTTGTGTGCTGTGTGTGGTGTGTGTGCGCGTGTGTGCGTGTGCGCGTGCTGTGGTGCTGTGTGTGTGGTGTGCTGTGGGCTGTTGTTGGTATGCTTCTCGTTGTTGGTTTTGTGTTGCTGTGTGAGTTGTTTCGTGGTCTGGTCTGCTCTGGGTGTGACTGCCTGTGTACTGTTGCGTTGTCGTGTTTTCGTGTCGTTGCTTTCTTTTGTGGTGTGTGCGTGTGCGTGTTGCGTGGTTGTAGTGTGTGTGTGTGGTGATGTTATTTGTGGTATGTGTCTGGGTTCGTTGTGTTGGTTGTTGTTGTCGTTGTGGTTTCGTGTGCGGTTATCGTGTTGTGCTTGTACTTGTCTTGTGGCGGTGCGGTCGTTAGTGTGCGTGTGCTTGTCTTTTTAGCAGTTCTTCGTGTTTTCTGTGTGCGTGTGTGCATTGTGGTTTCTGTTCTGTGGGTTGCGTGTGCTGGTCGTTTTTAGTTGTTTGCTTGTGCGTTGGTGCGGTGCTGTTTCGTTTTGTGTGTTTGTGTGCGTTTCGTGTTATGATGCTTGGTTCGTCGTTCTTTGCGTTGTCGTGTGTTGTGTTTGTGTCGTGTCTGGTTTCGTGTACTGTGGCGCTGTTCGTTGTATGTGGGCGTTTGTGTGTGTGTTGTGTGTGTGGTTGCTGTTCTGTGTAGTGTGTGCGTGTGTGCGTGTGTCGTGTGTGTCGTGTGCGTGTGCGTGTGTGGTATGTCGTTTTGTGTGTGTGTGTGCGTGTGTCTGCGTGTGCGTGTGTGTCGTGTGCTGTGTGTACGTGTGTCGTGTGCGTGTGTGCGTGTGCGTGTGCGTGTGTGCGTGTTGCGTGGCGTGTGTCGTGTGCGTGTGTCGTGTGTGCGTGTGTGCGTGTGTGCTGTGTGTGTGTGTGTGTGTGCGTGTGTCGTGTGTCGTGTGTCGTGTGCTTGTGCTGTCGTGCGTGTGTGCGTGTGCGTGTGTGTGTGTGCGTGTGTCGTGTGTGCGTGTGTGGTGCTGTGCGTGTGTCGTGTGTGCGTGTGTCGTGTGTGCGTGTGCGTGTGTGTGCGTGTGGTGTCGTGTGTGTGCGTGTGTGTGTGTGGTGTGTGTGTCGCGTGTGTGCGTGTGCATGTGCGTGTGTGCGTGTGCTGTGCTGTGTCGTTGTGTGTGGTGGTTGCGTGTGTGCGTGTGTGCTGTGTGCGTGTGTGCGTGTGTGTGTGCGTGTGTGTGTGTCGGTGTTGGTGCGTGTGCGTGTGCGTGTGTGCGTGTGCGTTGTGGTGTCGGTGTGTGTGTCGTGGTGTGTGCGTGTGCGTGTTGCTGTGTGTGTGTGTGTGTGTGCTGTGCGTGTTGCGTGTGTGCTGTGTCTGTGTGTCTGCGTGTGCGTTGTGTGTGTTGTGTGGTGTGGCGTGTGTGCGTGTGTGCATGTGTCGTGTGTGTGCTGTGTCTGTGTGCGTGTGTGCGGTCGTGTGGTGTGTGTGTGCTGTGTGCGTGTGTCGTTGTTGTGCGTGTGCGTGTATTGTGTCGTGTGTTCGTTGTGCGTGTGTGCGTGTGTGGTGTACGTGTGTGCGTGTGCGTGTGTGCGTGTGTGTTGTGGTGGCGCGTGTGTGCGTGTGTGCGTGTGGCTGTGTGGTGTGTGTGTGTGTGTCTGTGTGCTTGTGTGCGTGTGTCGTGTGTGTGGTGTGTCGTGTGTGTGTGTGTCGTGTGACGTGTGTCGTTGTGCGTGTGTGTCGTATGTGTGTGTGTTGTGTGTGGTGTGTGCGTGTGTCGTGTGTGCGTGTGTGTGTGCGTGTGTGCGTGTGTGCGTGTGCGTGTGTGTCGTGTGTGCTGTTCGTTGCGTGTGTTGTGCGTGTGTCGGTTGCGTGTTGTGTGTGCGTGTGCGTGTGTGCGTGTGTCGTGTGTGTGTGTGTGTGTGTGTGTGCGTGTGTTCGTGTGTCGTGTTCGTGTGGTGTCGTGTGTGTGCGTTGCATGTGTTGCGTGTGTGCGTGTGTCGTGTGCGTGTGTGCGTGTGTCGTGTGCTGTGTCGTGTGTCGTGTGCGGTGTGCGTGTGCGTGGTGTATGTGTGCGGTTGTGCGTTGGCTGTGCATGGTGTGTGCGGTGTGTGTGCGGTTCGTTGTGTGCGTGGTCGTGTGCGTGTTCGTGTGTTGTGCGTGTGCGTGTGTGTGTGCGTGTGCGTGTGCGTGTGCGTGTTGCGTGTGTGTGTCGTGTGGTGTGCGTGTGTGTCGTGTGTGTGTGTGCTGTGCGTGTGTGCGTGTGTGCTGTGTGCGTTGTGGCGTGTGCTGTGTGTGTGTGTGTGGTGTGCGTGCTGCGTTGGTGTGGTATGGTGCTGTGTGTGTGTTTGTGTGTGCGTTGTGTGTGTGTGTGTCGTGTGTCGTGTGTGCGTGTGTGCGTTGCGTATGTGCGTGTGTGATCGTGTGCCTGTGTGTCGTGTGCGTGTGTGCGTGTGGTGTGCGTGTGTGCGTGTGTGTGCGTGTTGTGCGTGTGTGCTGTGTGCGTGTGTTGCGTGTGCGTGTGTGCGTGTGTGCGTGTGTGCGTGTGTGTGTGCGTGTGCGTGCTGTCTGCGAGTTTGTGCGTTGTGTGTGTGTGCGTGTGCGTGTGCGTGTGTGTGTGGCGTGTGTCGTGTGTGTGTGCGTGGCGTGTGTGCGTGCTGTTGGTGTGTTGTGTGCTGTGTGTGCTGTGTGGCGTGTGTGTGTGTGCGTGTGCGTGTGTGGTGTGTGTGTGCGTTGTGCGTGTGTGGTGTGGTGTGGGCTTGTGCGTTGGGTGTGTCGTTGTCATGTTGCTGTGTTGTGTGTTCGTGTGTGCTGTGTGTGCGTGTGTTTGGTCGTGTGGTGTGTGTGTGTGTGGTTGGTATGTGTGTGTGTCGTGTGGTGTGTACGTGTGTGGTGTTGCGTGTGTGTGTGGTGTCGTGTGTGCGTGTATGCGTGGTGCGTGTGTCGTGTTGTGTGTGTGCGTGTGTGCTGTGTTGCTGTGTGGTGTGTGCGTGGTGCGTGTGTGCCTGTGTGCGTGTGTGTGCGTGTTTGTGTGTGTGTGTGGTGTGTGTGTGTGCGTGTGTGGCTGTGTGGTGCGTGCGTGTGCGTGTGTGTGTGTGTCGTGTGTCGTTGTCTGTGTGTGCGTGTGTGCGTGTGTGTGTGGTGTGTGCGTGTGTGCGTGTCGTGGTCGTGTGTGCGTGTGGTGCTTGTGCGTTGCGGTTTGTGCGTTTGTATGTGTGCTGTGTCGTGTGCGTGTGTGCGTGTGGTGGTGCGTGTGTGCGTGTGTGTGGTGCGTGTGTGCGTGTGCGTGTGTGGTGCGTGTGTGCTGTGTGCGTGTGTGCGTGTGTGTGTGTGTGTGTGGGGTTGTGCGTCTGGGTTTGTGGTATGTGTGTGCGTGTGTCTGTGTTGCGTGTGTGCGTGTGTGCTGTGTCGGTGTTCGTGTGTGTGCGTTGTGCGTGTGTGCGTGTGTGTGTGTGCGTGTTGCGTGTGTGTGTGTACGTGTGTGCGGTGTGTGTTGCGTGTGTGGTGTGTGCGGTGTGTGCGTGTGCTGTGTGTGTGGTGTGCTGTGCTTGTGGTGTGTGTGTGGTGTGTGTGTGTGTCGTGTTCGTGTGCGTGTGTTGTGTGTGTGCGTGTGTGCGTGTTGTGTGCGTGTTGGTGTGTGGTGTGTATCGTGTTTGGGTTGCGTGTTTACGTGTGTGGTGTGTGTGGCGGTGTGGCGTGTGTGCTGTGTGTTGTGTGTGTGTGTGTGTGTGTGCTTGTGTGCGTGTGTGTTTTTTCGTGTGTGTGTGTGTGTGCGTGTGTGTCGTGTGCGTGTTTGTGTGTGCGTGTGGTGTGTTGCTGCGTTTGCGTGTGTGTGTGTATGTGCGTGTGCGTGTGTCGTGTGTGTGTTCGTGTGTGTGTGTGTGTGTGTGTGCTGTGTGTGTGTGTGTGTGTGTGTGTGTGTCGTGTGTGTGTGTCGTGTGTTCGTGTGTGCGTGTGTGCGTGTGCGTGGGTTGCGTCTGCATGTGTGCGTGTCTGCGTGTGTCGTGTGTGTGCGTGTGTGCGTTGTGTGTGCGTGTGTGCTGTGTGCGTGTTACGTGTGTGTGCGTGGTGTGCGTGGTGTGCGTGTGATGTGCGTGTTGCGTGTCGTGTGTCGTGTGTGCGTGTGGTTGTCGTGTGTGCTGTGTGGTGTGGCGTGCGTGTGTGCTGTGCGTGTGTGTGTGTGTGTGTGTGTGTGTGGTGTGTGTGTGTCGTGTTGTGTGTGTGTGTGTGTGTGGTGTGGTGTTGTGCGTGCTGGTGTGTGTGTGTCGTGTGCGTGTTTATGTGTGTTGGTCGGGTGTGTGTGTGTGTGTGTGCATGTGTGTGTGTGTGTGTGTGTGTGTGTGGTGTGTGCGTGGTGTGTGTGTGTGTGGTGTGCTGTTGTGTGTGTTGTGTGTTGTGGTGTTGTGTGTGTGTGTGTGTGTGGTGTGTGTGGTGTGTGGTGTGTGGTGTGTGTGTGCTGTGTGGTTGCATGTCTGGTGTGTGCTTATGTGAGTGGTGTGTGGTTGTGATTGTGTGTTCGTGCGTGTGTGTGTGTGTGTGTTGTGTGTTTCGTGTGTCGTGTGGTGTTGGTTGGTGTGGTGCGTGTGTGTGGTGTGTGCGTGTGCGTGTGGTGTGTGTGTGGTGCGTGTGCGTGTGTGGTGTGTGTGGTGTGTTCGTGTGGGGTTGCATGCGTCTGCGGTTTGTGGTTGTTGTGTGGTGCGTGTGTGTGTGTGCGTGTGTGGTGTGTGTGTGTCGTGTGTGGTGTGGTTGTGTGGTGTGGGGTGTGCGTGTGTGTGTGCGTGTGTGCGTGTGTCGTGTGGTGTGTGTGTGCGTGGGCTTGTGCGTCTGGGTGTGCATGTGATGTCTGTGTGTGTTTGTGTGTTCGTGTGTGTGTGTGTGTGTGTGTGTCTTGTGGTCGTGTGTGGTGTGTGCGTGTGTGTTGCGTTGTGGTGTGCTGTGTCGTGTGTAGTGTATGGTGTGTGCTGTTGCGTGTGTACGTGTGTGTCGTGTTGCGTGTGTGTGTGTGCGTGTGTGTGTGTGTGCGTGTCGTGTGTGCGCGTGTGTGTGTGGTGTGCGTGTGTGCGTGTGTGTGGTTGTGGTGTGTTGTGTGTGTGGTGTGGCGTGTGTGCGTGTGTGCGTGTGTGCGTGTGTGCGTGTGTATGTGTGCGTCGTTGCGTGTGTGCGTGTGCTCGGTGTGTGCTGCTGTGTGCGTGTGTTGCTGTGTGTGTGTGCGTGTGTGTGCGCGCATGTGTGTGCGCGCCGGTGTGTGCGTGTGTGCGCGTGTGCGTGTGTGCGTGTGTGCCTGTGTGCGTGTGTGCGTGTGTGCGTGTGTGAGTGTGTGCGTGTGGGTTGTATGCGTCTGGGAGTGTGTGCGTATGTGCATGCCTGCGTGTGTTTGTGTGTTCGTGTGTGCGTGTGTGGTGTGTGTGTGTGCGTGTGTTCGTGTGGTCGTGTGTGCGTGTGTGCGTCTGCGTATGTGCGTGTGTGATCGTGTGCCTGTGTGTACGTGTGTGCGTGTATGCGTGTGTGCGTGTGTGCGTGTGTGCGTGTGTGCGTGTGTGCGTGTGTGCGTGTGTGCTGTGTGCGTGTGCTGTGTGTGCGTTGCTGTGTGCGTGTGTGGTGCGTGTGTGCGTGTGGTGGCTGATGCGTCTGCGAGTTGTGCGTATGTGCATGTGTGCTGTGGTGTTTCGTGTGTGCGTGTGTGTGTCGTGGTCGTGTGTCGTGTGTGTTGCGTTGTGCGTGTGTGATCGTGTGCTGTGTGTACGTGTGTCGTGTGTGCGTGTGTGCGTGTGTTGTGTGTGCGTGTGTGCGTGTGTCCGTGTGTGCGTGTGTGCGTGTGTGCGTGTGTGCGTGTGTGCGTGTGTGCGTGTGTGCGTGTGGGCTTGCATGCGTCTGCGAGTTTGTGCGTATGTGCATGTGTGCGTGTGTGCGTGTGTCGTGTGTGTGCGTGCGTGTGTGTGTGTGTGGCTGTGCGTGCTGTGTGTCGTGTGTTGTGTACGTGTGTCGTGTGTGTGTGCGTGTGTGCGTGTGTGCGTGTGTGCGTGTGTGCGTGTGTGTGTGTGTGTGTGCTGTGTGCGTGTGTACGTGTGTGTGGGCTTGTGGTTGGTTGTCGTTGTGTGTGTGTGTGTGTGGTGTGTGTGTGTCGTGTGTGTGTTCGTGTGTGCTGTGTGATGTGGTGTGTGTGTGTGTGTGTGTGTGCGTGTGCGTGTGTGCGTGTGTGCGTGTGTGTGTGTGTGTGCGTGTGTGTCGTGTGCGTGTGTCGTGGTGTCGTGTGTGTGCGTGTGTGTGTGTGTGCGTGTGTGCGGTGTGTGTGTCGTGGCGTGTGCGTGTGTGCGTGCTGTGCTGTGGCGTGTGTCGTGTCGTGTGTGCGTGTGTGCGTGTGTGGCTGTGTGATGCGTCTGGGCGTGTGTGCGTTGTGATGCTGCTGTGTGTGTGTTCGTGGCGTGTGTTCGTGTGTGTGTGTGTGTCGTGTGTCGTGTCGTGTGTGCGTGTGTGTCGTCTGCGTATGTGCGTGTGTGATCGTGTGCTGTGTGTCGTGTGTGCGTGTTGCG
Organism: Vesta saturnalis; assembly: GCA_036346205.1. Lineage (NCBI taxonomy): Eukaryota > Metazoa > Arthropoda > Insecta > Coleoptera > Lampyridae > Vesta > Vesta saturnalis. The sequence continues at coordinate 1,409,935 of JARFJB010002165.1, read as the reverse complement.
TGTGTGCGTGTGCGTGTTGGTGTGCGTGTGTGCGTGTGTGCGTGTGTGCGTGTGTGCGTGTGTGCGTGTGTACGTGTGCGTGTGTCGTGTGGCTTGCATGCGTGCGTGCGAGTTTGTGCGTTGTGTGTGTCTGTGTGCGTGGTGTGTGCTGGTCGTGTGCGTGTGTGTGCGTGTGTGCGTGTGTGTGTGCGTGTGTGATCGTGTGTGTCTGTGTGTACGTGTCGTGTACGTGTGTGCGTGTGTGCGTGTTGTGTCGTGTGTGCGTGTGTGCGTGTGTGTGTGTGCGTGTGTGCGTGTGTGCGTGTGTGCGTGTGTGCTGTGTGTCGTGCTGGGTGTGCGTGCGTGCGTGTGCGTGCTGTGTGCGTGTGGCGTGTGTGCGCCGTGTGTGTGTGTGCGTGTGTGTGCGTGTGTGGTGTGCGGTGTCGTGTGTGCGTGTGGTGCGCTGCGTGTGTGTGTGTGTGTGTGGTGTGTGTGTGCGTGTCTGTGTGTGTGTCGTGTGTGTATCGTGTGGTGCGTGTGTCGTGTTGCGTGTGCTGTGTGTGTGTGCGTGTGTGCGTGCTGCGTGTGTCGTGTGTGTGTGTGCGTGTGTCGTGTGTGTGCTGTCTGGTTTGTGCGTAGTGTGTGCATGTGCTCGTGTGTCGTGTGTGTGGTCGTGTGTGCGTGTGTGATCGTGTGCTGTGTACGTGTGTCGTGTGTCGTGTGTCGTGTGTGCGTGTGTCGTGTTGTGTCGTGGTGCGTGTGCGTGTGTGTGTCGTGTGTGTACGTGTGTGCGTCTGCTAGTGGTGTGCTGTATGTGTGTCGTGTGTCTGTGTGTGTGTGTGTCGTGTGTGTGCTGTTCGTGTGTGTGTGTGTGTGTGTGTGTGTGTGTGCCTGTGTGGTGTGTGCTGTTGTGTGTGTGTCGTGTGTGTCGTGTTGCGTGTGTGTGTGTGCGTGTGTGCGTGTGTCGTGTGTGCTGTGTGTGTGTGTGGTGCTTGCATGCGTCTGCAGTGTGTGCGTTATGTGTATGTGTGCTGTGTCGTGTGTGTGTGTGTGCGTGTGTGCGTGTGTGCGTGTGTCGTGTGCGTGTGTTGTGTGTCGTGTGTGCGTGTGGTGCTGTGTGCTGTGTGTTTGTCGTGTGTGGTGTGTGTGTGTGTGCGTGTGTGCTGTGTGCGTGTGTGCTTGTGTGTGCGTGTGTGCGTGTGTGTGTTGCGCATGTGTGCGTGTTTGTGCGTGTGTGCGTGTGTCGTGTGTGTCGTGTGATGCTGTGTCTGTGTCGTGTTGTGTCGTGTGGTGTGTGTGTGTGTGCTTGCTGTGCGTCGTGCGTGTGTGCGTGTGCTGTCTGCGTGTGTTGTGTGTGCGTGTGTGCGTGTGTGCGTGTGTGTCGTGTGTGCGTGTGGTGTGGTGCTGTGGTGTGTGCGTGTGTGCGTGTGTGTGCGTGTGTGCGTGTGTCTGTGTGTATTCATGTTGCTGTGTTGGTGTCGTGTGTGTGTGTGTGTGTGTGTGTGTGTGTGTTCGTGTGCGTGTCGTGTGTGTTGCTATGTGCGTGGATCTGCCTGTGCGTGTGGTATGCGTGTGTGGTGTTGTTCGTGTGTGTGCGTGTGTGCGTGTGTGTGTGTGTGGTGTGTGCTGTGTCGTGTGTCGTGTTGTGGTGTGTGGTGTGTGGTGTGTGGTGTGTGTGTGTGTGCTGTGTGGTGGCTTGCATGTCTGATGTGTTATGTGTTGTGTGTGTGTGTGTGTGTGTGTGTGTGTGTGTGTGTCATGTGTACGTGTGTGCGTGTGCATGTGCTGTGTGTGTGTGTGTGCGTGTGTGTGTGCGTGTGTGTGTGGTGTGCGTGTGTGCGTGTGTGCGTGTGTGCGTGTGTGGTGTGCGTGTTGGTGTCGTGTTGCGTGTTGGTTGGCTTGCATGTCTGCAGTGTATGCGTAGTACATGTGTGCGTGTGTTTGTGTGCGTGTGTTCGTGTGTCGTGTGTGCTGTGTGCGTGTGTCGCGTGTGGTGTGTGTGTGGTGTCGTGTGTCGTGTGCATGTGCGTGTCTGCGTGTGTACGTGTGTACGCGTGTCCGTGTGTGCGTGCATGCGCGTGTGCGTGTGTGGGTGTGTGCAGAAACACTTGTTTCAAGTAATCTACAGTTCTAAAAACCTGAAACTTTTCTACTTAACTAATCCCACTGAATGGGTAAACTGTGAAGCTTAAACATTTTCTAGAGAAAATATAGCACCTTTTACGAGCTAGAGAGTGTTTCCATTATTTACAGTTAACCCAAATCTACCGCACTTTCATTTGGTATATGTGGGTAAACAAATTTGTATGGAACCTTCTTTGAAGCTCTTGAAAACGTAAATTTTAGCAATATTGTCATAATTTAACATTTTACCTACACATAAATGCAGTTTTGGAGATTGGTAATATTACTAAAAATTTCTTCATTAGAGCTGTTAAAATGATATTCGATTACCTTGTCGACTCTTTCGTAGGAAGATCTTCCTCCTCCTCTTAAGCAATCCTTGCTGGACCAGGTTGCATATCTCCCTTCTCCACAATAATTCTTTTTCATAAGAAACGCTTTTTCCTGCTTTAAGTTGAAGTTTATTTTTCTTTGTGGCACTGGTTGCTTATTTGCATCTCCTCGAAAATCTTTCAGTAAATTGAAAACGGAGTCTGATACATTTTGTTGAATCCCAGTATCATCATTTACATCAGCTTCTGAATTTTCACCAGGTAACCGTTAAAGAACTTTGGATTAAATCGAAATAGGCCACATTTTTCAAAACCTTTTAATTAAAGCTTTCAGTTACACTTTCAGATGACGGGTAAAAACTTTGTGGAGATTTGCCCAAAGTGGAGTTACGTCGCTTAGATTTCGTCTTCGTATTTTAATTACGCCTTTTTCCTTTTCTCTGGCAATAACCGTGGTGTTTGAGCAATTTCTGAAAAAATGGTACATTATTTCCATGTATGGGATTTGTTTTTATAAACAGACCATTTTGAAAACAAAATGATCATCGTGGTTAATGATGACAACCTGATATCGATCATGCAGTAACCAAAATAGGCACATAACGACATAACAAATCATCGTGAACCAACACAAATTTAGAATATACATACGGTTCCGTATAACGCCCGGATCACATTTCTACTAATTGGCCTCAATAGTGCACTATTTGTTTAATTAAATAAGGTGCGTATATGTGTATACCGGGAGTTCCAGTTTTTTGTAGCAGGACTTTAACAGTCGATAGAGCTTTCAAAATTAAGACAAAAAGTTCATATAAACATAGGTTGTCAAACGCTTAGTTTTGGAGATAAAGGGTTTCAAAATTTTAATTTTTTTTCAGTTCTTTTAATTTATCTTCAAAACTATTTAAAATAATAAATCCAAATTTAGTACGCATATTACACTTCTTAAACTCAATATTAAGAGTAGTTTAACGTTGATCAATATCTACAGGGTAGTACATTTTCTGGGGTGGTACACCATTTATCTCCCCCGAACTTTTTCATGCGACGCCTCTAACTCTTAAAAACCAAAAAATAGATTGCCCATTTGATTTAGAACATTTTTTGTCTTCTGCCTTTTTTCGAAAAATGCATAGTTTTTGAGATAAATTAGCTGTAATCCATGAACAGCTTCCAAATGGTAAGTAAAGAAAGTCTGATGCTCCTGCAAAAATAGTGTGCCATGAAAAGAACAATAAAAAAAAAGAATCAAATTATGTCAATTCTCACGTTGTTTTTGTCTCTTAATAAAAAGTAGTACTCCACTGATTTTTTCCTAACTTTTCAGTTGAATTAAATAAAGGAAAATAAAAGTAAAACAACAAAATAAATATTAAAAAAACACGTATTTATTGGAAAAAATTGGAAAGAACTTCTGTTTAATATTTTAACAAGAACGAAATAAATAAATTAAACTAATAAACTTAACCTATAACAACAAAAAAAGAACGCTATCGTAATAATAAATAAATTTAAAGAAACTGTTCAAAATGTGAACCATTTTGTTGAATACATAATTCACACTGACGTGGAATATTAACCAAAAATTGTCTTATTTCATTACACGCATCCCTAATCCAACTAATGAGTTCATCTCTTGTTGTTACAGAAGTTGCATACACCCTTTCTTTTAAATATCCCCTCACAAAAAAGTCTAACGGATTTGGGTCTGGAGACCTTGGCGGCCAGGGAACTGGGCCTGCACGACCGGTCCATCTTCCTGGATAATGGTTGTCCAGCCAGTTTCTAACGATTCTGCTATAATGAGCTGGACAACCATCAAGCTTGAACCAAGCCGTTCTTCGTAAATTTAAGGGAATATGTTTCCACATATTCCCATGTTCATTCTCTAAGAATTCCAAGGAAGTCGCAGCATTCATCCGAGGTGGTAAAAAGTAGGGCCCAAAAAGGTGATTATTGTAAATACCTATCCAGACGTTCACTCTAAATTCTTGTTGGAAATGTCTCGGGCGAACTACATGTGGATTTTCATGTGCCCAAACGTGCTGGTTGTGAAAATTTACCACACCACGTCGAGTGAATCGGGATTCATCGGTCCATAAAACATTATTTAAAAAACCTGAATTGTTATTATTTTCAGCAAGAATCCATCGACAATACGCAACTCTACGTTCTGCATCCCCTTGTTGTGGTCCTTGAACAGGTTGTATATGGTAAGGATATCGGTGATCCCGTATTAATGAGACTCCACCTAAAGAGTATCCGTACTCTTCTAATGCTAGTTGTCGAATTCACGCAAAATTCGTCGTGCAATATTTGTTTGCTGCCTATGATTATTACTTTGACGACCATTCACATCATTTAACCCCTTACTTATAATTTGTTGGTGCACTCTTACAAATACTGAAGGATGCGGAGCTCTTCTAAAAGGAAATCTTCGCCTATATTCACGGGCTGCTGCCGCTGAACTTCCATTTACAAAGCCATAAATAAAATGGATATCCGCTATTTCTTGATTAGAAAACAAAAATGGCATTTTAAAAGATCACTTTTGCAATAAAAATTAACACAATAAAATATGTAAATATATTACATTCTTTCTTATGCACAAGTCGTATTTAAAATAAAACGTGAGATTTGTCATAATTTGATTCTTTATTTTATTGTTCTTTTCATGGCACACTATTTTTTGCTGGAGCATCAGACTTTCTTTACTTAGCATTCAGAAGCTGTTCATGGATTACAGCTAATTTATCTCAAAAATTATGCATTTTTCGAAAAAAAATCATAAGACATAAAAGTTCCTAAATCAAATGGGCAATCTAAATTTTTGGATTTTAAGAGTTAGAGGCGTCGCATGAAAAAGTTCGGGGGGGATAAAGGGTGTACCACCCCAGAAAATGTGCTACCCTGTAGATGTTGATAAACGTCAAACTACTCTTAATATTGAGTTTAAGGAGTGTAATATGTGTACAAAATTTGGATTTATTATTTTAAATAGCTTTGAAGATAAATTAAAAGAACTGAAAAAAAATTAAAACTTTGAAACCCTGTATCTCCAAAACTAAGCGTTTGGCAACCTATGTTTATATGAACCTTTTCTCTTAATTTTGAAAGCTCTATCGACTATTAAAGTCCTGCTACAAAAAACTGGAACACCCTGTATATCAGCGTACCATTATTGAACCCAGCATAAAATTTGTATTTACACGTTCTGTAATATTTGTTACTATATTTTGACTATATCCACATTGATACGTTGTTGAGTGTGGTATTCTTGGGCACCATAAAGTAAAAATGTGTAACTTTTAAAAATACGATTCTGATTTAGATGAATAATTTACAAGAAGTAGTGGGAATTGATCCGGCTCAATGGACCAAATGTGATATACACACCACCACCATTTATTTTCTAGGCTTTGCACTATATTCGATCAACTTGTTCTTTAAATGGCAAATACTTGATATTTTAAAGTTAATTAAATTTATGCAAACTAAAACTAAATTAATAGAAATATATCTACATAAATTGATTAAGTATTGTTTACTATAAAATAACAGGTGTTCAAACCTAATTAACGTTTAGTAAGCTTACTTTGAAGAATTTCTTTTTAAAAAGATCAAGTCTTTTGTATTTTTTCCAAAATACAAAACCGAGTGTTTTTTAAATTAGATAACAAATAACGGCGGAGTCGGATTTGCTCGCTAATATGTTGTGGCACCTCTCTGTCATGATTCGATCTCGTTGAACAATTGTACTGAACGTAACAAATCTGACATAACGAGGGCAATTGGACCTGTTTCATCTTCATGACGAACGCTGCGAGTAACATCTGCGTTGAGATTAATTCCAGCTATTAGTTCCCCTAATAAAGATTATCCATATTTTATAAAAACTGATACACAATGTGCCAAATTTGACAAAGTTTAACATATTTTGCTTGTCAATTGCATTTTGAATTAAGTACATATTATGTTCCAAGAGTGGCCTAGGAAGCTTTAAATCGGATAAACAAATATACCAATTAGCTTTAATTTCAACGTATACGCTCAATGTCTTACCTAGAGGGGGACTACTTTTCATTTGTACGTCGGTACAAATGAAAAGTAGTCCCCCAAGCTTTTGAGTTTTCCTATGCCAAAATTTTGTTCATTGTTGACCTATAATTATTTTCACAAGACTTCTATTTAATAGTGACATACTTCCCGATAATCGTACAATAATCCACATTGAAATCTAAGATGTAGCATTATTCCTACAAAATAATGCATTATAAAAAAACAGTACAAAATCTTTGTTAGCTTAAATTATGTAATTTTTTTTGGAATACGTCAAAATTTGTATAACATCCGTATTTATAGCATTTGATTGCTTTAATATGTAAATGGTCTAAATCGTCGCCTACCGTCAATATGATTAATAATTTATGTAAATTAGTTTTGAAAACAGTATAAAAGTATCGACGGACATTCAGTGAAATTATAGTTTTGTATTCACAAAAGTACAAGGCAACCTCCAAAAATGCATAAATTCGTAAGTACAATTCAATTTTATTTACTACTTATTAATAATCATTGTTGTAGTTCGCTTTATTTGCTCTTTTGTTCGTTGCTGTCATTGCCGAACCTGAAGCTAAAGCTGAACCACAATTAGGAGTTTCACCTTACCACTATGGAGTAGCCCCATACAAATATGGTGTAACACCTTATAGCATGGGTGCCTACCCTTACAACGGAGTCTACCCACACAACTATGGTTCTTACCCGTACAACTACGGTGCCTACCCATACAGTGCTGGACATGTTGCCCCATACTCTGGATACTCCGGTTATGGTTATCCATACAGTGGTCTATACGGAAAATTGGGATACCCCTACTGAAATGAGTTATAAAATCTTTGTGACTTCTTTAGGAACGATTTTATTGAAATTCTAAGAGTGACACAATAATAATAAATTTAAATAAACTACACAAACGATTTTTTATACTATTTTTACACAAGGTTGCCTTCTCAAACTACCCGTAGAGTATTTACTAGTTCTGCAATGTTTACAGTGGAATTGAATTTAATGTCGTTTTCAAATATGCCAAGTAATTCACATTTTGCCAAATCTTATCAGAACATCAGAAATGTACTAATGTCTGGCAATACTTGCATGCATTTTTAGAAGCGTATACAATCCTTTGTATGTGGGTAGAACGTCAATTAATAATAGAAATTAAATATTTATAGTTATTAACCCGATCGTTCACTATACACTGAGGAAAATTTAAGGGAATATTTGGTAAAATTTTAGTAAGAATCTAATTTAGAGATACCTATGGAGGAAAGAAGAGAAACGTGTTTCATTTCCTCCCAAAGAGATGGCAACTCAAGCTTTCCATGTTCCTTCAGCCCTAGCGATAGATTCACAGCACACATATGTACAGGGTGGCCAACTATGAATGCGAGGTACTGTATCTAGGAAAGTATCCATCGTAGAGGCTTGCGCAAAAAAAAGTTATTACTAAAACGGCCAATACAAAAACCAGGAAAATATTTTCAAGTTTCTGAAATGGCCGATAGGGGGGTAACTGCAATCTTAAATCTAAGAAAGTGATGTTTCTGCGAATTCTGCTATATTAACCTAATAAAAAAATAACTGATCTTTGAAGTCGAGGATAATCTGAACTTCTTTTGTTTGGAACTTTTTGACGTATCTATAAAAATAAAGTGGTGGGAGGTATTCAAAGGTTTCCTTAAATCACCCCCCGTATCCTCGAAACGGCTAATCCTATTTTAACAAACTTGGGCTCGTTGCAAAGAGCTTTTCTTGAGCTACAAATGTTAAAATAATTGAAGTTTTGTTAGTTTCACATGTCGTCGCTAGAGGGCTTTGTTCGACATTCCGACAGAAACGGTTAATTTTCGCAAAAAAATTAAATGGATTGGTATGACTTTTTTTCATGAACAAGTAGCTAAATGATGCCTAAACAAGCTCGCGAAAACCGCATCTTGATATCTTGTTCCTAACCTAAAATATCGCCCAAAGAAAACTTTATACGAAAATCCCTTAAATTTTTTTTTTTTTAACTATATTTTTCTGGAATTGTTTCTATTACGTAAGTTGTGGCCCTAAAAAGGACCGATTTAAAGGAGGAAAGTTTTTAATGCCCCCGTAAATGCTCGAAATGCTGACCATCTTATGGGTAGACAAAACTGCAGCTTCAATTTCGGCTCTGAATACGTTACCTAGAAATTGCGATATTAAATGTTTGTAAATTTATTCACCAGAATAAAATCATCCTTTTCGAAATGTGCTGGGTAACCATCCAACTGCAAAAACAATTTTTGCCTTGCTTCCAGAGGCACATCTTCCAAAAACAACGGTAATTGATTGGCCAAAAAGTCAAAAAATACATTGCCATTTAGGGATACTTAATCAACTTATGATGATATATTTCTATTAATTCGTATCAATGTGTATTAGGGTGGAGTGAATTTTTTTTTCGAATTTAAAATTCCCTGTGTTACCAATCAATGCCTTGGTGGTACATTATAACGTACACAAAATACCATCAAATTCAGGTGGCGCACTGACCCTAAAGTTTTGCAACAAAGTGATTTTTTTGTCAGATATTGCATATAGGCAAGCAGCGCTGGTTTTCTAGTTTAACATCGAAAACACTTCCCCCCCACCCACTCTCCCCTCTGAGACTGTCTTGCCACCACTTCACTGCAGTCAGCCAATTAGTCACATTAGGGCGGAGCGCACGCACATTTGTTAAAATAATCGCGCGAACTTCCGTTTTGATCACTCAGCGAAATGCCTAAAACAAGAAAGAATTCGTCGTGTCCCGTATTTGGTGGCCATAAAGTTTAAAGACAATGTGTTACCTACATATAAAGATGTAATAAGGTGTTATTTGCTGTGGCTATCTAATGGAAAAGATCTGTCTGTAAAAGAGGTATGTGAAATAATTGCAACCGATTTAATAAAATTGTGGAATAAAGCCTCTATTCCTATCATATCTCGACAACAAATTTTAAGCAGACTTATCAGTTACTGTCAGAAATACAAAAAAATGAAGAAATGTCGAGTAGCTAAAAATAAAACTGAGTTTTACGAAGATGCAGCGAGAAATCTCTTTGACATTGCTATGTGCAAATGTATTTGTGTCGATTTCTGTAAATGCTCAAAAAAAACCTAAAAATAAACTAGAATTCTTGCAAGATCAAAGGGGAAGCCGCAAAATGTATATCGGCACTATAGATATAGAAACAACAAAAGTTTTACAGCGCAGACAATTAAGACAGGAAAAGAAAAATAAATTTCTTCAAAAGCAGTCTGTTGAGTTTAGCCCCTCACCACATACTATATTAACTGCAGCAGGTGCAGAGGCCTCGGATGATAGCGATAGTTTGTCGGCCAGCAAACAAGATCCAGACTTTCATACCAAACTTTCATTGGATGCCCCTTCGCCCTTTACTTCAAAAATGCAAGCAAAACAGATGAGGCATCGACTAGAAAACCTTGCCACTGCTTGTGACAGGACTGGTCTCTCCGACAGATCAGCATCAATCATTGCCAGTGCAGCTCTTCAAGACGTTGGCTTAATTTCTGAGCGAGGTTCTTCAAAAGTAATTGATAGAAGTAAATTACGACGAGGGCGCCAGAAAATCCGAAAAGATTTGCAGAGTTCGTGGTTGATGAGTCCTGAAAATAAAATTACTGGCTTATACTTTGACGGTCTAGACCATCGTTCAAGAAAAACGTGGCGTTAAGTATCACAGAAAAACAATTACAGAAGAACATATTGTTTTGGTCTCCGAGCCAGACCCCCAGTACATTATACACGTCACGCCTCCTTCTGGAACCGCTAGTACTATAAAAAATAGCATAATGCATTTTCTAAATTTGAACTTCGGGGATATATCGACCATTGTTGCTATTGGATGCGACGGAACTGCAGTTAACACGGGCTCCAGGAATGGAGTAATTGCATTAATAGAAAGGCAGTTAAATCGACCCTTACATTGGTTCACATGCTTACTGCATGCCAACGAATTACCACTGCGTCATCTCTTCAACACTTTGGATGGCTGTACAGCACTATAAAGACTTACCTGTGGTGGAATTTGAGAAGATTGAGACAGTGTTACCTGAGATTGATGCGACTATTTTAAGCACTGATCAAAAATTTGTCTAGCTATTACACAAGGTAGCGTGTCAACTGACTTGGCTAACAGGCAACCAGGAAAGCTGGCATACTCTCGCTGGTTAACCTGTGCAAACAGAATATTGAGACTATATGTGGCCACAAAATCCCCATCGGAAAGTCTGGTAGAGCTTGCTACGTTCGTGATAAAAGTGTACGCGCCAACATGGTTCAGCATACAAACGAAACCCTCATGCAAATTCGGTCCTGATCATATGCTGACCATGACAAAAAGATGCTCTTATTTGAGGGATGACCTGCAAACAATTGCGTTTGGAATAATACAGAGGAACTCTTTCTCCGCGCATTCTGAGAATATTTTATTGGCTATGCTGGAAGACGAAAGGCAACATATTAAAGAATTAGCACTTAGACGAATACTTAAAGCGCGTAAAACTACTAAGGTAGAGAAAGTAAGAGAGTTTTTGGTTCCGAAATTGAACTTTGAACCAAACTACTATTATGACTTGATAGACTGGATAACAGAAAAAATATTCGAGCCGCCATTCACTTCGAAATACAGTGACAGTGAAATATGGGACAAAATTATGAGTAAAAATATAAATATTTGCTGAAAAGCTTCCTTGTCACGCACAGGCTGTGGAGAGAGTCATAAAACTGGTTACTGATGCAAGTTTGGCGGTTTGTGGAACTGCAGCACGTGATGGATACATCCGAGCAAGAATAAAATCTAGACAAGAAAGGCCAACATTCAACACAAAATCTCAGTTTTTCTCCGAAGTTCAACAAGCTACCACGCATGCAGATGATATGACTGAAGGCTGAAATGATAAAAACGTGTTTTAATCTTGTAATTCTTTGTAGTTTTAATTCAAATAATAAAGGTAAAGTGGATAAACATATTACTTTTATTTATTTAAATATTTCGAAAATGTCAGTATTTTTCCATATTTCAAGTCTTCTGCGCCACCTGAAGATGACAAGTAAAAAAATAAAATTTTATATATTTTAGCAGGTATTTATTTATCCATAGCAACGTTTAGTAATACAGGGTTAATGATATTTTTTTGCCCTATTTCACTCCACCCTAATGTGTATATAGGTTCTAGAACGAGTACATACAAATTTTATGCTGGGCTAAATAATGGTACGCTGATATATAACCTTATACACACCTTATTTAATTAAACAAATTGTATACTACGTTTGCCCTACTGTTGAGGGCTATTTGGTAGTGGTTGTCACGTTGGGGGTTATTTTATGATGGGCCTCTATATGGTTTGGGTTCAATTTCAATCTTTTACAATTTCGAACTTATTGAGTAAACTTTTTTATTATTTTTGTGAAAATGTGAAATAATTCAACCTCAACTAAAGTGATTTTAATTTATAAAGCTAACATTCATTAACTCAACTTTATTTTTATTGTTATCACATTTCTGTTTGTGTAAATGAACTTTAATAATTATTCAACAAATTCCCTTCTCCTTTTTATCGGGACGCTCCAGCTATCTTAATACGGGTAAAATGGTTATCGTTATCATTCATCAAAATTATTCTCAATCTGATGTTATTAGTTACCCGTACTTTGCAATTAATTGAACTTGCTTTCTTCAGTATTTACACACGCATCAAAAGTGATAATATTTAATTAAGTCAACTTTTAAATGCAGACTGTTTTGTTATAACCTTAACTTAAGCCAAAGTATAATGCTTTAACTTAAGCCAAAGTATATAAACAATTATTAAAAGGCGTCAAAGTATATCAATTACAAACGGAGTATAATAATATAGCTGTAATGCTGGTTGTTGAACACAAATAAAAAAAACGATGATGTAATATACCATTCGTAACTGATCAAATAATTTAATTAATACAAAAAATTACCTTTTAATAATCGCTAAGTGCCGTCGGATCATCGGTAGATGAATATAAGGGTGGATTCTAATTTAGAGTTTGGTCAACCTACCTGGAATGCTAGTTGCTTCTTTTCTGCTTGATTATTTTCACTTAATGGCAAAAATGTTATCAAAAAAAATTATGAATAAAATAATAAATTCTCGAGCGCCGTGTTGTCTTTCTTTATATATATATATATATATATATATATATATATATATATATATATATATATATATGTATATTCTCTAGAACAACAAAACCTAGTTATTGAATACTAAAACAATTAACACAAATGAAAATAAAATAACAAGTTACATAAGTTTATTTATAAATGTTTGAAAATGAGAAAAATTCAAAAGTCATGAACTATACTAAATTATAAAAAAACTTTACCTTTTAACTGTTATATACACTTTTACAGTTACTATGAAGCAGAATGGTTCATATGGTGATGTCAATGTCTTGCTTAGTTATCATTAAAATATGGAATTTCCTTGAAGTTTATTCGCCAAATTTATTTGTAAAAGAATGTAGAACTTGCGTTGTAAAGGTATCTCATGTAAAACTTGCCATTTAAGATATACAAATTAAATGATTAAAAAAGGTGCATACTTGGAAAATAAGTATTTAAAAAGTAAGTAAAAGGTGAAAAGGTAAAAAAAAGGAAGTGAAAGGTGCCTAAAAAAAGCAAAGGCTTTAGTTTTAAAATATAATGAGAAAAATAACTTACCACCAAAATATAAAAAAATTAAGTAAAAATCATACTTATTGCTGTTAACATTCAGTATTAAGTGAATTAAGAAAAGCTTTCAGAATAACTCAAGTGTATTTCCCTAAAAAATCTTAACGCTTGCGCCGATACATTAATATAAATCCAATTTTTTTAAGAAAGGGAACTAAAACTATTTATGTAGTATTACACCCAAAAGATATGTTCTAGGAAATGCTAATTAAATTGCCATTCTCAATTCTACATATTAATAATTAAAAACTTTTCTAATATTATGCCAAATAGATGAACGATTCTTAAATTAATGTACTTTTTAATACAACCACAAAAAAAGGTTGTTACATTGTTTACAATATTGCATAAAGATGCTTCTAATTCTATGTTAGTACTCTTAACGTTAACATGCAAAAACAATCCTTTACAAATGATTAACGAAATATATTTTCGTTCAGCATTTGTATCCAAACAAACTTTAGAATAAATAAAACACCAATTTTCGTTTATTTGTCGTATCAAACGGTCTTACTTGTTATCACTATGTTGAAAAGCTTATGATGTATGTAATGCTTGCCTTCCTTGGACCGGAAAGAGGGCCTCGAATGAGCTTTATAGATTGCTGGCGCTTCGCTCTCTTTGTTCCTTTTCACTATCTTCTTTGGATCTTTGTTGGGGATCAATACTATTCTAATTTTCTTTCATCAATTAATGATTTTAGTCAATAAGCCCTCGATACATTTACACTACAGTTTTTATTTAATTGTTCAGTTTTAACTGCAAATAGCCTGCGCAACAAAATGCAAGTTATTTACAAACCGCGAATGCTCCCTCTTTACACATCAATAAATTCGAGTTATTGTCCTTTATACTTCGATTTACCAATTTGGGTCGATTACTGTCTATTATATTTATTGTTCACTATTTAAACACAATTGATTACGGTTCTGATACATATAAAACGCGTTATCTTCACTTATTACATCACTTTTTATACGTATTTTCGATTATGGTGCAATCGCAATCCTCGTTATAACCACCAACTCGACAACAATTGCACTTTATATTATTTTAGCTTTTCCTGGCATTCATAGGGAAAGTATCATTTATACTGTCTTTACACAATACTAACTAACTTTTCGTTATAGTTACACAATATTAATCGCAGCATAACAAAGCTACGGCAATCGCTTTTTCACACGTTTGGTTAACTTCCATTGAACTTTGATCGCTTACCTAGTGCGACCCTTTCTGTTCACTTACTTAGTGCGACTGCCTTTCATCCTTTATTTAACGCGACTGCCTCCTAATACACTTCATAATGACAACGTCTCTACTTACTCCCTTATACAAAACAGTCACATCGTCAAATTGCCGCGTATATTTAAAAGCTTTCCAATTTACTTTACAAATACTCAAGGAAACAAGCTCAAACTTTTTATCTTAATATTAATTATGTTTAAATACAAATAACTAACAACCATTTAATTTCATATAACAGCTCGCAATTCGAATTTCTTATGCCTCCATTACAACTATTGAGCCCAATTAGTAGAAATGTGATCCGGCCGTTACCAGCAACCGTAGGTATATTCTAGGTAAATTGGTGTTAGTCCACGATGATTTGTTATGTATCTGTTTTGGTTACTACTTGATCGATGGCAGGTTGCCACCATTAATCACGGTTATTGCCGCACAACAAGGAAAAATCGTAATTAAAATAACTGTTAAAGACCACTCTTTCAACAAATATACAAATAAAAAAGTGGTAAACACTATCGAGTGACGCTACATACAGGATGCGCCATTAGTACGTCAAAGTAGGATATATCCGTTATTACAGACGATATCAAATATAGTTATTTGTAAAAATTGTAGGCAACCTCAATTTTCAAATTCTAAAATTATTTTCGTATTTACAGGGTGTTACATTAAACCAGGGTGAACCAAACATACTTTTTTTTAAACGGGACAACCTGTATATGTATTATTACATATTTAGATAAGCTCATCTCGCCCATATTGCCAATATGGGGTTTCGTTACCTTATGCAAGATGTTTCAAAAGTTATGGCCAATTGTATACCAAAAGCATTCGCACTTCAACGTCCTGTATATCCTATACAGAACAACCTGACATTAATTTTTTTCATGGATAACTTTTTGACATTGGCCCAGTTTGAAGAGAGAATGCTATTTTCATAATGTTGTAACAATTTAATACAGGGTGAGCCAAAGTCAAAAACATTACTTCTCTTTCTTTCGAATGAATCGCCGTTTTTTTTCAATCTGATTTTTTTTTAAATTCCATTAAGTTAGCTGTGCACAAATAACAGATGATATTATTCAGTAATAGTTAGTAGTTTGTCACTTAACAGACTTGTTTAAATTTGTCTGGTGTTCATTGGCCCATTCGGGAGGGATTGTTGGGCGCGCTTCTGTGTAGGACGACGCGGGGAATGCATTGGTGGGGGACGGCTGGCGTACCGTAACATCACCTGCGATTGGCGCGCGGAACGTGCTTCTCGTAATGTGGACGGTCAGTTTGTTGTTTGTTTCGTTTGCATGTACGCGTTTAATTCTTTTAAGTGCACGCCCTTATTAACGTATTCTGTAGTCTGTTGTTTTGTTACGCAGCTTTTGGTAGCTTTTTCTAGTCTGTTGTGTGGTTGGTTTACATGTATATACGCATTTAATTGTTTATAAAGTGCATGTGCTTATTAAATATTTGGAAGATGGATTTGCACTGAAAGCTTTCTCAAATGAGTGGATGGATAATCTGGCAGTGACAATGGCGGCAACAGCAGTGAGAATGACTCATTAGATGAGAATCAACCTAGTGAAATTGAGCACTACGCTTCTTGCGATGAAGAAGAGCCGTAAGTTTTGGAAAGAAATTTAGACGCTCATCATAGTCACATTGTCGGCAGTATAGGTTCACACCGTAACAAAATAAAAAAAATTGGAAACTTGAAGAATTTGCACCAAAAATACTTCAGGTCGATGCCTCGCAGTCAGTTGTAACGGATAATTATTTGTTCTATAAAACCTCTAGTGAACTAGATTATTTCATCCAGTTTATCGATGAAGCCCTAGTGAGTTTGACTACTAAATAAACAAACATTTATAACAACAAAAAAGGAACAAAACGCATATTTTGTATGTAGATAACTGGTACTCCAGCCCAGACCTATTTGAATATTTGCTGACACAAGGAACGAAAGGTTGTGGAACTGTAAAAGCTATCAGGAAGTGGATGTCAGAATTTAGTGACCCACCGTGCGCTTTAGAGTATAATAATGGAAGCAGTGGACAAAATAGACAAGTAGGTTAGTATTGTAGATTGTGCAAGGAAATCGTTAAAATTGTATAAAAAACAGTTTTTCATTTGATGAACTTGTGCTTTTGTGAAATCCTTATGTGCTGTTTCAAGTTGTAATAATGGAAATAAACCAGCCTTTTTACATTTTCGATTAAAGGTTGTGACTCAAATATTCGAAAAATATGCTATTTTGTTGAGGAAAGAAGTCGCGCCATGCACTTCGACGTTTGTGCCACAACACAACGTAGGAAGGATAAACGCTTGGACACCCGAAAAATGTTACACTGTTAACAAACTTTAGTGAAAACTATGTAAAACTTTATTTTATTAGTTTATTAGTTTCCACTTTTTTTCCTGCTTATTCAATTTCCCAGATTTTTTAAGAATTAAAGCATTTATTGTTTTATCATTTTTTTTTGTTTCGATGTTTCTTTTATAACAAGGTTATGATATAATTTAATCAAATGACCTTTATTGAGACGCCGTAGAAACGAAGCGCCGTGCCCGTATATCAGCTGTACTTCCTCCTAATTGTTTTCACAACTACGGTACCGGTATGGCGTCAGTCTCCCTAATACAATATATCCGACATACACTTACGGCAAGCTTCGTGTGCAATAGCGTAGAATATATACGGCACCCGCCCGAAGCCATTGCATAGAAAATATTACATGTACGACACCTGGTCCTCAAGGTCCTCTTTGAAAATCGTACCGGAACGTCAACCGATCTAAATGAGTTAATGCGCAAAAACTTTAAAATGAACTTTCCTGTTGGGAAGTTAACAGATATGATATGAGTACAGGGAGAATGTATGAAAAATTGTTTATTGGCACAACGGATTTACAAATATGGATATCCAACACGAACATAACCCGAGAAAACAGCGTTGAAAAAATTAGTAGATCGTTTTAACCCTACGTATTCAGTAGTTTATAAAAAACGAAATAATAAAACCTGTAGTTAACGAGGAAAACGAGTTTGAGGTGATGCTTGAAGGTACGCAAACTAAACGTGCAATTTCACGCCAGCAGGATAATAGTAATATATCCGTCCAAAGAATCGCAATAACAAGATGCATCCATACCATATTTAGTCGTACCAATAGTTACTCGACAGTAACTATCCCAGAAGAGTTGCTTTTTACGAATGGGCTCAACAACAAATCCGCAGTCAGGATTCCTTTGATTTTGTCCTTTTTGAATAAAAATGGAATCGTGAATAGACATAATTTCCATTACTGTTCAATAATTTCAATTCCTACAGTAACTCATACTCAAAACAGATTGTTTTTCAATTTTTGGGGTGGCATAGTTGGAGATCACGCAATTGGAACACATATTTTCTATGGAATAGTAAATGGTTTGGTTTATTGGACTTTTTAGAAAATTATTTACCACTAATGTGGGCAAACGTTTGTTTCAACGTTGGTCAAAGTATTTGGTTGTTACACGATGAAGCTCAGGTACACCAATCTCGATCAATTCATAATCATCATAATTCCCATTTTCTTGACAGATAGGTGAGAAGAGGAGGACCCATTCCATGTCCAGCTTGTTCACCAGGGTTAACAAAAATTGATTTCTTCATGTAAGGTTATGTGAAAAATTTGGTGTATCAAATGCCTCCAACGATAGTATGAATGTACAAATGTTAAGGAATGTGAAGGTTGACTGCAGTGCTCTATTGATATTTTCGGTGGACATTATAAACATTTATTATGAAATAAATTAATTTTATGAGAATTTTGTTTTCAGCTAATGTTTGACTATCTGTCATACTGTCATTTGTCCACAGTTAACTTGTTCTAATAGAAATTTATTAAAAAATCCCTTTCTGTTATTAAATTGAAAATGTCTCAGAAACTAAAGATTTGAGCTATAGGGAGTACTTAAAAGAAATGAAAGGACATGAATCGTATTAACTATAAAAAAAATTCGGGGTGATTCATGTGAAAAAGATGATATAATCATTTGTTCGACCTTTGGCTCGCCCTATATTAAATTGTTGTGATATAAAAATAGCACTATTTTTAAAACCGGACCAAAGTCAAAACGATAAGTTTTGAGATACCCTGCATAACGTAATAAAACCTCATTAATATGAGCTTAATCTGAATTTGTAATAAAGTATAGGGTGTCCCACTTTTAGAAAAATATGTTTGGTTCATCCCAGTAATATGTAACACCCCGTTTGACGTGCCCATAATTTTTACAAGTAATTTTATTTTATATCGTCTATAATAACGAATGTATTGTACTTCAATGCACTAATGGTGTACCCTATATAATAGTTGCAAAAGAAAAGCTCTGATTTAGCGTTCTTAGTTGTGTTAAAGCTAATCTTCACATGGAATTTTTTATTTTTATAATTGCTATACATCCTAGCATCCAGTTTACCATGGAAAAGGAAACTAATAGAAGTTTACCAGTTCTTGACATACTAATACCTAAAACTAACAATTCATTATCTTTAAGATTTATAGAAAGCCAACACAGTGATAGATACCCTCATAAATATTATCAAACCGTCTTACACGTGAACAAATTGGGGTAATTAAATCTTTAGTGGATCGAGCAAAACGAATTTGTGATCCTGAAATTTTGAAAGAAGAACATAAGTTTTTAGCAAAATCCTTACAAACTGATGGACATACACTTAATATCAATAATATTACTACACCTGCAAGACGTAACTACAAAGAAAAACCAGTTCTTCAAGTTTGTACTGATTTTCTTCGTTTTACAACTAATGTTATAGATAGAATTAAAAAATGCAAATTAATCATGCGTTAGAACTACTTTTAAACCTACAAGAAAAGCTAAAGAATATTGTGGCACCTAAAGATGTTTCAAACACATTATCACATTCCTGAGTGTATACTTTATCTTGTTCAAGTGGAAAAGTATACATTGGAACCACAAAACGTAGCTTTGATACAAGACGTAAAGAATATATGGGGTTTTTGTAGATTAGGCCAACCAGAAAAATCTGTGGCAGCTGAGCATGCTTTAAACAATCTGAATCATGACATTCAATTTTGTCTTATGGAAATATTGTCGACACAAACTCTTTATTATATTGGTTTACAACATGAAGCTATTGAGATATATAAACATCCAAATAACTTCAATAGGCAAGAAGATAATCTCCGTCTAAATAGGTTTTGGCATCCTACAGTTTAAAAAAGGCACAAAGTCACGTCTTAATTTTAATTTAGCTTTTGATATGTCTAGGTTTTTTTGTTGTCTTTTCTCCTAGGCCTTGAAGTATATGCTTTACCAATTATATGTAGTTGAAATTAAATTTAAAAATGATTTGAAATTTACTACATTATGTTTTCAATGCTAAATATCACCTGCATTAATTAACAAAGCAGTTTCTATGTTAGATGTAACTGGATTATTTTAATTAATGTCAAGTCTCTATTTGTGAATGCTTTTATCAATTTCAAATGAAAGTTTTTCAGAACTTTACACTGATAACATAACTTGGTTAAATTTGTTTAATTTGTTCTTTGGTTATGATGTTTTCACTGTTAGCCTCCGACTGTTCGAGGGAGTTTTGAATTGTCATCTTCAAGGCAATTTAACAATATTTAATTTATTAATGATCTAGTTATTCTTTACTAAAATTGTATATTTCATAGTTGACTTTATACGTTTATCAAGCTGTTATATTAGTAGTAGGTTTCACTTTTCCAAATTTCATAAATTTGTTTGACCATCTTAAACAAAACTGAAAGATGTTATCACTACTGATGATGATACTGTAAGTTGCAACGGGCTTAGAGTACCCTCAGATACTACTTTTGTTTGTTTAACCCGCTCCAAAGAATAAGATTTGAGTTCTTTTAAATCTTTTTATAATATCAACTATATTGAAGAAAATTTAATACCTGAGATGATTATTTTTATTACGTTTTATTAAAACTGAATGGGTTCAATTTACAAAGATATCATTTACTAGTTAATTTTTTACTTTGCTTACTAATTAATTTCGGTTTGCGTAAATGGATTTTGAGATTTACGTTTACTAACTCCTTTCTTAATTCGTTGCAACGGCTGGGTCAAAGTTAATATAAAGAAACGATCTCTGTTATCATTGCCCAAAATTATGCTCAGTTTGATTTATTTATTTATCTGGATTCCTATCGAGTTGACCTTTCTCTGCATTTATTTATTCAATAATTGTGTAAGCTTGTGATATTAATAATCTTTAACAATAAAGTCAATAAAACGTTATACTCATTTAATTAAACTCTAAATCTGAACGAAAATGCATCAACGCGTTATTTACAAATATTTATATGAACTCAAACCTATAATATAAGATAACCTTCTTAAAACTAACATATAACAAATAAAATCTTTATCAGAATCAAACGATTGTTTTCGTGTAATTGTGACAGTCAAATGTATAGTTTAGAGAAATCAAACACACAAAAAAGTTTTATTTATTAACACAACAAAAGGGTTCTTATTTATTTTCGTTGCAAAACTGTTGATGTCATGCTTGCGTTCCTTTGTCCGCTAAAGGGGCCGCAGAAAGGTTAGAGTCTGCTCTTCCGATGATGTCACCTGCCGGCACTCTAGCACCGTTTTTCGATTGTCGTCCTTATCTTTCCTTATACTTTTGTGTAGCTAAATATGCTTCTGATTTTGGTAAATAATTGTTCGATATATTTACACTATACAAATTTTCCTTAGTCGTTCATTTTTAACTACAAATAGCCTGCGCAACACAATATAAGCTATTTACAACACGCGAATGCTCACTTTTTACACATCAATAATTTCGAGTCCTTTATACTTCGATTTCTCAATTCGAGTTGATTACTGTCTATTATATTTATTATTCACTATTTAAACACAATTGATTATGGTTCTGAGATATACAACACGCTTTATCTTCACTGATTACGTCACTTTTTATTATTTTAAAAATGAAGGTAATTGTTTACTTCTTCCCTATCACCGTTAATTAATTCTTATTTGTAATTTTAACACTTTATAGGGCAGCGTGACTATACAATGTCGCTCAGGCTGCGAATTATGATCGCTGATTTTTTATGCGGCCGTTTCTGTTCGCTTACTTATCGCGACTTTCTGTGATCGGTCACTGTATGCGACTGACATAAAAACTGTACATCATTAGTATAACAGCGTCATTCCTTTCCAACACATTAACGCACTTGCAAATGCTGCGTATTTTGAATATTTTCACATTGAATATATAGATCACTTATTAAAACAAACTCAAGCTTTTTATCTTAATATTAATTACATTCAAATACAAATAAACAATAACCGTTTCTTTACCCAGAAAATAATATATACATATCTAATCTCGTATAATTTAGCGCGAAATTTTGATGTTTCGAATGCTCCCGTTACATACCCCCTCTTTGTTTTTGAATTAATAACATTTATTCGAAGAGAAACATAGAAATCAGTTAACAAGCTTCAACCAAAAAAATTTTTTTTTCTATTCAAATGGTAGTGACAATTGCATTTAGATACGGCGATTGCGACCTTTCATTTACCTTATCTTCTAATACTCTATTCCTTTCTTTCCCTACTGTTTCCCTCTGTGTAAATTTTCTCGTGTAATTTTGTTGCAAAAACGACACCTCGTTTTTGATTTTCAGTCCACAAATAAAATAGTTCACTATTCCTGGCTTTTCAGAAATTCTTTCTTCAATTTGCTCAATCAATTCTTCAACCCCCTCCTGTTCTTCTGGTCCTCGATCTTGTTCATCGACTTCCGGTTTCCTCATTTGCACGTGGATTCTTCAATAAATATGCATTTGAATCACTTTTCTGAAAAATTTATGTGGTGTCTTCAGTTCCTAAGTATCTTACTCCTCCTGGTTTTTCATAAAAACTATCCTCATCTAAGGAAGTCTTCGTTCATGTCTTCTTCTTCGCGAGCTTTACTTTTCCTGTTGTACACCTTATTTGTCGCCGCTATCCGGGTCATTCATTCTTCTATGAATGTGACTTGGTAGCCAGTTCCGTTTTCGCTGAAAATCGCCTCTTTCCTGGCTACATTTACTTGTGTTAATTTGGCGCACATCCAATCCATTCCTAGTAGGGCTCCTGGTTCCAATTTTCTGACCACAAAGAATTTATGATCATGTTAACCTTCTCCTAGCTTCATATTTATTAGTGCTTGTTGGGTTACTTTGACGATTTTTCCCATCACGCCTTGTATAGTAATTCCTTGACCGGTAATACTATAAGTTTAGGATTATTTTCCTTTAATTTACTAAATACAATTCCTGAAATAACGCTTATTTGACTTCCCGTATCGATTAGTATGTTCTGATCAACCCCCTCCAACTCTCCTTTCAAAACTGGGTAGTATGTCGCTTCTTCTTCTTTATAATCCGCGGCTGAATCATCCTCCTGAACATTTATTTCTTCATTATGTGATTCTATTTGATTATTTTCTCCTTCATTGTATTGGATTTTTAAATTTCAAATATTCAACGATCGTTGTCGCCAGTTTTTGGTAATATACCTTCACAAAATTAAATAGTTTGGTTTGCTCCTCTTTATAAGTCACTTTCGAGGCTGGTAGAACTTCTCGGCTCGACTCCCTTAGTTTTCCGATGGCGTGGGTGACGGCGATCTCTCTCTACTCTCCTCTCCTGAATGTTCGCTGTCTCTTTGTCTTCTATTCTCCTCTTATCTTGGTGGTGGCGATTCGCTCCTGGTCCTCATCATCGCCACTCTTCGTCTCCGACCGCCTCAACCTCTGTGGTAGTTCGCCAAGTTCACATTTCTTCTATTATCTGTTCTATCGTTGCTTGGTCTGGTATTTTCTCGGTTGTAATCGTTCCTACGGTTATAACATCCTGTAGATCTATCTTCGTAATTTGACGATTGTATTCTTTCCAAAATATTTGTTAGTTGATCAATGGTCTTTGCTACCGATCCAATTAAAATATTCTCCAAATCTCTGGGAAAATATCTAACTAACGTTTCTACTAGATGTTCCTATTCGATTAGTGGCTGTAAATGTATCGTCTTACTAACCCAAAACCAAACGTGGTCTACTTATTTTCCTTGCCTTGGTTTGTATAATTGTGGTGTAGCTAATCTCAATTTATTTTTTCTTGCACTGAATTCGACCAAAATTGTTTTATAAAATCTTATTCGAATTGAGCACAATCTGTCCAATCAAAACGATGTAATTCTGCCCATACCTTGGCTTTGCCTTCTAATAAATCCATTGCTGCTCTTATTTTTCCTCCTTTGCTCGTTTCCGCTTGGTTCAGATAGTTTTCTAATGCATCTATAAAATTAATTAGGTGGATGGTCTTTATAATCCCATCAAACTGTTTTCGTCGTTGTGGTGCCCAGTATTCTGATCTGTATCCTACTGTTGTCTTTTCTTTTCCTTAAGTTTGCTCCTTTTCGTACAATTTTTCTTCCAAAGCTATGATAGCTTCTTCATTTTTAGTCATCTTTTGTTCGCATTCTAATACTTTTCCTCCATTTTCTTCTGTTTTACATCCTATTTCACCTATTGTGCCGCCTATTTGAGCTCTGGCGTACTCATTTCTTTCGTCAATTTGTGTCATTTTTATATTCTGTATGTACAGTTGCTGATCTGTATCGTCTTTTTGTTTCTTGATCCCTTCCTTACATTTGATCTTTATTTCCTTGTTACTTTGTCTTAAATTTCCTTCCATCCGTTCTACTTGATGTCTCATTTCTTCCTTGAATGTTACTTTTAATTCTTTTTGATTTGCTTTTAATTTTTCTCGATTTGCTTTTTGACTTGCTTCTATTCTTTTTTCTATTTCCTCTTGTTTCGTTTCCATTTTATTTTGTCCTTTTTCCATCTTGGCTTCTAGCTTTTCTTGGCTCTCTCCCATCTTGACTAATAACATCATTATTGAGTCTTCTGTTTTCTGTTGGACTGGCACCCCCTCTATTAATAAATCTTGTGATTCTTGGCTGAATACAAAATCTAAACTTTCCTTTGTGTTTGCCATCTTCTTTGTTTTAATATTTCCTATAATTTCCCACCTGACTTTTTAAAACCTGGCCTTAATTCCATAAAACAATAAAAATAAACCTACCTTTGTAACTTACTATATAAAATTAAAAATAAAATTTCAACTACGCAACTTGTAATCATTAATTGCTAAATTTTTTTCGAATATAAAAGTAAATCAACCAACCAAAAAAATTTTTTTTTTCGATTCCTAAACTTTGATACGCCACTGGTAACTAATTATTTTTCATTTATTATAACAATTTGTCAGACTTCTTTATCTCTTTATAGGTTAATCGGTCGTGCCCACTACGTTTGGCGGCAATCTGCAACGGGCGTAGTACCCTTAGATACCACTTTTGTATGTTTAACCCGCTCCAAAGAATAAGATTTGAGTTCTTTAAACCTTTTTATAATCTCAACATTATTGAAGAAAATTTAGTACCTGAGATGATTACTTTTATTACGTTTTATTAAAACTGAATGGGTTCAATTTATAAAGGTATCATTTACTAGTTAATTTTTTACTTTGCTTGCTAATTAATTTCGGTTTGCGTAAATGAATTTTGAGATTTACGTTTACTAACTCCTTTCTTAATTCGTTGCAACGGCTAGCTCAAAGTTAATATAAAGAAACGATTTCTGTTATCATTGCCTAAAATTATGCTCATTTTGATTTATTTATTTGTCTGGATTTCTATTGAGTTGACCTCTCTCTGCATTTATATATTCAATAATTTTGTAAGCTTATGATATTAATAATCTTTAACAATAAAGTCAATCAAACGGTATACTCATTTAATTAAACTCTAAATCTGAACGAAAATGCATCAACGCGCTGTTTACAAATATTTATATAAACTCAAACCTATAATATAAGATAACTTTCTTGAAACTAACATATAACAAATAAAATCTTTATCAGAATCAATCGATTGTTTTCGTTTAACTGTGACAGTCAAATGTAAAAGTTCGAGAAATCAAACACACAAAAAGGTTTTATTTATTAACACAAGCAAAAAGGTTCTTACTTATTTTCGTTGCAACTGATGATTGTAATGCAGGCGTTTCTTTGTGCGCTGACAAGGGGCATCAGAAAGGTTAGAGCCTGCTCTTTCGATGGTGTCACCTGTCGGCACTCTGGCACCGTTTTTCGATTGTCGTCTTTATCTTTCCTTATACTTTTGTGTAGCTAAATACGCTTTCAAATTTCTTTCATCTGTTAATGACTTTAGTAAATAATTGTTTTACATATTTACACTATAGAGTTTTTACTTAATCGTTCAGATTTAACTAAAAATAGCCTGCGCAACAACATCCAAGCTATTTACAAACTGCGAATGTTCTCTTTTTACACATAAATAAATTCGAGTTATTGCCGGTTATACTTCGATTTTCCAATTTGGGTCGATTTCTGTCTATTATATTTATTGATCACTATTGAAACACAGTTGATTACGGTTCTGAGACGTACAAAACGTGTTATCTTCACTTATTACGTCACTTTTTTATTATTTTAATAAGGAAGGTAATTTTCTGCTTCTTCCCTATCACCGATAATTAATTCTTATTTGTAATTTTAACACTATATAGGGCAGCGGACTATACAATGTCGCTTAGACTGCGAATTATTATTTTTTATGCGGCCCTTTCTGTTCGCTTACATAGCGACTTTCTGTGATCAGTCACGGCTTGCGATTGACGTAAAAACTGTACATCATTATTATAACAGCGTCATTCCTTCCCAACACATGAGTGCACTTGCAAATGCCGCCTGTTTTAAATGTTGTCACATTGATATTAATAATTATTATTAATAATTAATATTAATACATTAATAATTACATTGAAATACAAATAAACAATAACCGTTTCTTTATCCAGAAAATAATATATACATATATATATATATATATATATATATATATATATATTGTTCAATTCTCTGATTAGAGAGATTGATTAGTTGGGGTTTAATGTGAGGGGTACGCCGTCACTCGTACCAATTGTAGACTAGACCTCACAACCCTGTTGAGTAATTGAATAAAAGATG
This sequence comes from Vesta saturnalis, assembly GCA_036346205.1. Classification (NCBI taxonomy): domain Eukaryota; kingdom Metazoa; phylum Arthropoda; class Insecta; order Coleoptera; family Lampyridae; genus Vesta; species Vesta saturnalis. The sequence goes on along the minus strand of JARFJB010002165.1, from coordinate 1,383,326 downwards.
AGATTCATTCAAGAACTGTTTTATTTGATATTATTTACACTTTATATACAACTTTTTACATGACGTATTTGACCTAGTTAGTAGGTCGCGTTTTATTCTTTTAAGCGCCTTTTGTGCTTACTAGTTATAATGCATATAGTATATGTGTAATTTCAACCTTACACACTTTTGTATCAGCACAATTTGTCGTAATAATTAACCTGCTTTATATTCAGTTTTGCTTGCGATTCGTTTTACATTTGTTAATTCTATTTATATTTCTCAACTTATTGCTAAATATAAAATTACTAAAATTATTAACTTTATTAAAATACCCTGTTTAATCTGCAAGATTAAACATCCTGGCGGGCCCGAAGTTCATGTTCATCTGCAGTTTGAACATTCTGGCGGGCCAGAAGTTCATGTTCAATTGTAGATTGAACATTCTGCCGCGACGAGGTGGTTGGGATGGCGTAAAGTTGTTCCATCTGGAATGTTTCTTCCATCTTGGTACCTTTAGTTCTTCTATAGCTTTTAATTTATCCCGGAACTTCACCCATTTTGCTGCTATGTTGTTAGGTACTTTTTGATCCCATTTGATCGCGCTTATCCATAATTCTTGTATTATTAGTTTGGCTGTTATTGTTATTGGACTGACCCACCCTAGCGGGTCGAAGATTTTCGCTGTTTCTGAAAATATGCTTCTTTTTGTTAATGTTTTGTTGTTGACTGCTACCTTGAATTGAAAGCTGTCTTGATCTGGTAGCCATCTCACTCCTAGGGATTTTCTTGATTCGTTTTGGTTGATATTCAGTGGTTCCGACGTTTCTTTTTCTTCTTTCCATAGTTCTGTGTGATTTCCTGCCCATTTTCTTAACGTAAATCCTCCTTTCGCTGATAATGTGATTAATTCTTCCTGTAAAATTTTTGCGTCTTCTATTGTGGTGGTTCCAGTTAACAGGTCGTCCACGTAATAATCTTTCAGTGTTACTGCTGATGCTTGCGGGTAATTGTTTTCTTCATCTTGGGCTAGTTGCTGTAATGTCCTTACCGCTAGGTAAGGTGCGAACTTATTCCAATGTAACGGTTGTAAGTTGATACTCTTTGATTGGTTCCCTTGGTGTGGTTTGTTGGTAGTGTTCTTCACACTCTTCATCTTGTTGGGACATTTTCACTGCCCTTGAATTTCCTCAGTTCCCAAAATTTTCTAATTGCGTTTCTTCTTCCCGTGATACCATACTGACTATCGTCACTTCTTCTTTTTAGGATTGTAGATCTGTGACAAAATCCATCCTAATTTGAGTTCTGATAATACGTCGCCTGTTCTTTTACCCCGTCGTATTAACTTTGCGTAATCTTGCTCCCAGAAGCACATCTATTGGGTTTATCGAGTGGGGATCTGCCAATATTTGGTTTGTCCACTGGCTGTTGTCGAACAATTGCTTCATAAATTCTCCGTGATCTTGGAAATAACTTTGTGGTTAAAATTTGGATGTAAATTTTAGTTGGATATTTATTTTTGATTGCCTTGGTTGGTGTAGACCCTCCTAAACCGCTGATTCGGCGTGTACTGTTTTCCTTGGTAGTTTTAATAGTTGTGCCACTCTTCTGTAATGAATGATGCCTGGACCCTGGGTCGATTAATACTGTAACATTTGAAATTCACCGAAGATGTCCTTTATTCTGATAATTTCTGTTGCTAATAAACTTCTTTTTCTATTTTCGCTGCATGCTTAAACTTCTTTGGTTGATGCGTGCGCTGCCGATTTTGTTTTTGGTGTGTTGGGTTTTTGTATTCCTGGTGCAGTAATGTGTGGTGCACTGACCGTTGTCCCCGTATTTGGCATCTGATGTTGGAACTGGGTCCATGCAATTGAAACATTTTTCTCTCCAAAATGGATCCTGGCTTGTGTTGACAACCGAACTTGATGCAGTCACAACTTGTGATATTGGTTGCAGTAGACGCATGCCCGTTTATTCTGCCATTTCCATTCTTCCTCTTTAGTATGGTGTGATTTTCTTGTGGGACATCGCTTATTGACTGGAATCTTTTTGAAATTCCATTACTTCCTCCATTAGTGGTATTTCATTTGGTGCTTTCAGCGATTGTTCGAATAGTTTGTTTGTCTCTGCGTCCCATTTTCTTTACTTGTGGACAATAAACCCAGGAGGTTGTTTCTACTCCTAGGTTCTTTATTGTTGACACTCATAAGTGGTGTCATGCAGACCTTTTGCACCCATCTTGCTCTTGATAGTAAAGTCTAATTTTGTCTATTAAAACTTTACCATTAACCATTTGTTGTTGTATCTGCTCTCGAGAATTTCCATGCTGTTTTGTAATTGCATTCTGCTATTTGAAGGTTGGATTAGTTTGATGCTTCTCCTATGACGTTGCTTTTAAATTGCATTTTTCTATTGTTGTCACCGTTTTGTTGGAGTGTATTATTTTTTCAAACAGGTCTTGGAACGTCATCCAATTTTCATAGCCACCGCTGAACATAGTAGCTTTATTTCTGGCATCTTGATGCTGCATTTATCTCCAACCATTTGTATTTTGTTTCGAGTTCGATGCTTATTTGGTCACACCATTGTTCGGTTTCTCACTCGCTGTTTGAAAAATAGTTGCCTGATGTTTTGTTTTTTGATGTCGTGCAGGTCTTCAATTGCAGTCCATTGGCGCTGGATCTTCTTGCCATAACTTAAGTTGGACCGTGTTTCTTCTTTCTCAATCTTTCTTCTACTTGTTGTAATAGAGCATAGTTGTTGTATCTTGATCTCTTGTCGTTTCAATCGCTGTTCTTGTTCTTTATCGACCCATCGTCTTCTTGCGATGGTTGTTAGCTTCTTTTCAGTTCTGCCAGATAGTTCTTAATGTGATTATATAGTTTACCCAATTTTCAAATATTCTGACTGTGGTAGTCATGATCTCATCTGCAGTTTGGATATTTCATTGTTGTGCTGTTGCTTCTTACATGTTTCCAATGCCTTAACGTTCATTAATGTAACCTTGTTCTTCGTGCCCCGCATCTTTCTTCATTTTGTAAACATCTTTCATAGCCTTTTGCCAATTTCATTTTGGTTGTTGGGTTTGTTTATCTTCTCCATTTTGTTTGAATCTTCTGTTGTATTCTTATAAAGCTTTTTTTTTGTCGTTGCTTCTTTCTATGCGTAATCTTATAGTTTACAGGGTGATTCTGGGTGGTTTGATGTCTTCAATAGGCTGATGTTGAATACTTTTTGCCGTTGGTGGTGGCTCAACCATGACTAATTTTACTGGTTGCTGATGTTGATGGCTCGAAGGACCATGCTCATTCTCTGGTTGCCGATGTTGGTGGCTAAGACCATGTTCATTTCAATCGCTGATTAGAGATTGATTAGTTGGGTTTAATGTGAGGGTACGCTCACTCAAATTTAGACTAGACCTCACAACCCTGTTGAGTAATTGAATAAAGATGAGATTCATTCAAGAACTGTTTTTTTGATATTTTTACACTTTATATACAACTTTTTACATGACGTATTTGACCTAGTTAGTAGGTCGCGTTTTATTCTTTTAAGCGCCTTTTGTGCTTACTAGTTATAATCACATAGTATATTGTAATTTCAACCTTACACACTTTTGTATCAGCACAATTTGTCGCAATAATTAACCTGCTTTATATTCAGTTTTGCTTGCGATTCGTTTTACATTTGTTAATTCTATTTATTTCTCAACTTATTGCTAAATATAAAATTACTAAAATTATTAACTTTATTAAAATACCCTGTTTAATCTGCAAGATTAAACATCCTAAGTTCATGTTCATTTGCAGTTTGAACATATATATATATATATATTATATATATATATATATATATATATATATATATATATATATATATATAATTTAGAATTTTGATTTTTCTAAAGCTCCCGTTACAAAGTGTTATCGAAACGATTTATGTATAATGTAAATGCAAAAATACACTATTAAAAAACCCAGAAAAGCTAAGTATTTTAAATAAAAAATTGTTTGTACATTTACTTTCTGGACTTTATACTCTTCTAACGTTAAACCAGCTTCACACTGACAAACAATTTCAGATTAAGAAGAATTTTAAATTGGGAATAAATAATATTCAGTTGGCAGTAAATCGAAATTATATATATTTTAATGTGGAGTAAAAATATCTGACAATAATAAACATTTCATACTTTTAACTGATTGATTTGTTCTTAATTAGAGATTAATTACTCTTAATAATTGAAAATGAAATTTGAAATGGTTTATACTCAATTTGTGGTTAATAGAATATAGTTAGAAGATTAAAAACCACAAAATTAACATTGATATAAAAGCTAATAATAGACGAATGCTTTGCACAAAAAAAAATTATTTTCACAATAAAACTTCAATGTTACGTAAATATTGTACTTATCTTTAATTTATATGTTGTCTCCTGTAACAAAAATTAAGAAAATGAGAACTAGTAAGTTTGTACAAGTCAGTAAAGGAAGATTATACATATAATTTATCTACGTCCGTGCGATAAGAACTGATCCCACTCATTTTGAGTTTTGCCTAGTCCGGGAATATAAAAACGACCCCTCGTATATTAGAAGTTAATGACGGGTCATTTATAATCCTAGTCGATCTTGTTTGAATACAATCAGCGATATCGACATCGTATTCGCGAACATCGACCTAAAGGTGAGAATTACATTTTAGATGAGGTCGAATTTTAGCCTTGTACAGCAGAAAGAGTTATCGGGAGGTAAAGTATTGCTTAGATCTGTTCTAAAAGCCCATTTTACGAGCAGCTGCCTTAGTTACTGACAGAAGATGGTCAACCTATGCTAAATTTGAACATACAGTCATTCCCAACATAGTAATAGGGTCTGAAAACTTAAGATTCATGCTTACAGCAGGAAGTGATCGATCTTCTTTGGCGTATACAAGGCAAGACTGAGTTTTATAAGAATTAAAGTTGTTACATGTCCAATCCGCCATAGGCGTCGTGCAGGCTTACCGAAGTAGGCGAGTTGCCAAGCCAGCTACAGTGGAAATGGACGTGGTCGATATAAGGAATAAAATGATTGAAGGGTAGTTTCAAACACCTCACACCTACCATAAATCCACAACTCACAAAGCTCAGTCCGGGAAAAATTGTCTCTAAGCGCCACCACAATCTTAAATTTTACTAAAATGAATAGTCTTAGGCGGGATGTTAAATTAATCCTATCTGACTGTGGAAGACAGGATTACAGCATATTCAGTAAAACCATTCACCACTCAAACTCAATCACACTTCAAAATAAATTGATTAAGAAAATTCTGAAATACTCGGGTCGTCGTAAACTTATTTAACACACCATGTACAAATGAAAATTCCCTAACCATAAAACGTTAAATTGAGTACTTTTTAAGTATCCCTCGTATATCTGTAAATTTATATTTCTAACTGTTATAACACTTTGAATTAAGTAAATAACACCCAATTTATAAAATTCTAAATGAAATAAAAGAAATCGGTTTAATAATTGTTATCCCAACAAAATATTCGTTAATTGCTGAATAATTCAAATATAGAGCAGTTAGTGCTTGTATCCTCAATAATATCTTTATGTTTTATTAATACTTTATCTTCAAAAGATCGTATTCAGACATTCATTAATAGGTTTAAATTTTAATGTTTCAACTCTGTAATTTCTGCTTAATCAAAATAATAAATGCTTTGTCAGTAGTATTCTGAATATTTCAAAGCTAAAATGAAATTTTGTGATCGATCTGGCTCATGACTCACTTTCCAATAGGCCATTAAACTCGAAAATATGCAAAGACTAATTCCAATTATCAAAAGGGTGTAACCAGTTAAGCACACCATTGACGCAAATAAACGACAAAATAAATTAATTACTGGGTATAAACCGTGTCCAAGATAAGGATGCCCACTATGGGGATCTCGGAAGAGGTAAGAGATGGAAGGTCGGTTAAATGCAACAAAAGTTACGCATTTGAGAGGATGTATTTATGGTCTTTGTAGAACATTATTCAAATAATGAAAAATTCGATATACTGACGTGTTACATTTTGTGTCAACGTAATTGTTCTGGAGCCGAAATAATGTATTAAAACAAATATCCAGAAAGAACTTTTCGCATATTAACAGTTAATCTAAAAGAAGATGGTGCGTTCAAAAAACCTGTAAAATCTCACAAAAAACCTTGCAATGAAGAAAAAGCCAATACTTTTTTATTAGCTGTAACGGAAAATCGAGAGGTTTCTACTAGGGAAATTGAAGAGGTAACTGGCATAGCCCATTCCACAGCTCATTATGTTCTAAAGAAGTAGAAAGTACATCCATATAAATTTAGAATTTGCCAAGTACTTCGACTAGGTGACCCAGAGAGACGTAGAATATTTTGTGAATGGTATACACGTCAATCTCAAGACAATGCATATTTTCCGAATAAAATAATATGGTCCAATCAAAGTATGGTTAATAATAATGGAATTTTTAATCGTAGAAATGCTCATTATTGGGCAAGAGTATATTCACGTCTGTACAAAACGGCCAAACACCAACACCGTTTCGGTTTAATACATGGGCTGCTATATTCGGTACTCGAATTATAGGTCCTTTCATTTACCACGAGTCCTTAAATTATGAACGTTACCAAATTTTACTCCAAAATGAATTAGAGATAGATTTGAATGATTTCCCTTTCCAAGAAGTTGAAGGTTGTTGGTTTATGCAGGACGGTGCACCAGCACATAATTCCAGAGTTGTCAGAGAATACCTGTCAGTTAGATTTCCAGAAAGATGTATTGGCACTCATGCAAATGTACTGTGGCCAACCCGTTCTTCAGATATAACACCTTTGAATTTTTTTCTTTGGGGATACATTAAAAATTACATTTATGGAAACGATATTGAAAACGAAGAAATTTTACAAAGATTAGTTCTCGAAACGTTTGTTAGTATAACTCCCCAAATGCTGAAGAATCTTTTAGATGGTACAGTAAAAAGATGATGTTTATGTTTAGAGAATAACGGGGAATCTCTTTGAACATCTTTTGTGAGTTTATTAACCTTTAAAATAAATTTGTTTTTTATTTTTCTATCATTTAAAATTACAAAACATAATTTTGTAATAATTTTACGGTTTTCTAATGTTTCTAGTATTAGCTTTAACTGTACGTTTTCGATGTTTTACGTTGAATATGAATGTTCTCATCCGAAACGTATCAAAAATATAAAGTGTGATATATCGTTGAATTCAGAATCAAGGAGAGAATTTAAGTATGGCAAAAATAATTTTTTCGTGTATTTAAAAAAATAAAATTGATGATGGTTGCTAACAAACGAAACGTTGTATCAAGAATTGAATAACAACATTAAGTAGAGCTAGAAAAGTGGAAATGAAAATGTGCTCTTCTTTTCTTGATAGCTCTTCAAATAAGGTCAGAAATAAATAAAAACGAAAATCAGGAAATTCAATTTTTTTCAAATATCTCAAAAACTAAAAGAGATATGCGAATTCTACAAAGACCATAAATACATCTTCTCAAATGCGTAACTTTTGTTCCATTTAACCAACCTTCCATCTCTTACCGCTTCCGAGATCCCCATAGTGGGCATCCTTATCTTGGACACGGAGTACATTGTCAAACTTTCAGTTAAATATATACAAAAGCGTGGTTTGGAAAAACCACCATAATTATAACTAAAATTCCCCAAGATCTTAATGCTTCACACATAAAAGAAATAGAAATAAACTTCTATTACCTTTTGACTTACTGGTGATTAATAAGCAACCCAACAATCAGAAATTTACTTAAAAGCTAATCGTACTTGTATCCGTTAAACAAATTCTAAAACTAACTCTTACTATTTAGGTCACTTAATCCTTTCTCCGTCGGTGTAATTGTAATCCATGTAGTCTGCTTTCAGTAATCCTTTTTTTCTCTTAAATTTTCTTAAATCGGCAAGCACTTTGCACAACACACAGTAAACGTATCCTTTAATGCACTCGCTAGTTGTTCGTCAATCACCTATCTTAGGGGGGCCTTTGTTTTAGCATAACATCATGTTAAAGCTTCGACGTTAGCCCTCCACAACGTAAACGTTTAGCACGATGAAGATTGTTCACTTCCGCATCAATCTTAAACCTCTTACTTGCTTTGTACAATCAAGTTGGTATTACAATTGTACCTGAATGCACTCCACTCAATATTAATGATCATTGACTTCTAATCTAAATTTTACAGACTGTAGTTCGATCTCTTTAATGGTTACCTTCGGTTTTCTTTATAATAATATTAGGTCACGCGTTACACAATTGAACAGTAACAACAAAATATTTGCTGTGTTAACTTCATATCTCCCTAAGCACTTTTTAAATTTCTTGAAGAAAATTTCTACACATTTTCTTCAATTCAGACTTAATATTGTTATTTATTTATGAATGTCTACACGACTTATCCCCTGTTGGGTTACATGCAGTCGTTTATACACGCTGACCAAACTATAATTTTACAAATAAACTCCCACACTAACCATTCTAATGGTCATTCAAAAACCAAGGCGCGCTACCCTTGATTAATCTTTTCACCGAACTCCTTAACTAGCTCTTTCTCAAATGGAGCAATCGCTAATATACGCCCTGTCTGCCAACTTGTCAAACCCTTCGCGCTAATATTAAAATTCACGTATTACGAACGCGTATTTCACGCGTTTCTTTGCCGCGTCGAATCACAGATGGAACTAACGCAAACGAAACTAAAAAACAACGTAGCCATCTTGAATTGCTTTGTAAATTCACTGAAAACTCTCCGAAAGAATCATTAACTGCAATTACATTCATACAGTACATTCTCCAGATCATCCATCAGCTTTTTATGCAAATCTCACATGTGATCGAATCCTATTTCCTCACAATTCAGCGAACTTCCTCACATTCTATGAACTTCATTTTTGAACATGCATTAAATTTTCCTATTGCACAATGTTACAAAAATTTCTACAAGCAAAAATATGCAACCATATTGCTTACTGGACATTAATAAAATATCAATATATCATAAACTCACTCACTCATACGTCTGCAACCATTTCTTTAGTCCAAATTCCATCATACACAGTAGCAAATTCCAATAGTCAGTGCCGTATCAATAAAAATTTACTCAAAACCAATCCTTCATTAAATTCCAGTGGCGTATTATTTACACCAACTTAGATTACCCATACGCAAAGAAATTCTTTTCACGTAAACTCACTTCAGCCACATTCAAAACCCGTTACATACGTTATCAAAATACTGTACATAGACGGTGCATCAAAATAAGCTTACAAAGTTATAATGCCTCAGGAAAACAAAATTCGCAGATAGCTGCCAATTGATCTTTGCCAAATACCACTACTGCCTATAGGCCAGCACGTTAAATGGCTGCCGTGGTACTCCTCCACTAGTCCAGAATTTTAATTACCTCTACACCTACAGCACCTCGAATACGTTACCGTGTCGCTTTATTTCCGTACCCCTAGGTCCACCCAGTCTGGGCACCGTTCTTGATGACCTTTTAGAGTATCTAATACCCATCACACAATTAGGAGGTACGACAATCAATAGCAGCGTGATTAATCCCACGGCATCCTCGTTGTGTTTGCCTCCCTAACGAACCCACGTTTTTCGAACAGATTGGCACGTCAATACCTAATCACACTCGTTCAGAACACAGCCCACTTTTTTGATCATGAATACTACATTGTAACAACCCATTTTGAGTTGTATTAAAATATACCGTAATTTAGGTCTTTCGTTCATTCAGTTGTAAATACAAGAAAAAATTTTAATTATTTCTGCATTATAGCTATGAGGTAGGCAACTTAATTTGCATTTGGTGTAACAAGTGCATATCTTTAATTATATACTTCTTAAAGGTTCATACTCCACTTTAAATTATTTTTCTGCTCAAATATTTTCGCGCAATACGTCATCGTTGACAAATTTGCGCAAATCTTTTCCACAACTACATCGTCTGATATTCTAGACGTCCATTTTAGTACTTAATGAACCTTATGTTGAGTAGGAGCCTTATTTTTGGGGTTTCCACCTAAATTTTGTGAAAGTTCCATTGATTTGATGGTAACATATTTTAACGCATTATACTAAAAATTAAAACATTTGCTCTTTGCAGGCACTTTCTTTCTTTATTTTACTTTGATTTACACTTTTATTAATTACTTTTCTACTTTAATTACATTTTACGTCGATTTAATTTTACTTTACGTACGCTTTCATTTTATGATTGCAACTTTTTCATTCAAAATTTCAAGAAAAGGCAATAAACGGATTATTCAATTTCATGAAGATAAATTTATAAGATGGAAAATTCCATTTTATGGGAGTGGTTGACAACATAAAAGTATTGTTATTGCAATATATTGCGCAACATTGACACAAGTATTACGTCACCGTGGTTTGCATTTCTGCATTATTTTTTATAATATCTTCTCAAGAAGATGTATTACATTTTGTAACAGGTATTTAATGTTTAATGATTTTTTAGTAATTTAAGGCTATTTTTAAGATATAGTTTATTTAACGCATTTTAACTGTTAATAAACATAGTCTGTATATTTTTTACATTTTGATAAAATTTTTATTGTAAAACTCGGTTTAGTTATTCCGAGCATTATTAAAAATAACTTGGTGCCCGAGATCATTCTATTAGTGTTACATTGCAATTTTTTTATATTGATGTTCAGTGGAAGTAATCTAGCAGAAGTTGTGGTAATTAAGCAAATCAAAGAAATGAACCACCCTATGTTAATCTACCGACTGGGACAAAGGCATTACTTGT